>CM061548.1:149532163-149932163 GCA_030864215.1 Capsicum pubescens | reverse complement strand
ATCAAGAAATTAACTTTTCAAAATACCACCTAAATAACTATGATCATGGAGTCAATAAGTTGGGTAGAAAGAGTCTGAGGTACGGCCAGTGTAATCATACTTGTGTCTTGCTACCTTTGGAGATATACTTATGGACATGAGGCATGTATTTAATCTTGCTCATTGTGAATTCTAACTTTTGAATTCTCAGTAATTATCTATTTTGAAATGATAATGGTTATGTTATTAGGAGCGTCATCTTGGTGATGTGAACAAGCAGCTGAAGATTAAGGTTTCTCTGAAACTATCATCGTACACATTCTACTTGAAGAACGTACAGTACTATGTTGCTTAGACTCTTCTAAAGTTCCCTCAAATGTATGTCTAGTAGCTGATATATATGAGTGCGATGACATTATATTTTTGAAGAATCCAAGTGACATAGGACTCTTAAGATGACATATATGTTGTACTGCTTTGTTAAGTCCATATATATAGTTGCATAAATAGTAAAGAGATTTTCTTTTTCTATGTTGGCAGTTTGAGACTGAAGGACAAGGACTAAGAGCTCTTCCTAATTTTCCATGGATTTCTAATGCATCAGCAAAAGCTGTAAGAAGCTCTTTTCATGTCCACCATTCTCAATCAAATCACATGGATTGTGATCAAACTGATCCAGTTCTTCAAATAGGGTATGCCTAAATTAACTTTATCTAATTACCAGTCGAGTGGTGCTCATAAAGAAAATTATTGTTGGTTTTTGTAGAACCCGAGGTTTCTTTACGTGTCTTCTACCTCCAGTCCTGCCTTCCAAATTTCTTTCTTTCCACCCCAATCAAAAGAAAAAAGTACAACTTGTAAAAATGAAGATTCGGATGTAGTAGCAATATGTTTGAACTGATTACTGAGTCTTACATTGACTTGTTAAGGGTGTTACTCATGGGCCAAATTGTGCATTAGCATACTGGTAGATCTTTCTGTTGTAAATTTGTCAAGCCTTTTAATTTTGTAAGATTGTTCAGAGATGCATCCTTTATATTAGCATTCAAGGTGCTAGGTCTGTGAGAGCTAGCTCTCTTGATGCTATTTTAATTTTTATTTCTCCACCATCATTTGAAGAGCTTTAGAAGCGTCTTCGTTCAATGTAGTACTGATCGAGATTGTAAAGTATTTTTGTATTTCCCAGTTTAATTGGGTATTAAATTGTTTTCAATCTGTTGAACAGGACAACTGAGACTAAAGAGCAAATCCAAAAGCGTTCACTGAAATGCTAGGGAAAACTCTAACAAGGAAAATCATCAGGTCTGTTCGACCAGAATTTGGTGAACGATGACCTAGAAAGTTGTGTGATTTTTTGTTACCAGATATTCATAATTCTTGGTACCCCAAATGAGACGATTTGGGAAAGGTTCTCCAAGATTCCTGGGTGAAAGTCAACTTTGTAAAGCACCCGTAAGTATTATCTTTGTTCTATATTCTACCATTACTCTTGCTGGCTAGAGATTCATGTTTTTATTTTTGCCTCTGTTTTTCCAGGATTCCATCTTTGGGTGATTCTGGTTTGGCTTGGCTTTTTGGCCTCCTTTGGTGACAATTTATGGTGGGAAAATATTCTTATTTTTATGCTAACCATTTGATTTATTTGTTACAGGTATAATAATTTAAGAAAGAAATTTCAAAATGTGATATCCTTCATGGGGTTACCAGTCCTATCAGAGGCTGGCCTTGGCCTATTGAACTAGCTTCTAACTTATGATCCTAAGAAGGTGATGGCCATTACATTTGGGAACTTCTAAATTTGGTACTATGTTGTTTATACCTCTTTTGATATTGTTTGTATGACATATTGCAAAGAATAACTACCGATGCTGCTTTAAACCATGAGTGGTTTCGTGAAGTTCCTCTCCCCAAGTCTAAAGAATTCATGCCTACTTTCCCTGCACAACATGCACAAGATAGGTAAAACCTCTTTCAGTACTAATTTTCAGGTAGAGTTTGATTAGCTCCTAGAACTATTTTTTGATGTTCTTTGTTTTGTTTTCAGGTGTGTGTGAAGAGTAATGAATAGTCCAGATCCTCGTGAGGAGCAGCGAAGAATGGAACTGAAGCAAGGGGTGTTAGGAACTGGTGAATTGTTTGGCTGATAAGTTAATAGTACTCGGCAACTGTTTTGAGTTTTGCTTTCTCTAATACTCATGGGTTGACGTCGAGATTAGAGCCATGCACTGGTATAGTACTTTATCATAATGATTTGATTTAGCATAGAGTTTAAGAAAGTAGTCAAGCCGAATCTTTTAAATCTTGTTGCCTTAAAGTAAATAGGATTGTTCTAGTTCATAAATTCGTAAACTAATTGTTCTAGTTCATGAATTCATTGTTGTTGCTTAGTTTTTTGGTTCACTAGTTACTTCAATATCCTAACTCAAAATATAGCTCATTATTTTTCACTATTGGAAAAAAATAAGTATAACTTGTTGTTAAAGCGTGGTGTTCATATAACTTGTTGTTTATATTAAGGACTGAAAGTTTATCGATTGATTCTTATACTGTACATTTTTATGTAGCCAAGTGATGCGGCTAGTGGATCCATTTCTCCCATGGATGCAAGGAGATCACGTGATGATAATGATCCAAACGACATTCTTTGATTTCGTTGCATTTGTCTTAGATATTCAATTATGATGGTGTAATTGTGTGGTTGGAGTGAATCTTAGAATATTGAAGGTTTTGTGTTTAAATTTGATTTTGTAGTTTGAAGATATTAGCTAATGTAGAAAATTTAGATTTTGAAGAAGTTAATGTTGAAAATTTAATTTTGAAGTTTAATGTTCAATGTATTTTTGATATGCTTTTCAATTGCAATGTTTAATTACTCTGTTGTATTAATGATATATGAATTGAACAAATATTGAATTGTAGGTTATGTCTAAACGAATAATTAAATTTGAGCTAAAATTAGAATCTATAATTAGTTATTGAAAATTGATGGATCCTACTAATTTTTTTAAAAAATAAAATAATTGCAGAGGTTTTAACCCCCGCAAATTTTAAATAAAAATTTATTGTAAAAAGAATTAAATTTAGAATAACGGGGGTCAATAACTGCCACAAATTAGTTATGGGGGTCATAACCGCCGCAAAATAACCCCCGCAAATTAATTATGGGGGTCAAAAAATACTGTCGCAACTCGTTTGTGACGGCTCGTATTCTGGGGGTTTTGGAAATCCCGCAATTATATTTTGTAGGGGTTTTAAACCCCCACAAACCGCAAAATTAATCCCCTTAATTTGACCCCTTTTTTGTTGTGATACTAGAAGAGGCTTCATAGACAGTTAGTAGAGTTGATTGGTCTGAGGTGGTTTTATACACTTTTTTATCATTATTCTAGATTATTTCTCCATGTTTTGAGAGAAATTTATGTGCTTAACGTGTTCATATTAATATAAATAAGCATTTAAGTGTTCAAGTATGTGATTACAATGTCCAAAGTATTTTTCAAACAAGTTTGTATTTAATTGAGTAATTTAGAGTTCAACCCGAAAAACCCATTTTACTAGCTTGAGCTAGGTGTGTGTCTAGTTGGTCTCGGTGGATTCTAATGTGTTTAATTTATTTCAAATATTTTAATGGTGTAATTTTATGTGGAATAACTTGTTTGTAATGTGCAAAGTTTAATTTAATTAAGTCAAGAGTCAAAATAATAAATGAAAGATCATTGCGAATTTGTCTTATCTTAGCTTGTGTTTTGATTTGTTGTTGAAAATATTGTGTTGTTTTGATCTTTAATTTGTGGTGTGTGATATTGTAGGAGGCTTTGTGAGCTGAATACAGTGATATATTGATGATTTAAAGGCGAAAAATTTATTGGAAATACACTACAAAAGGCATGTGCAAAGGATAGGACGTTCAACACTTAACCAAAATTTTAAAAGCAAATTCCAGTGAGCCAACACGAAGTCGACACATCGCGTCGACATTCCCAGATCTGACCAGTCCAGCAATGCTAAATCGACGCGTCGCATCGATGTGCAAAAATGTGGTAAACTTACCCAAAATGGAAGGCGGCTTGTGGAATTAAAAAGGGAATCTTTGGTCAAATATGGGAAAATTCTGTTGGATTCCATGTAGCCTCCTAATCCACTTATGATTAGTATATATATTTATATATATATATATATATAACGATGGATTAACCTGTAAATTCCTAGGAATTCTGGCCTTGATAGTCCACCAGGTCTGCAACATAGACACAGGACGAGTGTTAGTTGCCAGATAAAATTATTCCGGGGTGTGGTTAAAGAAGTAAAGTGTTAAGAACATAGATTAAGAGGAAGAGATGAACAGGGTAAGTTAAAAAGAAAAAAGAAAAAAAAAAGGGGGAGAAATACAATCTGTAAGAACGATAAAAATGAAGAGACTATGAGAGAGAGGGAGTACTGAGTAGGTTTTACACAAAACTGATAAGTCTTTTAAATCTTTTTTCTATTAAAAATTGAACTTGCTACTTTTTTCTATTTTATTGAAATATACGACTATTTTATTAAGAAATTAAGAGGCTAACCATATACTAAGGGTAAAGATTTTATAAAGAAACTGATTTGCATGATGTACAAAGATATGTAGAGTAACTTTAAACATGGATATAAAACATAAAAAACATAAATAAAATATTTTTGTGAGGAAAATACGTAAATAAGAACTTACATGAAGTAACTAGGAGAGAGGTTTCCCTTTCGGGAACTCCCTTAAGATCAAATAGAAAAGTTGGAGCTTTTATTTAAAGCAAGATGACTGATACAAAGTTTATACAAGAAAAATAGGTTTGGATAAGTTTTTTAGGAGAAGAGGTTTACACATTTCAAGTAGGTAGAGAAGTTGGTTGATTTCACTCTGCCTTCTTTCTACAAAATGTACGCCTTTTATAGGCAGAAATTACATAAAGTAGTGGTTCTAAGGACTACTACGTGGCCCTAACCTATTTGGCCGACACTTTTGGATAAGAGATAAGAAAGAAACTTTAATAATTCAAGTCGGGTACTTCTTTGGGCCCCATCGTCACATGCGTTAGTAATTTTCTTTCAAACTTATTTTGACGCGTGCTTCAACAGTTTTTCTTTCTTTTGGAAAGTAGTGATAAAGGAAGCACTCTGACTCTGACTATTACAAGACATAAAGTGGGCATCCCCACTTGACTATGCTGGCTAATAATATGCTAATAATACAAACTGTAGAAACTGTAGATTGTCTTATGTGTCCAAGTTGTGCAGGGCAATGGAGTTGAAGCTATGCCTGAGTCATCGTCTTCATATAGATCCTGAGCATCCTGGAATTGTGCAATACTATCTTCGCCTGATCTTGCTGAATTATTATATGTATTATTTATCTCTAGCACAACTCTGTCTAGATTAGTGGACTGTTCGTCTGGCTGTTCATTTATGTATTTATCTTGTGTCTGGTTGCTGAAGAATCTGTCTAATGTTTGTTTAATTATTGTCTCTATTGTTTCATTTTTTCTCTTAGATATTAAAGTCTTCTTTATCCTGTTTCCTGATCTTGTTAACTTAGTTTTTGATGAAGAACACCCTTCATCTTCACTTTTTGGCAAAGTGACGGCCATTAACGGATTTGATTTGTCTTTATCGGTTACCGTTTGAACCAGACTAGCTGTACCAACATTCGGTACAGTGGATTTCTGAGCATTTAGTGGGAAATGCACACCCTTCTCATCCATTTTTTGAGGAGATGGAGAACTCTGAGTCTGGGTCTGTGTTTATGAGTCCTTCTTGTTTACATTTTTCTGCTGGTATAGTCTTGCTTCTAGTAATTGTATCTGTTTTATCAATTTTGTGTTTTCCACGAGGAGTGATTCCTTTTGGGTATTCAGCTTCTTGAAATTCTCCGTCATTGAAAAACAATGATTACAGAAAATGATCTTTCCTGTTTCTTCTTGCAGATTATACTGGGGTATTTGGTCTGGATTTTGTCTGAGGGAAGGAGATATATAGTAATTTGGTCCTAAATATCCTCTAGCATGATTGGTTGCTTCAGTAAAATCATTAAATCCTTTAAAAAGAGGGGCTTTAAAACCTTGTATAGAGTCTAATACTTCCAACCATGTTTGAAAAATTCCGTTAGTTTTTCCATGAATGACTACATAGTATTTAAAACGAGGCCTACTTTTTTCTGCCATGTAATGGCATAAAGAGTTCATAGATGCCATAAAATGATTACGATTTTGTTTATTATAAGAAATCCAGAGATTATCTACTAAACACCTTTGGGGTCTGTCTAAAACGTAATCTGGTCTTACTCTAAAAGATATGTTATTACTCTCAGGGTATGCAATTAAATTAAATGGTCCGAAATGAATTCTTTCCATTGTCTCTAGAGATTCTAATGGTCTAAAATTTAAGTTACCTAACATTGTTTGTTGGTATGACTCCGAAGACGAAGCTACACCTTTGCCTTTGTCTGCAGGAGGTTGTCCTGTTGGTCTCATGCTGAAAACAAATAAGTGATATTAAACTTAACTTATTTATTTATTCCCAGTTGTAGTCTACTTAACTGGTTAGCTAATGCATTTTCTTTTCCTTTTATATGTTCAAATACTATATTCTTATAAACAGATATAGTGTCTGTAAAATTTAGCCATCTCCTTCTACTGCTAGTTTTGTCATTTATTTTTTGATGAAATTTAACTATAGCTTCACAGTCTGTTCTAATTAGAATTTCTTCTTTATTTAGTATATATAATTTGAAACTATTTAACCCATATATGATAGCTAATACTTCTAAGTCTATAGCACTCATATTTCCTTTTTCTTTATATGCCCCACTCTGATATCCACATATTTGTTCTTCATTTTTATTACTATATTTATTAGGTCTTGCTTTTAAGATAGCTCCCCATCCTAAGTCACTTCCATCTATTTGAATAATTAAATAGTCTGATTCTAATGGAATTTTTAGGTCTGGGATATTTTTGATTTTTTCTTTTATTTTTTGGACTAATTTAACACCTTCTATATTGAAATTTTTCTGCCCTTTACTACCTGTTTTTGCATATAATGGTCCTGCTATTTTTCCTAAATCTTGAATAAAATTTCGTGCATAATTTACTAATCCTAAAAATTTTTGTAAATCTTTTGTCGTTTCTAATTTATCTGGCATTTCTAGTACCTTCTTAGCTATGTGTGGTTGTAGCTTTACTTTTCCATTTCCTAGAGTTATTCCTAGGAAATTAATATAAGTCTTACATAACTCCATCTTCTTTTTACTTATTATTATGCCATGTTTAACAAATAGTCTGAAGATTATTTGTAAGTGTCCTAAATGTTCTTGCATATTTTGACTAAATACCAAAATATCATCTACATATACTAATATGAAATGTTTATATTCTCCAAATATGTTATCCATTTTTCATTGGAAAATGGGCGGAGCTATCTTTAATCCAAATGGCATAACTAACCATTCAAAATGTCCGCCTGGATATGTGAATGCAGTCCATTCTATGCTATCTGGGTGCATTTTGACTTGCCAGTAGCCTGACTTACAGTCAAATTTACTATAAACCTTTTTATTTTGAATCCTATTAATTAACTCACTTTTATCTGGTAATTTATATGCATCTGTTCTGGTGTTATCATTTAATATTTTGTAGTTAATTACCATACGAGCTTTACCCCTTATTTGTTCACTATGATTTCTTACCATAAATGCCGCAGATCTATGTCTAGAGGTGGATCTTCTTATTACTCCTAATTGTAAAAGTTCTTTTATCTGTTCATCAAATTCTTTAGTATCTTCATTATTTGCTTCTATAGGTGTTGTTTTATAGTATATTCTGAGTTAATTATATCTAATTTACACATTATTTCATTAGCGCCCCAATGGGCTAATGGTCTTTCTCCTATTATTTCCATTTTGTCTAATATAGATATTATATTTTCTAAATCTTTTGGACTGTTTATTATTCCTATTTTATCTATTCCTTTTCTAAAATTATAAAACTGAGTTTCTATACTTATTAATGTATATTCCTTTTCTTTATTAGTTAAGCATTCTTGTCCTTCTGCATTAAGCAGAGTATAGTTTCTAACTTCTTCCAGGTCTTCTTTTAACAGGTTGCTGCATTGATTATTTTGGCAATCTTCGCAACATGGTTCTGGAAGCGATCTCTTTTTACTTGTTTTTAGTGTTCTAAATACTGTAGGCAATGTTACTGTTTGTACTGGTGTATAAGTCATATTTTTAAAGAGCATTATTCCATCTCTTGTTAAGAGACATCCTCCCTTATTCTGTATACAAAATTTTAGTCCTATAACAAAATCTAATCCTATATTTAAATCTCTTGTTAATATCTTATTAACGTTATAAACTGGGTTATAAAATTTATTGCATGTATTTAGAAAACTTATCTGTGCGTTTTCTATGTAATAACGATAAATATTTTGTGATCCATCCATTTGGGTGGCCATTATTGGTCTTTCAAGTATTTTTAATAAGTGTTTGGGTACTATTTCTTTATTGATTAAACAGCTAGTACATCCTGGATCTACTAATGCTAAAGTTTCTATTTCTACATCTTTTATTTTAATTTTTACTAAGACTTTTATGGTAGAGAATTCTTTATCTTCGTTGCATATTAGACTAGTGTTATTATCTTCTAAATTCATAAGTTCTGCTTCTAACTTTTCTAAATGTACTGTTTCTTGTGTATCCGTTTCTTCTATGGAGATTTTAGTTTTTCCTTTTTCTAGAATAGTTAATCTTTGTTCTAAATCATTTAATCGGGTTTCTAAAGTAGACGCCCTTAGGTTTAGGATTTGATTGTTTGTTTATTTTTGTCCGTTATTTATCTCTGATTCTACTTTTATTTTTAAAGTATTTTCTATACAATTTATGCATGCTTCTAGATAACATTTTTTACATTTAGCTCTATTGTCTTTGCTTGGATACCATATACGGCATCTGTTGCTGTCTAAGCCTTTGTTTCTTTGGAATTCATGTACACATTCTTGAGTAACATTCATTAAATTATTGATTACTAGGTTGTTTAAATCTAAATCTTCTATCTCTTGTCCTAATTCATTAACTAAGTTATCTTCTTCTGATTCTGAAGAATCAGATTTTGAATTATCTTTATCATTTATATCAATACTTATTATAGAGTATATACTTTCTGTATCTGACATGTATTCATCTACATTTAATAAAGTTTCTTGGAAATCCTCTATTAGTTGAGAATTTCTAGTTCTATTATTATTTCTCTTAGGACATACATTGGCTAGATGGTCTATACTACCACACGTATAACATTCTAATTTATTTTTATAGTTTCTATCATTTCTATATTTTCTAACATGTCTATCTCTATTTAACCAAGGTTTTTTAGCTTTTGATTTTCTTAAGAAGTATTGTTTTCTACTATATGGTTTTTGATTATTTCTTTTCTTATATTTTCTATGTTGCTTTTGATCATAATTCTGGGTTGTGTATATAACAGATTTACAAAAATTCATTTCATTTCTTTTTAATTGTTTTTGTATTTGTATGTTTGTACATTTTTCTGTTAATATATCCATTATATGTTGTGTTCTATGTCCTATTGTCCATTTTAAATTTGGGTTGGCAACTACCCCATCTCTCTTATACCACCTGTCTTCTATTTCTCTTTCTAAGGCTCCAGGTAATTTATTGAATAATTTTTTGCCTAATTCTTCATTAAAAGTGTTTCCGCTAACAGTGCAATAATAAAAATAGTCTTGTAGAAATTTCTTTATGTATACCCAATGTGAAATACTTAATTGTTCTAATTTAATCAAAGCTTCTTTTTGTAATGCTAATAATCCACTATTTGGATCTTTACCAGTTAATAACATATGCATTTTATTTGTAAAATTATAGGGGTTTGGTCCCATACTTTGTAAAAGTTGAAAATCATATGGGCAGTTTGTCTTAAAACTTTCCCATGTAGCTTTTGCAGATTCTCCTAAGAAAGTTTCCAAATATTTATACATTGTTTCTGTATCTGTTTCTGTATAATGTCGTAAATAATCTGCAGCTACTATTCTTTTCCATAAATCTATCACTGTGTCCCACATTTGGGGATCATGTGCTGCTATGTTTAGAATTTTTCCTTTGCTACCTCCTTCTTGTAGTTTAATTGGTTCTTCTATTGGCATTCTTTTACCTGCTGGTTTTATATTATCTCCTCTAAGTTCCGTATCTGGGTTCATTCTAACTGCTGGTCTTCTAGGTACATTTCCTGTACTATAATCTATTGGTTGGGGATTAGGGTTTGTTTGTTGGAATGGACTAGCACTTAAAGAGCTAGTTGGTTCTAATTCTTCTAGTTCTTTATAACTTATTGTAGAACTCAATACAGAAATTGTATCGTCTGCATCTTGTCTTTCAAGGAATGATTTGTTACTCCTATATCCTAAATTATCACTTCTCTCTAAGCAGTATTTGAAATGTTCTGTACATTCGTCTATTTTCATTTCGTCCTTTTGACATCCTTTACATTTAAAAGTTATATATTTATATTCTTTTGCTAAATTTTCAGCCTTTTCTATGGCCATATCTACTTCATATCCTTCTTGTAAAACTTTTATATTCATGAACTCACTTTCTGTTTCGATATTACTTTCTGTTTCATCATCGTCTAAATTTCTTTTAGTTGTGTAATTATAATCTGTAAATCTAACTAAGGTTTCTCCTTTACTTGTGGTATACAATAGATGAGAGTCTGGTGTAAAGGTTTTTGGTTTAGTAAATTTGTTTAAATTCCATTCTAAACCTGCATATATTTCTGGGTCTATTTTTATTGGTTTTATAAGGCTTATGCCCTTATTTCCCATTATCCCGACTACATCATTTACTTTTAGTTTAAATTTTGTATTACTACTTAAAGTCAATTTACCAATAAAACCTATGCACATTAATAAATTATTTCCACTATTCATTTCTTCGTACCCTTTAGTTTGGACTCCTATTTTAATGTTTCTTCCAAATTCTTTTAAGTTCATTAGGAAATCTAGACTTATATAGAATATTCCTCCATTATTAGTCATATCTACTTCCGTTAATCCTATTATCGATTTTTTAATATCTGACCATCTATCATCATATATTGTTATTAGTACTTTAGATCCTAGGTTTTTTCTAGTTAAGACTTTTATTCCTATAACAATTAAACCCATGTGCATTAATATCATTTTATTATTTTTATATGTCTTAGGGAATTAGCATTTACTAAATCTAGTATTTTAAAATTTTCTCCTATAGCCGATATTTGTTCTTCCCTATAATGTTTGTATAGATGATTATCTATAGAAAAGTATCCTGCGTTATATAATGTTTTAGGATTTAATAATTTCAATTGATGTTGTTGGAAAATTTGTAAGTCTTTATCTACATCTATTATTTCGTTAAGTTCTTGATTTTGTTCTATATTAGATTGTCTTCTGCATATTCTAGACAATATATTATTATTTCCTATTCTGTTTTCTGAGAAACTTACTCTTTGTCTTTCTTCTCCTTGTCTTTCACTATTTTCGATGGTTCTCCGTCTATTTGATAGAAAGTCCATTTTTGTGGTTTTCTTATTATATTCTTTCGTTCCTGTTTAGGAGTTAGTTCGATTCGTCTTAATTGGTTAACAAGTTCTTCTATTTCAAGGTTATTTTTTGGTTGTTCTTGGGCTTCTTTATTTTTTATTAAGATATCTATTTTCTTATGTAATTCTGGCAATTCTGGTTTTTCTTGGAGAGGTTTTTGAGTTTCCTTGCGTTTAATTAAACTATCTATCTTTTTGTGTAAGTCTAATAATAATTCTATTATAATATTATTTTGTTTTAGCAGAATTTTATCTATTTGACTTGAAGGTATATACCTAGATAATCCTTCTCATTCGCTATGATAATTTCTTGATTTTTCTAGTGCTTTACTATAATTTATGTCTTCTTCACTCATGAAAGTGATATTTCTTCTAGTCTTTTTGTTATTTCTTGCAAATCTTTAATTTCTTTCGTTATATTTTCTACTTGTTCTACAAGCTTAGATATTAATTGAGTTGTTTTTACTTCCAATTCTTTAGGCCTTTCTATTATAGTTTTTATTAGTTTTTCAATCTCTAATTTTGTAGGGATTTGTTCCAAATTAAATTTATGATTTAAATACTAAATTTTTCTGTCTATTTCTATTTCCTGTGATTTTAAATAATCTAAATTTTCTTCTATTTTATCTAGTGTCTTTTTATGTTTAGTTTGAGTAACTTCTATCTGTTCTATAGTTCTTATTATACTGCTATCTTTTTCTTGAGTTTTTTCGCTTGAATTAATCAAAAAGTCGATTATTGTGTTGTATTGTTTATCTTCTGAGTGTAAGATATGCTCTCCTTGGTTGAAATTACACCTTATAGTGGAGTTATCTTTTAATACTCTATATTTCTTTTCTGGTTGAAATCTAAGATCTAAATAATCGAGGCATTTTAAAGAAGCTATGTTGCTATCCTAAATGGTTTAAATTAAGATATTTCTTACTCAGTTTAGTTTGATATCTTAATCTATTATTTGTATAGGTTATATCTAAGTCTACTTCGTGTATAGTTTCTATTAGTCTAGATTGTTCACTTTTTAATGCCTTTTTAAAATAATTAGAGGTTATAGCAACTATTTCGTAGTTATCTGTTTTTCTAAAATTTTGAATATCTGTTTCTAGGTTACTTATTTCTTTGTTTAATAATTCAAGTCTTTCTATAAATTGTTTCCGAATTTTTACAAGTTGATATTTATAAGTAACTTCTCTATAATATTGACTTTGTATTTCTCTAATGAACTCAATATATTTTATTGGTATCTATTATCCTAATTGATAAGCTTTCCTCTTAATACGTTCTTTAAGCCACTTTATTCCTCTAGAATTATTTTCTTCTAAGTCTCTCTCACAACCTTGTATTTCCTAATTTAACGCGCTTACTAATTCTTCACAAACTTGTCTAGATGTATTATAAGACTTATGTAACCTATTTGCTTTTACTAACCTTTTTAGATGTTCTTCTAAATTATGTTTTTTGGCAATTATATAATTTCTTTTTCTAATTTCTTTATATAAATAGAAATAGCTACACCTTATGTCTTGAAATGATCTATGTCTTTTCATACAGAGTTAATAAACCTTTTGCGAGTTAGTAGGTAATGTTCCTAAAACCTTCTCGCTCTGATACCAAAATAGTCGTATATTTCAATAAAATAGAAAAAAGTAGCAAGTTCAATTTTTAATAGCAAAAAGATTTAAAAGATTTATCAGTTTTGTGTAAAACCTACTCAGTACTCCCTCTCTCTCATAGTCTCTTCATTTTTATCGTTCTTATAGTTTATATTTTCCCCTTTTTTTTTTCTTTTTTTTTCTTTTTAACTTACCCTGTTCATCTCTTCCTCTTAATTTATGTTCTTAACACTTTACTTCTTTAACCACACCCCGGAATAATTTTATCTGGCAACTAACACTCGTCCTGTGTCTATGTTGCAGACCTGGTGGACTATCAAGGTCAGAATTCCTAGGAATTTACAGGTTAATCCATCGTTGTTATTAAGAAATTAAGAGGCTAACCATATACTAAGGGTAAAGATTTTATAAAGAAACTGATTTACATGATGTACAAAGAGATGTAGAGTAACTTTAAACATGGATATAAAACAAAAAAAACATAAATAAAATATTTTTGTGGGGAAAATACGTAAATAAGAACTTACATGAAGTAACTAGGAGAGAGGTTTCCCTTTCGGGAACCCCCTTAAGATAAAATAGAAAAGTTGGAGCTTTTATTTAAAGCAAGCTGACTGATACAAAGTTTATACAAGAAAAACAGGTTTGGACAAGTTTTTTAGGAGAAGAGGTTTACACATTTCAAGTAAGTAGAGAAGTTGGTTGATTTCACTCTGCCTTCTTTCTACAAAATGTACGCCTTTTATAGGCAGAAATTACATAAAGTAGTGGTTCTAAGGACTACTACATGGCCCTAACCTATTTGGCCGACACTTTTGGATAAGAGATAAGAAAGAAACTTTAATAATGCAAGTCGGGTACTTCTTTGGGCCCCATCGTCACATGCGTTATTAATTTTCTTTCAAACTTATTTTGACGCGTGCTTCAACAGTTTTTCTTTCTTTTGGAAAGTAGTGATAAAGGAAGCACTCTGACTCTGAATATTACAAGACATAAAGTGGGCATCCCCACTTGACTATGCTGGCTAATAATATGCTAATAATACAAATTGTAGAAACTGTAGATTGTCTTATGTGTCCAAGTTGTGCAGGGCAATGGAGTCGAAGCTCATGCCTGAGTCATCGTCTTCATATGGATCTTGAGCATCCTGGAATTGTGCAATACTATCTTCGTCTGATCTTGCTGAATTATTATTTGTATTATTTATCTCTGGCACAACTCTGTCTAGATTAGTGGGTTGTTCGTCTGGCTATTCATTTATGTATTTATCTTGTGTCTGGTTGCTGAAGAATCTGTCTAATGTTTGTTTAATTATTGTCTCTATTGTTTCATTTTTTCTCTTAGATATTAAAGTCTTCTTTATCCTGTTTCCTGATCTTGTTAACTTAGTTTTTGATGAAGAACACCCTTCATCTTCACTTTTTGGCAAAGTAACAGCCATTAACGGATTTGATTTGTCTTTACCGGTTACCGTTTGAACCGGACTAGCTATACCAACATCCGGTACAGTGGATTTCTGAGCATTTAGTGGGAAATGCACACCCTTGTCATCCATTTTTTGAGGAGATGGAGAACTCTGAGTCTGGGTCTGTGTTTTTGAGTCATATATATATATATATATACATACACGTGATTGGTGACAAAAATTGGACAACTTTGGGGGATTATTTTTTTAGCTGGAACACCTTGGTCACAAGTATTATTGTTGGACACAAATTGGATTGATACTTGACACGTAATTTGGTGGAATAATTATTATTACTTGGACAATTTTAATTATTGGGAATTTTTTGGAAGCAGTGGACGATGGAAAATATTTTGGTGGCTGTTACATGGTTATCTTAGGTTATAATATTTTTATTTAGTCTTTAATTTTTCATATCATGTATTCGATTATTTGGATCGTGATTATGAATATTATCGGCTAAAAAACCCCTCTCCGGGGTTAAAGCCAAGAATCTGAGAACTATTATTTTGGATTAAATTCATTAATTTTGCTTATCATATTTGGTTGTTTGTTTATTCTTCCTTTAATTATTTTATGGATTGATCACCCATAAAATACATATATTGTCGACCTTTTGATCTCAGGAGAGGGAATAGGGAGATAGAACATGGGAATAAATAAAGTTTGGGTTTTATTCTTTTATAAAATAAAGAATTAAACTTAGCATCTAGGACAGGGATGTACTTAGATGCCTTACATGATTCATACGTAGGATGATAGCTTTAATTAACTTAATTGGATTATTAAATCTCCGCTCAACGATATAGTTGTAATATCCAAATTAGGTAAAAGATTATAGGCTGGGAATCCATGATCATGCAATTAACCCAACGAATCAACAATCAAGATAAGCAAATTAATGAATGAAATTCAATAACATAGTATGATTGTTCGAAGTGCTTTAACCCTAGGATTTTCTCCATTGATTGTTCCAAGAATTTAATTTCTGCATTATTTACTTTATTTTTAATTTACAAAATTACACTTTCTTTTTGGTTACTTTTGCACTAAATTAATCTCTAAAGTTAAACTAGAATTAAATTGTTGTCAAATCAAGTCTCTGTGGGATCGATATTTGGCTTTGTTTTAAAGGCCACTATATTACTTGGTAGACCACGTACACTTGTGTGTGTGCTTGGGTGCTGTTAAGTTTTTGACGCCGTTGTCGGGGACTTATTATTTAGCAATTGTTTATTTTAGTTTTACTTTTAGATTTATTTGGTGTTTTTACGCTTGGTCTTGTTTTTATGATTTACAGGAAACAGGTTAAAAGGATAATAAACTGGCAAGGAATCGGGAGTTGGTTAAAAAAAACTCAGAACCCGAGCAGATTTACCATCAACATAGGAGAGAAGCAATCTTTCTCCCAAGAATTCTGTAAATTTGAGAAGACCAAGAGCATACCGTTCCTATGGTTGAACAACAAGCATCTGGTAGGAAGGTTATGTAAGTGATAGTCCCACTTCCAATGAACTTGACTTCCCCAATTCAAAGACCGATGGTTGGGCGGAATTTTGAGTTAAAACACAATATGGTGCAGCTTCTTATTAGCAATGAATAATTTACAGGGCTTTCACACGAGGATCCACAAGTCCACTTGCGGACCTTCATTGACTTTACTAATACATTACTCAGACTGGGTAATTCCAGATTATGTGAGGCATACACTGTTTCCCTATTCACTTTTGGGGAAAGCTAAAAGGTGGTTGAATGCGGAGCTGATCAATTCAATCAAATCATGGGACAACTTAGCCAGAAAGTTCCTCATCAGATTCTTTCCAACAGGCAAGACTGCGACACTTTGCAGTGAGATAGTGAGCTTCAAACAGAAGTCGGATAAAAACCTTTATCATGCTTGGTAATGCTTTAAGGCTCTTCTTCGAGAGTGTCCACATCACCAATAGTCTAATGAGGTACTTTCTCATACTTTTGTAGAAGCTCTTGATCACAATACGAAGATTTTGCTAGATTTAGCCGTAGGTGGTCAAGCGTTGGAGCTAACATATGAAGAGTTGTACACATTGTTGAACCACATAGCACAAGGAAATCCAAAGTGGCATTCAGATTCTAGAAGTGCCATAAAAAAAATACGGGTGTGTTAGAAGTGGACCAATTCACAACCCTATTAGCTTAGGTTTCTGCATTATAGAATTTGATCAACATATCATTCAGCAACATGAAGTTGGGAGCAACACAACCTGCATCCATAGTCAATGCCATCCAACAAGCTACAGGTTGGTGTGAAGTATGCAAAAATAGTGGTCATGCGGCTACCATGTGTGCTTCAAATCCAAAATCTGTGATGTATGCAGGCAATGCTTAAAGGTTAAATTACGGTAATTCCTATAACATGAAGTAGCAAACTCAGTCACCTAATTAGCCATGGAATGCCCCATAGCCACAGGCCTAATCGAATTAGTCTATGAGCAACATGGAAGAGACATTGAAATAACTCTTATCTGGTCAAACACAATTGATTGTGGATCTGAATAGTCAAAGAGCAGAGTTACAGAATCAAAAAGTCGCACAGAGAAATTTAGGGTTGTAGGCTAGTAAGATACAACAAGCGTTAAATACTAGATCACAAGGTGGTTTGCCCGCTGATACAGAAAATCCAAAACAAGTCATGACAATCACCTTGAGGAGTAGTAATGAGCTTCATGAAGAACCTCCCAAGGCAATAAAGGAGGTAGATGCTGAGGTGGTGACCCAACAGGTTTCCAACAGTTGCTGAAAATTTAAGAAAGTTTGAGTACTTGAAGGAAAAAGTTGTTGAAGAAGAAGTGACAAAGAGGATGCCACTACCCTTCTCTCAAAAGTACATAAAAGCAAAGGAGGATGCATTATTCAAAAAGTTCATTGACACATTCAAAGAGTTGCATATTAATATGCATTTGCTAGATATTTGTAGAGTATACCTAAGTAAGCAAAGTACTTGAGGGATATGGTGGCAAAAAAGGTAAAATTGCAAGATGTGGGGGCAATAACACTCTCTGAAGAGTGTAGTATGGTGATGACACAGAAAATCTCCAAGAAATTGAAATATCAAGGAAAGTTTGCCATCCTTATTCAAATTGGGAGTAAAGAGGTTTATGCACAGAGTGATTTAGGGGCAAGTATAAATTTTATGCCCCTATCTCTACTTAAAAAGTGAGGCCTCTCTTTATTTATTTTGTGTGTTGATTGTATGAATTGTGGTGATGCTCGATGATTAATTGTTGCTTGTGGAGTCAATAAATTTGGCATGTGATAAGACTGTTATAAATAGTGGTGTGTTCATATGATGCCGAATCATTTTGTGTATTGGTGAGATAAAGAAAGAGAATTGTCTTTCATTGAACTAGTGGTCATGATATATTAAATAAACAAAGGGTGATAGGTAATAAAGGGATCCCATATAAATGAGATAATGAGAATTTAACTAGTACCAGTGTCATGTTATGGGAATTTCTATGAAAGTAATTATCAGTTAATAGTGTCCCTTTTTGTGGCATAACTGAACTGCTAGGGCTTGTGAACTAAGTGATCTTGATTATGATTGATGATCCTTAATTGTTGGGTCTATTGATGAACTAGAGTTATCATGTGTTTTATGCATATTCATACCACTACCATTGTTCATTATAATTGTTAGTTGGTTTTGTTTATTGAGTTACTAGATACTCGTGCCTGTTCAAGGCACAGACATTTTGGCAATACTAATGTGCAAAAGATATTCAATTTTGGAGAAGATTATTTTCTACTTGTATTAATTGTTTAGTATAGGAGTAAAAGAAAGGAAATATCTCCCTTTTGACCAAAAAAAAAAAAAAGAAATGTAATACACAGAACTGATGTTAACATAATATATATATTCGGTGTAGTCTTTTAATAAGGAACAAAAAGATATTTACAAAAAAAATACTATCATGTATAATTCAATTACAAAGGTATAAATAAAAATATTATTAAAATAATACATGAGGACAAAGCTAATAAATATAAGGAAAAAACAATATGCATGTGTAACCATTTTATTGCACCATAAAAATGAGGATAAAACTAATAAATATAAGGAAAAAATCATATGCATGTGTAACCATTTTATTTACTACTATATATAAGTGAAGGTTGAAGTGACTAAAATTACCAAAATACCCTTGGTAGTCACCTCAACCTTCACTTATATATAGTAGTAAAGTAAAGTGAAAAGCAATATGCATGTTTAACCATTTTATTGCATTATAAAAATGAGGTCTGAACTAATAAATATAAGGGAAAAATCATATGCATGTGTAACCATTTTATTTACTACTATATGTAAGTAAAGATTGGGGAGACTAAAATTACCGAAATACCTTTGGTAGTCACCCCAACCTTAACTTATATATAGCAGTAATAGTAATTTATTAGTTTTATCATCATTTTTGTGGTGCAATAAAATGGTTACATATACATATTATTTTTTTCTTATATTTATAAGTTTTGTCCTCATGTATTATTTAATAATATTTTATTTAGACTTTTGTAATTGAACTATACATGGTAGTATTTTTTTATAAATATCTTTTTTTCCTTATTAAATGATTACCAAGGGTATTTCGGTAATTTTATGGTGAAATAAAATCTTCACACATGCATATTATTTTTTCCTTATATTTATTAGTTTTGTCCTCATTTATATGGTGCAATAAAATGGTTATACATGCACATTATTTTTTCTTATATTTATTAGTTTTGTCCTGATGTATTATTTTAATAATATTTTTATTTAGACCTTTGTAGTTGAATTATACATGATAGTAATTTCTTATAAATATCTTTTTGTTTCTTATCAAATTACCTATTTTTTATACCCCAAGGGTATTTCAATAATTTTGTGGTATAATAAAACGGTTACACAGGCATATTACTTTTCCTTATATTTATTAGTTTTATCGTCATTTTTATAGTGCAATAAAATGATTACACATGCATATTATTTTTTTCTTATATTTATTAGTTTTGTCCTCATGTATTATTTTAATATTATTTTTATTTAGATATTTGTAATTGAATTATACATGGTAGTAATTTTTTATAAATATTTTTCATTTCTTATTAAATTACCTATTTTTTATTTCCCAAGGATATTTTGATAATTTTATGGTGCAATATTGATAGTACCACAAAAGATAAATTAGTAGTTTTGTCCTCATTTTTATGGTGCAATAAAATGGTTAGACATGCATTTTTTTCTTACATTTATTAGTTTTGTCCTCATGTATTATTTTAATAATATTTTTATTTAGACTTTTGTAATTGAATTATACATGGCAGTAGTTTTATATAAATATCTTTTTGTTCCTTATTAAATTACTTGTTTTTATACCCCAAGGGTATTTCGGTAATTTTATGGTGCAATAAAATGGTTACACATGCATATTGATTTTTTCTTATATTTATTAGTTTTATCGTCCTTTTTATGATGCAATAAAATGGTTGCACATGCATGTTGTTTTTTCATATATTTATTAGTTTTGTCCTCATGTATATTTTAATAATATTTTTATTTAGGCATTTGTAATTGAATTATACATGGTAGCAATTTTTTATAAATATCTTTTTATTCCTTATTAAATGACTACCAAGGGTATTTTGGTAATTTTATGGTGTAATATATATTTTGGAATTGATATATGTCCATATGCATGTGTAACCATTTTATTTACTACTATATATAAGTGAAGGTTGGAGTGACTAAAATTACCGAAGTTGGAGTGACTAAAATTACCGAAATATCTTTGATAGTAGTAGTAGTAGTAGTAGTAGTAGTAGTAGTAATAATAAGAATAAGAAGAAGAAGAACAAGAAGAAGAAGAAGAAGAAGAAGAAGAAGAACAACAACAATAGTAGTAATAATAATAGTAAAATAAAATGAATATATAAGTAAAGGTTTGGTAGTACCTCAAAGACAAATTAGTAGCACACCAAACCTTTACTTGTATATAATAGAAAAGGAAATTAGTGAAGTTCATATTCTTATTGTACCGATCAGAAAAGGTTCCGGCAAATGTTATTGTGCCGATGGAAAATGGTTCTGGGAGTGTGATTGTGTCGATGGGATATCACTGTAGTAATTATTGTGTTTTAACATAACTAAAAGTTTGCCACCATTGTGAATTCAGGTTGTCCAAACACTTCTGTTTACCAGACATCAACACATATCACACAGAGATTAAAGAAGTATCAATTTGTGAGTCCAAAATTTTTTATTCATAAGTGGATCCAGCTAGTTCAACTCTCAAGATAGTACGAAATCAGTATTGAATTGTCAAAGAAGAATTGTTGGTTTACAAGTGGATATATTCTCTAGTTGTACAAGAAAGAAAATTAAGGCTACTTAGGACAAAGTATATTGGAAGGTTAGAGATTGTTTAAATGCCATGATTATCTACGGTGAAACACTTATGCCTTCTCAAAATTGTTGTTTCGGGTATACAATTTGTATTATATTAAAACAACTTCAACACAAGTTCAAGATAAATCAAGAACATTTATGAAGTTTTTCAACACCTTCAACACAAGTTCAATATGAACTATCAAAGAAATGTGTTATTTTATTTTAAAGAAAAAAAATGAAGCGGAATAAGCCAAGTCCTCCGAATTTACGGAGTGTCCTTAAGGAAATAATTTCCCACAAGTATCGAAGTTGCAAAATTTTTCTCCTAGGATAAAATGGCAGAATGTAATGGTACCTCAAACTTTTTGGTTTTCTTCGAACTCACTCAACAGGAGATAATCACAGGGAGTTTTTAGAAGCAAGAGAAATATTTTTTCTATGCAGAAATTTTCATACTAAACTTGTGGAGAAAATACAGGTTTATATAGTCATGAAGCGCCTGTTCGAAAAGAAGGCAATGGTTCATCGAAAAGGTTTATCATTTCGGAATAGTCATGTATATCCATTCTGAAACAACATGCCTTTTCTGAACAGTCATAACTGATCGAACAGTATCCTCTTTTCTGAAAAAGTGTGTCTTTTACTCAAAGGGTTGTGTCCCTCCATTTTCCATTGACACCAATTAAACCCAACAATCCCCCACATGAATGGGGAATGACTATTCTTTGTAAAACTTTATGGATAAGTATGTGATCATCAAACAAAGACTGATTGCATCTCGATAAGTGGGCTTCCCTTTGAACTTTTCATAGTGAACATGCATCGGATGCTCTCGATCAATCGGTAGATTTGATATTTTTTGAACTGTTGAGCTTTAATGTACACCTAGACAATACATGTCACACAACCAGCCTTTTACCATTTATGGTTCGCATGATTTTGTTCGTTTCATCCATGAACACGTTCCGGTCTCATAAGAGTTTAGAGAGTAGGACTTTACTAAAATTCTCCTTGAAGAGACTTTCACTTCTCCCTTACATAGGTTATTTTTTAGAGTTCAATCCTATAGAGTAAAATATTTGGTCAAATTTGACAAATTTAGATAATCATTAAAAGATGTCACACCATAAGTCTTATCCTTGTTTACTAAACATTTTGTACATCATGAGAATGAGTTGGGTATATTGACAATGTTGAACCTGTCAAACACAACTTTGTTTGATCTCTTTGAACCTAGATCTTGGGAGCTCCAGTCTGTTAGGTAGAGTTATCGCCATACTGACTTGTCCTAGGCGGTAAACCCATTTCCTTGGATGTTCTCTCAACTCCCTCTCAAGATAGGCCTTTTGTAAGTGGATCTGACATATTATCCTTTGACTTCACATAGTCAACAGTGATAATACCACTAGAGAGAAGTTCTTTAATGGTATTATATCTTCATTTTATGTGATGAGATTTACCATTGTACATCATGCTCCCTGCCCTATCTATTGTCGCTTGACTATTACAGTGTATACATACTGGTGCCAATGGTTTGGGCAAATAAGGAATATCTTCTAAGAAGCTTTGGAGCATTTCTGCTTCTTCACCAGCTTTATCTAATGCGATAAATTCTGATTCTATTATAGAGTAAGCAATACATGTCTGTTTGAATGATTTCTAAGAGACTACTCCTCCACCTGTAGTAAATACGTATCCACTCATGAATTTTACTTCATTCGATCCGGCGATCCAATTTGCATCACTATATCCTTCAAGTACCACTGGATATTTACTATAATGTAAAGCATAGTCTTGAGTATATTTAAGATACCCAAAAAATCTTTTTATTACCTTCCAATGAGTTTTATTAGAATTACTCGTGTACCAACTCAATTTACTAATAGCACATGCTATGTCTGACCGTGTACAATTAATGATATATATTAGACATCCCAACACTCTTGCGTATTCCAACTATGAGTCACTTTCACCTTCATTCTTTTAAAGTGCGAAGCTCACGTCTAATGGAGTCTTGGCTATACCAAATTCCAAATACTTGAATTTTTCAAGTACCTTCTCTATGTAATGAGACTGTGACAATGCTAACCCTTGTAGAGTTCTATGAATTCTTATTCCTAAGATCACATCCGCAACTCTAAGGTCTTTCATATCAAGCTTCCTCTCAAGCATTCGTTTTGTAGCATTTATGTCAAAAATTTCTCTACTGATGATTAACATATCATCCACATACAAACAAATAATTACCTTGTGATTTCGACTGTCTATAATGTAAACACATTTATCACATTCATTTATCTTAAACCCGTTTGCCAACATAGTTTGGTCAAATTTCGCATACCACTGTTTAGGTGTTTGTTTTAGTCCATAGAGTGACTTAACCAGTTTGCACACCTTCTTTTCTTTACCAGGAACCACAAAACCCTCAGGTTGTTACATGTAAATTTCTTCCTCCAATTATACATTTAGGAATGTTGTTTTCTCATCCATTTGATGGATTTCAAGATCATATACCGTCGCCAAGGCAATTAACATTCGAATTGACGTTATCCTTGTTACTGGTGAGTATGTATCAAAGTAATCAAGGCCTTCTTTATGTTTGAAGCTTTTTACTACAGGTCATGCCTTGTATTTGTCAATAGTACCATCTACTTTCATTTTTCTTTTGAATATCCATTTAGAACCTAAAGGTTTATTTTCTAGAGGAAGATCAACCAACTCCCACATATGGTTGCTTAAGATTGAATCAATCTCACTATTGACTACCTCTTTCCAAAAGAATAAGTCTGAAAACGACATCACTTCTTTAAATGTTTGAGGCTCACTTTCTAAGAGAAATGCTACAAAATTCGATCCAAATGAAGTTGACGTTCTTTGACGTGTACTATATCTTGGATTCTCATCATTATATACATCCTCACTTAGTTCATCTCGAGGTTGTTTAGACCCCCACTAGACTATTCATGTCTAGTTTTAATCATATAAATGTGTTCAAAGAATTCAGCATTATCTGACTCAATTACCATATTTTTGTTGATATCCGAATATTCGGATTTATGAACCAAAAACCGACATGCTTTACTACTTTTAGCATATCCTATGAACACACCGTCCATTGTCTTAGGACTTATTTTCACCCTTTTAGGCATAGAAACTTGGACTTTCGCTAGACACCCCCACACTTTTAAATATTTCAAGTTAGGTTTTCTTCCTTTTCATTTTTCATATGGAATTGATAGTGTCTTACTGGTGGTCACTCTACTAAGTATTCGATTAGCTGTAAGGATAGCTTCCCCCCACAAGTTTTGCGGTAAACCTGAACTTATTAGTAAGGCATTCATTATTTCCTTTAAGATTTGGCTTTTACTTTCTGCAATTTCATTAGATTGAGGTGAATACGGGGTCGTAGTTTGATGGACAGTTCCATTCTCTATACATATTTTTACAAAGGGAGATTCATATTCTCCACCCCTATCACTTCTTATCATTTTGATCTTTTTCTCTAACTGATTTTCAACTTTAGTTTTATATTGACTAAATGCATCTATTGCTTCATCCTTACTATTTAGCAAATAGACATAACAGTACCTAGTGCAATCATTAATAAAAGTCATAAATACTTTTTTCCACGACGAGATAGTGTTAACTTCATATCACAAATGTCAGTGTGGATTAAGTCTAAGGGATTGGAATTCCTTTCAACCGAATTATAGGATGTTTAGCATACTTTGATTCCACACACATTTGACATTTTGACTTATTGCTCTTAAAGTTTGACAAAACTTCTAAGTTAATCGGTTTTTGTAATGTTTTGTAGTTGACATGTCCTAATCGTTCATGCCATAAATCATTAGACTCAAGAAAGTAAGAAGAAATAGAACCTTTATTAATTTCAAAATTCATTACATTCATCTTAAATAGGCCCTTATTGAGGTAGCCTTTTCCTATGTACACTTTGTAATACCCTGAGAAATTTTTCGTTGAAATTTTGTGCGTAAACGTGTTGGGTTCTATCTTCTAGAATGAATTATAAATTTTCCATACGTAATGTCTTAGATTATGATCCACCATTTTGTAGAGTATCAAATAAGGTTTCCAACTATATATGGATCATCCAAAATGGACACCCGAGCGACGAGTTATGAACATTCCGATCGAACCGTGAATAGTAGTGAACAATAAAACATGCAGGAAAAAGTACTGAGGCCTGGCGTATTTTTGTTCCAAATTTAAATGATCATAACTCCTTGTACATAATGATCTGGGTGATCTACTACATATCATCGGAAATCTCTGTGAGTCCTTTTTCCAATGAAATTAGTTTCATCTAATTTGTCTATCGGAGCAAAAAGTTATGGTCAATCTACTTAAGCCTATCAAAAGCGAATTATTGGGTCAACTTCAAACGATCATAACTCCTCGTACACAATGATCTGGGTGAGATACTATATATCAACGGAAATATATGAGAGTCCTCTTTCTAATGAAATTAGTTTCATCCAATTTGGATATCATAGTAAAACGTTATGGTTGATCTACTTCAGACTATCAAAACAGTCCACCAAAGGACAGATTCGAGAACTATTTGATTTTTAGGGGCGTTTTGGTCATTCCTCCTCACCCAAAATCCGTCCAAACCCTATATTAAAGCCTATTAGAATCATTATTTATTATATTTCATCAAATTTCCTCAAAAAGAAAACTATAAGCTCCTACATCCAACTTCAAGAACCTCCAAAGTTCACCATTAATTCTGCAAATTTATTCAACATTCCAAGTTCCTAGTTCAAGAACTTCAAGAACCTCCAAAGTTCACCATTAATTCTGCAAATTTATTCAAGATTCCAAGTTCCTAGTTCAAGAACTCCAAGAACCATCATTCAAAGGCACGATTAACCTCTCAAAAACGAGTATCGATCTAAAGTTCATCATTCATGGTATGAGGGGTTTTTCAACAAGAACTCTCTTTCGTTCTTGTGCCCAAAAGTAATTTTCTTTACAAAGGCATGATTTTTATTTGATTTTTTACGAATTTGAAGCATGAACCCATATCATATGATGATTATTATGAAATTTTGATGTTTATGATTTTGAAAGATGAATTTGCATGTGTGGAGATATAAAGCATGAATATTGATCGATATTTATCATAATTTTGATATTTAGGTCGTGAATCCCCATTGGAAATTATATTTTTTTTTTAGAAAGTGTGTGTTATAAGCACGTTGATGTTGAATATTTGAGATATTTTGAATGATTTGACCTTTTGGTCTTAATGGAGTTGTTTTGAACTCGAGTGTGAAAGAAATCCACAACGTGGTTGATTTTGACAGATGTGAAGCATGATGGCTCTCGATGTATATTTATATATTATTGAAATTATTTTATTGTGGATTGTCTTTGAAATGATCTGAGCTAAGTTCGGGAGAAATCTTTAGCACCGAGTGGGAGGTATAAAGCGGCCTTACTTCCCTAGAACTATGTGCCCCCGTAGGAGTGAGCCTGAGGATGATTTATATAGTGATCACTAGTTTGTGTGGATTTGATATCGATAGTCCTACTCCGATGGCAAGGATAGGACGGCTCTCCCCAACGTGGGTTGTACGTTCGACTTCATGTAGCTCACATGGTTTATGTCGGTTATAGGATCTCCCAGTGTGTGTGTGTTTCCTTGTGTCTATGGTGAATGGTGAAGTGATTTGAAAGTGGAATTGTGAAAGTTATTCTTTTGAAAGATTTAAATGATATTTACATTATGAGAATTGATATTCTTGATGAACTGAAAGTGATTGACAAATTATATGATGACTCACATGTGTTATTGTACTTATTTCATCCTCTCATGATTATGATAATTTTCTTCGGGCTATGTGAGTCTTTCATACATCCTGCATATTTCTTATAAATATTTATGATGATGATCTTTATACAACTGCATACACCCCCATATACTCGGTTCCTTTCCATGGTACTGACCCACATCTTCGGATGTGGGCTGCATTTTCTCAGAATGTAGGTTCAGGTGGTCAGTTCCAGGTTCGACAGTGATTATTTGGGCATGTTGTTCTATATCCTCTGTTGTGGTGAGTCCTCATGTTCTGAGGATGTGATGTCTGATGTTGGTTTCACAAAATTATTTACATTTGATAACTGAGTATGAGTCAGTTGGGGCATGTCTCAATGGCTCGCTGGTTTTATTGATTCTCTTAGAGTCTTGTCAAACTAATATAGATATTGGGAGTTGACTAATAAGTCGTATTTTGTTATCTTTCTGAAATTCTTTTATTCTTGGATGATGATTATTCTGTTGATATTTGAGGGTTATTTATGGAAACCCCGTTGATTTGTGTTGAACTGAATAAAAATGGCTCAAAGGGTTAGTTTGGGGATACTCGTAGCCTCAAGTACCGTGTGACGCTCTGGGACCTATTTTCCGGGGTGTTACAGACTTGGTATCAAAGCCTAAGTTTTTAAGGTGTCCTAGGGAGTCTGACAAGCCGCGTTAAGAAGAGTCTTGATCATCGGTGTGTAGCGCACCACATCTATGAGCAAGAGGCTAAAAGATGTTTTAGGAAAAAGTGTGATTCTTTGTTTCAGAAGTCTATCGTGCTTAAAGTGTCTCTCTCTGCTATTGATTCGTGCTCTCCTCTTTCAGAAATATGCCTCCTAGGGATACCTCCTGATAGAGAGATAGAGTTCGGTATTGATCTTCTTCCCGATACTCAGCCCATTTCTATTCCTTCTTACCGTATGGCCCCTGCAGAACTTAAGGAGTTGAAAGAGCAACTCAAAGATCTACTAGACAAGGGTTTCATAAGGCCCATTATTTCTCCTTGGGGGTGCTCCTGTGTTGTTTGTAAGAAAGAAAGATGGCTCTTTGCGTATGTGCATTGATTACCGCCAACTGAATAAAGTCACCGTAAAAAATAAGTACCCCCTTCCGAGAATAGATGATTTTTTTGACCAATTGCAAAGTGCAAGTTATTTATCAAAGATAGACCTTCGTTTCGGCTATCATCAACTCAAAGTTAGGGAGTGTGACATCCCAAAAACTGTTTTCCGAACTCGTTATGGCCATTTTGAGTTTCTTGTTATGTCTTTTGGGTTAACTAATGCCCCAGAAGCTTTCATGCACCTCATGAATCGAGTGTTCAGATCATATCTGGATATGTTTGTCATAGTGTTCATTGATGATATACTGATGTACTCTCGTAGTGAGGATGAACATTCTGATGATCTCCGAACTGTCTTGCAAACCCTTAGAGATCACAAGTTGTTTGCCAAGTTTAGTATGTATGAGTTTTGGCTAAAAGGTCAGTTGCTTTTCTGGGTCATATCATTTCTTCCGAGGGTATTAGAGTTGATCCCCAAAAGACTGAAGTTGTTAGAAATTGGCCTAGACCTATTTCTCCGACTGATATCCAAAGTTTGTTAGGTTTAGTTGGCTATTACCGCCGTTTTATTGAGGGTTTCTCCTCTATAGAGTATCCTATGACTCGGTTGACCCAAAAGAAAGTGAAGTTCTTGTGGTCCGAATCTTGTGAGAAGAGTTTTCAGGAGTTGAAGACTCGACTCACTTCAGCCCCTGTTTTGACTTTGCCTGATGGTGTTGATGGTTTTGTGGTGTACTGTGATGTTTCGAGAGTTGGGTTGGGTTGCGCATTGATGCAAAAGGGTAAGGTGATAGCTTATGTCTCTAGACAGTTGAAACCCCATAAGAAAAATTACCCCATCCATGACCTTGAGTTGGCTGCTGTTGTGTTTGCTTTGAAAATATGGAGACACTATTTATATGGTGTCCATGTTGATGTTTTCACTGATCATAAGAGCTTGCAGTATGTGTTTACCCAGAGAGAATTGAATCTTAGGCAGAGACGATGGTTAGAATTATTAAAGGACAATGATATGAGTGTGTTGTACCATCCGGGCAAGGCCAATATTGTGGCGGATACCCTAAGTAGAGTGTCCATGGGTAGTGTTTCGCATGTGGTAGAAGGTAAGAAAGAGTTGGATCGTGATGTACATCATTTGGCTAGATTGGGGGTTAGGTTGTTTGACTCTACTGAAGGTAGTATAGGGGTTCAGAGTAGTTCTGAATCCTCCTTGGTTTCGGAAGTGAAGGAAAAGCAATACTTAGATGCTAGTTTGGTCAGACTGAAGGAGTCATTCAAGGACCAAAAAGTAGAGGTTTTCTCCCAAGGGGGAGATGGTATGTTGAGATTGCAAGGTAGATTGTGTGTCCCTAATATTGAAGATCTGAGATAGAGGATTATGGCTGAAGCACACGGGGCACGATATTCTATTCATCCTAGTGCCACTAAGATGTACCGAGACTTGCAAAAAATCTATTGGTGGAGTGGCATGAAGAAAGATATAGCAGCATTTATAGCTAAGTGTGCAACATGCCAATAGGTTAAGGTTGAACACCAAAGACCTGGTGGTATGATGCAAGAGTTTAGTATTCCCACCTGGAAGTGGGAAGAGATAAATATGGACTTTGTGATTGGTTTACCTCCTTCCCGATGCTATCATGATTCCATTTGGGTTGTGGTTGATAGGTTGACTAAGTCTGCTTATTTCTTGCATGTTCATACTTCATATACTGTTGAGGATTATGCTAGATTGTATATTCGAGAGCTAGTCAGACTGCATGGAGTTCCCTTGTCTATCATTTCGGATAGAGGTACTCAGTTCACTTCATAATTTTGGAAAGCTTTTTAGAAGGGTCTTGGTACCCAAGTGCTTTTGAGTTCTTCTTTTCATCTGTACACCGATGGTCAGGCTGAGCGGACCATCCAGACCTTAGAGGATATGTTGAGATCTTGTGCACTTGACTTTAAGGGAAGTTGGGATGATCACTTACCGTTGATAGAGTTTGCTTACAATAACAGTTTACACTCTAGTATTGGCATGGCTCCATTTAAAGCCTTATATGGGAGGAAGTGTAGATCACCCATAGGTTGGTTCGAGGTGGGTGAAGCGGCTGTGAGTGGTCCTGATTCGGTATTTGAGGCTATGGAAAAAGTTAAGTTTATTAGGGAAAGGTTGAAAACTGCGCAGAGTCGTCAGAAGTCATATGCGGATGTTAGAAGGAGAGACCTTGAGTTTGAAGTTGGTGACCTAGTGTATCTGAAAATTTCACCCATGAGAGGGGTGAAGAGATTCGGAAAGAAGAAGAAGCTTAGTCCCCGTTATGTTGGTCCTTACAAAATTCTTAGCCGTGTTGATAAGGTAGCTTATGAGGTCGAGTTGCCTTCCGAGTTGTCCTCTGTTCATCCAATATTCCATGTCTCCATGCTTAGAAAGCATATTAACGATGTTGTGGTAGTGGATTCCTCTGTGAGTGCTAACATTCAAGAAAATCTTTCTTTTGATGAGATTCCTGTTGAGATTCTTGATTTCAGTGTCTGAAGACTAAGGAACAAAGAAGTTCCCTTGGTCAAGGTGTTGTGGCGAAACCAATCTGTTGAGGGTGCAACTTGGGAAGCTGAGGCGGATATGCAATCCAAGTACCCGCACGTATTTTTTGCGAACTCCGATCAAGCCGAAGGTACCATTCTTTCCTAAATCATGCACTTTTGATAAAAGTTGCAGCAGTTCAGCTGTCATTTATTGTGTGTACAGTTGTAGTTTCTTGAATTTATGCATTCTATGTTGCATTCGGAGTGAGATAAGATGTGGTGATGAGTCTAACGAATGGTTTCAGCTGTATGCTCTATTCCCTATCTAATCTTGGCATGTCTAGCATCATTTGAGGATGAATGTTTCCTAGGGGGGATGATGTAATACCCGGAAAATTTTTCGTTGAAATTTTGTGCGTAAACGTGTTGGGTTCTACATTCTAGAATAAATTATAAATTTTCCGTACGGAATGTCTTAGATTATGACCCACCATTGCGTAGAGTATCGAATAAGCTTTCCAACGGTATGTGGATCATCCAAAACGGACACCCGAGCGACGAGTTATGAACATTCCGATCGAACAGTGAATAGTAGTGAACAGTAAAACGTGCAGGAAAAAGTACTGAGGTATGGCGTATTTTTTTTACCACTTTAAAAGATCATAATTCCTTATACATAATGATCTGGATAATCTACTATATATCAACGGAAAGCTCTACGAGTCCTCTTTCCAATGAAATTGGTTTCATCCAATTTTTCTATCGGAGCAAAAGGTTATGGTCGATCTACTTCAGCCTATCAAAAATAAATTTTTGGGTCAATTTCAAACGATCATAACTCCTAGTACACAATTATTTGGGTGAGATACTATATATCAACGGAATGATATGAGAGTTCTCTTTCTAATAAAATTGGTTTCATCCAATTTGGATATCGGAATAAAACGTTATGGTTGATCTAATTCAGACTGTTAAAATAGTCCACCAAAGGACAGATTCGAGAATTATTTGATTTTTTGGGGCGTTTTGATTTTTTCCCCTCACCCAAAATCCGTCCAAAGCCTATATTAAAGCCTATTAGAAGCATTATATGCTATATTTTATCAAATTCCCTCAAAAAGAAAACCCTAAGCTCCTACATCCAACTTCAAGAACCTCCAAAGTTCACTATTAATTCTACAAATTTATTCAAGATTCCAATTTCCTAGTTCAAGAACTTCAAGAACCTCCAAAGTTCACCATTAATTCTGCAAATTTATTCAAGATTCCAAGTTCCTAGTTCAAGAAGTCCAAAAACCATCATTCAAAGGCACGATTAACCTCTCAAAAATGAGTATCGATCTAAAGTTCATCATTCAAGGTATGTGGGGTTTTACAACAAGAACTCTCTTTCGTTCTTGTGCCCAAAAGTAATTTTCTTTAGAAAGGCATAATTTTTATTTGACTTTTTATGAATTTGAAGCATGAACCCATATCTTATGATGATTATTATGAAATCTTGATGTTTATGATTTTGAAAGATGAATTTACATGTGTGGAGATATAAAGCATGAATATTGAACGATATTTATCATGATTTTGATATTTGGGTCGTGAATCCCCATTGGAAATTATATTTTTTTTTTTAGAAAGTGTGTGTTATAAGCATGTTGATGTTGAATATTTGAGATATTATGAATGATTTGACCTTTTGGTCTTAATGGAGTTGTTTTGAACTCGAGTGTGAAAGAAATCCACAACGTGGTTGATTTTGATAGATGGGAAGCATGATGGCTCCCGATGTATATTTATATATTACTGAAATTATTTTGTTGTAGATTGTCTTTGAAATGATCTGAGCTAAGTTCGGGAGAAATCTTTAGCACCGAGTAGGAGGTATAAAGTGACCTTACTTCCCTAGAACTACGTGCCCCCGTAGGAGTGAGCCTGAGGCTGATTTATATAGTGATCACTAGTTTGTGTGGATTTGATATCGATAGTCCTACTCCAATGGAAAGGATAGGACGGCTCTCCCCAACGTGGGTTGTACGTTCGACTCCATGTAGCTCACATGGTTTATGTCGGTTATAGGATCTCCCAGTGTGTGTGTGTTTCCTTGTGTCTATGGTGAATGGTGAAGTGATTTGAAAGTGGAATTGTGAAAGTTATTCTTTCGAAAGATTTAAATGATATTTACATTATGAGAATTGATATTCTTGATGAACTGAAAGTGATTGACAAATTATATGATGACTCATATGTGTTATTGTACTTATTTCATCCTCTCATGATTATGATGATTTTCTTTGGGTTATGTGAGTCTTTCAAACATCCTGCATATTTCTTATAAATATTTATGATGATGATGTTTATACAACTGCATACACCCCCATATACTTGGTTCCTTTCCATGGTACTGACCCACATCTTTGGATGTGGGCTACATTTTCTCGGATTGTAGGTTCAGGTGCTCAGTTCTAGGTTCAACAGTGATTCTTCGGGCATACTGTTCTACATCCTCTGTTGTAGTGAGTCCTCATATTCCGAGGATGTGATGTCTGATGTTGGTTTTACGGAATTGTTTACATTTGATAACTGAGTATGAGTCAGTTGGGGCATGTCTCAATGGCTCGCTGGTTTTATTGATTCTCTTAGAGGCTTGTCAGACTAGTGTAGACGTTGGGAGTTGACTAATAAGTCATATTTTGTTATCATTCTGAAATTCTTTTATTCTTGGATGATGATTACTCTATTGATATTTGAGGGTTATTTATGGAAACCCCGTTAATTTGTGTTGAACTGAATGAAAATGGCTTAAAGGGTTAGTTTGGGGCTACTCGTAGCCTCAAGCACCGTGTGACGCTCCGGGACCCATTTTCTGGGGCGTTACACACTTCTCCTTTACTAAGTATAATTTTTTCAAAAATAAATGCACATTTGAATCTGTTTTTATCCTGAAGTGATACAGAAATCAAGTTCTTCCTTAACTCTACTACATAAAGTACATTGTTAAGAGTCAACACTGTGCCTGATATCATTTTTAGGCAGACATTTCCTGTTCCTTTAACTTTTATAGTTGCGGAGTTTTCCATGTAAATCTTCTCTTCTCCTTGAGCCAGAGCGAACACAGGAAACAACTCTTTATTTGCACAAACATGGTGGGTGGCACCACAATCCATCCAGCATTCTTGACGATTTTCCACCAAATTACATTCCGAAAGTATGGCACATAGATCGTCCATTTCGTTCTTGGATTCAGCCATATTTTCTTGATCTTTCTTTTTTCCTTTCTTTGGGGCACGACAATCTGTAGATTTGTGGCCAATCTTGCCATAGTTAAGGCATTTCTCTTTGAATTTCTTCTTAGGCTAATTGCTTTGTTATCCAGCTTCCCTCCGCTTCTTTGAGTTATTAGTATTTTCTTCCACAATGTTAGCTTTATTTATTACAAAAAAATTTTAGACCTTCTCTCTGCGGCTTATTGTCTTCTTGACTGTGCAGCCTCACAATGAGGTTTTCGACTGTCATCTCCTTTCATTTGTGTTTCAAGTAATTCTTGAAGTCCTTCCACAAAGGTGGCAACTTCTCAATTATCGCAGCTACTTGAAAAGCCTCGTTCACAACCAAACCTTCAACAAAGTTTATGTTAACATCAAGAACATTTTTAACATGTTCAAATAAGGTATTCATTAAATTTATACCTTCTGCAAGAAGATCGTGGATGGTGACTTACAACTCCTATACTTGAGAAACGGCAGTCTTGTTATGAATCATTTTGTACTCAAGGAATCGTGCAACATAGAAATTCTTGGTTACCTCATCCTCAGTCTCATATTTATATTCCAGCGCATTTCACAATTCTTTAGATGTCTTCATTACACTTTAGACGTTGTATAAGTCATCTTGGAGGCCGCGTAGGATGTAATTCCAAAATAGGAAATCAAAATGTTTCCACGCCTCTATTACAACGAATTGCTCCTGGTCCAATGTTTCTTTGGGCACTTCTGGAGCATCTTCCGAAATAAACCTTTGAAGATATAAGGTTGTTAAATAGAAGAACATCTTTTGTTGCCACCTCTTGAAATCAACTCCAGAAATTTTTTTGAGCTTTTTCGCTAGTGCCATAGCTGGTGGAGAATTTGTGTGACTGGTTGTGGAAACACTTGTTGCTGACACACTTATCACACCTTCGACATGATCATCTGTAGTCATTTTTTCCTGTCACAAAAAGATAGTCAACTTTAGTATAAAATTATACTTATTACAAGTTCGTAGCAACTTATAAACACTACTTGTTTCTGGTTTAATGATGAGTTTTTATGTCTTTCAATCGTTAACTGAATGACCTTTACCTTGTGATGAAGATTTTATTTCTTCAAATCACTTGTTAAGTTCAAACGAAGTAGAAATCCTAAAGCTTTAATCTTCAGAAATCAAATAATACAGGTTATGAAAAAAAACTTTAGTGAAAAGAAAATTTCACCAAACAAGCAAAAACAAAAAAAAATTCAATTATTTCCTTAAGATTGTTGTTTCGGGTACATAATCTGTATTATTTCCAAACAACTTCAACACAAGTTCAAGTTTAAATCAAAAACACTTATGAAGTTTTTCAACACAAGTTCAATATGAACTATCAAAGAAGTGTGTTATTTATTTAAAGAAAAAAAAAAGATGAAACAGACTAAGCCAAGTCCTTCGAATTCACGGAGTGTTCTTAAGGAAATAATTTCCCTTAAGTACCCGAGGTTGCGGAATTTTCCTCCCAGAATAAAATGGCTTCACAACCAGAATGTAGTCATACCTCAAATTTTCTAGTTTTCTTCGAACTCACTCAACGGGAGATGATCATAGAGAGCTTTTAGAATAAAGAGAAATATTTTTTCTATGTAGAATTTTCATACTAAACCTGTGGAAAAATACAAGTTTATATAGCCATGAAGTTAAACTTGTTAACGGGGCCGGGCCGAGTCAACTCAAAATTGGTCCGTCACTTTTAATCGGTTTGTAGGCCAATTCGGTTCCAGGCCTGGTTTAACAGGCCGATTCGGTTCAAGGCCCAGCAGTAATTTTGTAAGAAACAATTCGGGACCAACCCATTAAACATAACCCGTTCCAACCTGGGTAAACCTGATCAAAATTGGTCAACACCTTAAAAAAAATATAACGCCCAGAGTCTGTACCCCAAATACTACACGGTGCTTACAACCCTGAAGGACCACAAGTTATCCCATGATTGATATCTGTTGTGAACACTGAAACATGATACTATAATAAATGCAGAAAATAGGCTGAAATATCATAAGGTTCAAAACATCTGAAATACTGATAAAATATATCGTGTGCGATAATATCTGTAAAACTAAATACTGACTGAAATCTAGTCTAAAAAGCCTCTAACTGAAATTTTCTGAAAGTGGAGTTGATGGGACAATCCCTCAACTAACTTAATCTACTAAAATATTGAGTCTATTGAAATAAAAAAATAAAAGAATATCCTCGAAGGATGAGGACTCATTGCTAATCTATTGTTTGTGGCTGAATCTGAATCTATCTATGCACGGTCAGGAACCTGATTGTCCGAACATATGATATGAGACATCATAGCACAAAGAAAGAGTATATGTCAGTACGTGAAATATACAGGTATGCTAGATAAGGTAAGGCTAAATGCAAAGGTTCATATACATGAACAATAATTGACTGTATGATATAGAGTAATTAAACATGAGAGTACATGGATAACTGATACTGTTGTAAATACTGAGTATGCACTAATGTGCATAGAAATAAATATTGAGACTAAGCTTGTCTGAAGCTAAGTCCTGAATTCTGATATCTGAAGTTACTAATAACTGATTTACTGATACTGGTTGACTGTGTCTAATAGTCCTGATTCTGTAGAACTGAATTGAGTTCCATTTTGAAGACTGAAACTGAGACTATAGGAGGTAATCATATAACTGACATGCCCCAAATAATATAACTGAGTTGGGGTCCAACCTGTGACCCTAGTTGGAAGGGTGTTAGTACCGTGCCATGGGTAAAGACACTGGAAAGTTACCCTCGTATGGTATGTACTCTAATGAGAACGGTGAAACCCTTATCTGGTAAGTTAAAATACCTCATCAACCCTCAACTAGCAAGTTTGATGTCTCAACCTATGCAGGATACTAATTCTGGAATGCAAGGATTGCTTTTAAGGATCACACCCTCCACTGGCAGGTGAGCCCCCATCCTTGGGTTCTCTTGGTGCTGAATCCTACTCCCAGCTGAAAGACACTGAACTGAGTATACTGAACTAGACTGGACTGAATTCTGAGTTTACTGAGTTTTCCTAAGTTTTGTAACTGACTGAGTGTACTACTGATCGTGACATGACTGTGATTCTGTAACTGACACTGGCTCTAGGTAAACAGCTAAATTGTCCAGTATTAAATATCTCCAGGACTTGATAGCATAAAAGAAAGGCATAGCATAATCTTGAAATATATAACAATGTACACTTGTCCATAATTCATTCATAAAGATATTTTATCAAACACTTGTAATGCATTAACTTGTACATAAATGGAAAATACATGCTACCATGTTATAATGACACTATTTCATCGCGTAGGTATTTTATCAAATACATGGGGAGGCATAACTGAATCATTAAATCATAAACACTTAGGGTTGATATGGTTTCAACAATAAACTTGAAAATTGAATAGTTTATCATGAATATCATGTAAATCAACACATACTTGGATCAATTCTTGGAACTTGTAATTTAAATCATTGATTAAAACCCAACAATAACATGAACATGAATTCAATTCAATTTCAAGCACATAATTCATATATCAACAATCTTGTAGTTTTAAAAATGGATTTGTGGACTTTATGGGTGAAAGGAACCCATAGATGAACACCTAACATACCTTGGATTGTTAATTATTGAAGGTTCTTGGAGAGACTCATGATTTTTGCTCTTGTTTCTTGAAGCTAGGGTTTAGCCCCTTTTGAGAGAGAATGACTTAATCTTTGACTAAAGTGAATAAATGATGAGATAATGGGTTATATAGGGGTAAATTTCGTGTTTAGACTGATTAGGCCCGTGGAAAAATACCCATTTACCCCTGAGAACGACTTAAAAATTTGTACTAAAAAATCCAATTTTGGGCCCTGGCGCGATTCGCCGCTATCGCTCCAAGCCACTGGAAAATAACAACTGGGAATGTGGCTAGTGGCTCAGCGCGGTGGAATCGCATTGCAATATTGTATGGGACCTGGAAGCTCGGTGCGACGCGGTACAATCGCGTTGGCTCACTGGAAATTAACAAATGTTAAAATGAGCTTTGAAGCGACGTGCCAGTATCGCGGTACCTCACTGAAAACTGACAATTGCCATTTTGTCTTACTCCGCGATGTACTACTGGCCTGAACTATGGTGTTTAATGACTAAAACTTAAAATAGCCATAACTTCTTGCCTAGTTATCGAATTTAGGCAAATTTTATATCATTGGAAAGCTGATTCAATTTCCTACGCAATGGCAGGATCTAAACAAAAAAATAATGAGCATTTCAAAATTTTTATATTGGATAACTCATGAACTAAGAGTTAAGTTAAGCTTGAGAAATACAGGGTATTACAATATCTTCCCCTTGGTAATATTCATCCTCGAATGAGACTGATTAAGCTGAGACACTGATAAGTTGAGTTTACACACTGAACATGCTTACCTGATGCATAACTACATGACTGAACTACTGAAAAAATGAGCTCTTACACTGAACATGTATATCTGATGCATGGAATTTATGACTGAAGCGACTGACAAGATGGGTTTTCATACTGAACATGTATATCTGATGCATGAATACATGACTGAACTTATTCATAAATGCATGACTAAATATGCAATGGTAATGGATACCAAGTTATAATTATAGTTGGATATAGAACATAGTAAAGCTAACGAAGACCATTATCTTAAGCTAGATCTGAGGCTGCGGGGAAGAGGTGAGGATACTTGGTCCGCATATTTTCTTCTGCTTGCCAAGTATCTCCCTCTACGGACTGATTTCGCCAAAGGACTTTAACTAAGGGAACTTCTTTATTCCTCAGTCTATGAATCTGATGATAAAAGATCTGGACTGGAACCTCTTCAAAAAAGAGATCACTCTGAATATTTACATCCTCTAAAGGAACTATGACTGCTGGATCACCAATGTATTTCTTTACCAAGGAGACGTGGAATACTAGATGCATAAGGCTAGATTCGAAGGCAAATCAAGCTCATAAGCTACCTTTCTGAAACGGCTGAGAATTCTGTAAGGACCGATATATCGGGGACTGAGCTTTCCCTTCTTGCCGAACCTCTTTACTTCTTTCATGGGAGAGGGTTTTAGGAATACAAAATTACTGATCTCAAACTAGGGATTTTTTTTAATCACATCTGTATACGATTTTTGTCAGCTTTGGGCAACCCTATGTCTTTCTTTGATCAACTGAACCTTCTCTAAGGCATCAAACACTAGGTCAGGACCTACTACTATAGCCTCACCTACCTCAAACCAACTAATTAGAGATTTGTATCTCCTATCATAGAAAGCTTCAAACGGAGCCATCTGAATACTAGAATGATAGTTGTTATTGTATGCAAACTTGATCAAAGGCAAGTGGTCATCCCAACTACCCTTAAAATTGACAACGCATGCTCTTAGCATATCTTCTAGAGTCTGAATTATCCTTTCTGCATGACCATCTGCCTGAGGGTGAAAGGTTGTACTGAGGTGAACTTGGGTACCAAGACCCTTTTGGAATGCCTTCCAGAAATGAGAGGTAAAATAGGTACCTCTATCTGAGATAATGGACACTAGGACTTTGTGTAACTTGACCAACTCCCTGATATAGAGTTTGGTGTAGTACTCAGCTGAATAGGAGGTATGGACTGGCAAGAAATGAGCTGATTTGGTTATCCTTTCTACGATAACCCAAATAGAATAGCTGATGAGATGTACGAGGCAAACCTATCACAAAATCCTTATTCACTTCCTCCTACTTCCAAGTGGGAATACTGAACTCCTGCATAGACCCACTAGGCTTCTGGTGCTCAATCTTAACTTGTTAACATGTAGAGCACTTAGCTACAAACTCTGTAATGTCTCTATTCATTCCACTCCACTAGTAGATCTCCCACAAATCACGGTACATCTTAGTGGCCCCTAGATGAATAGAGTAACGCGCACCATGTGCTTCTGCAAGAATTCGTTACCTCAAGTCATCTACACCTGGCACACATAGCCGACCTTGGTAACGCAATACACCATCTCTCCCTTAGGATTAAACCTCTACTTTTGACCTCTGACTGACTCTTTCAGCTTAACTAGATTGGGATCTCTATCCTATTTTTCCTACACCTCAGAAACTAGAGAGAATTTAGAACTATTTTGCACTCATACACTACTTTCAGCTGAATCGACTAAGCAGATACCTAGTCGGGAAAGCTGATAAACTTCCTAAACTAACTTCTTATTACCATCCTTAACATGAGCAACACTACCCATAGACAGTCTACTGAGAGCATCAGCCACTATATTGGCTTTGCTCGGGTGATACAGAACACTCATATCATAATCTTTTAATAACTCTAACCACCTTCTCTAACGTTAATTCAAATCTTTCTGAGAGAACACATACTGAAGGATTTTGTGATCTGTGAACATATCAACATGTACCCCATACAAGTAATGCCTCCAAATCTTTAAGGCAAACACTATAGCTGCTAACTCGAGATCATGAGTTGGATAATTCTTCTCTTGGGGCTTATGATGTTTGGAGGCATAGGCTATGACCTTACCTCTCTATATGAGGACATAACCCAAACCTATTCTGGATGCATCATAGTACACAACAAACCTGAACTATCTGGTAGAGTCAAAACTGAGGTTAAGGTGAGTCGAGTCTTCAGCTCCTGAAAACTCTTCTCACAAAAATCTGACCACTGAAACTAGACTTTCTTCTGAGTCAATCTGGATATGGGGAATGCAATAGATGAAAATCCTTTAATAAACCGACGATAATATCCAGCTAAACCCAAGAAACTCCAGATATCTGATGAAGAGATAGGTCTAGGCCAGTTTCTCACCGCTTCAGTCTTTTGAGGATCAACTGTAATGCCATCACCGAAAATAATATGACCAAGGAATGTTACAGACCTTAGCCAAAATTCACACTTAATGAATTTGGAAAACAACTGATGAGTTGTGAGAGTCTGAAGTACTATTCTGAGGTGGTCTTCATGATCATTCTCTCTATAGAAATAGACAAGAATGTCATTGATGAATACTATAACAAACATGTCCAAGTACAGCTTGAACACGTGATTCATTAAGTCCATAAAAGCTGCTAGGGCATTAGTAAGACCCAAGAGCATGACTAGAAACTTGAAGTGACCATACCGGGTTCTGAAAGTTGTTTTCAGAATGTCACATTCTCTGACTTTGAGCTGGTGATAGCCTGATATATCTTAGAAAAGTAACTAGCACCCTAAAGTTAGTCAAACAAGTCATTGATTCTGGGAAGCATATATCTGCTCTTGACTGTGAATTTGTTCAACTGACGATAGTCTATACACATTCGGAAAGAACTGTCTTTCTTACGCACGAATAAAACTGGTGCACCCCATGGGGAAATATTGGGCCTGATGAATCCCTTATCTAGGAGATCCTTTAACTGTTCCTTTAACTCTCTGAGTTCTACTGGAGCCATTCTGTATGGTGGAATAGATATGGGATGAGTGTCTGCTAGAAGGTTTATTTTGAAGTCGATTTCCCTAACGAGAGGAACTCCAGAAAGATCTTCGGGAAACACATATGAGAATTTATTTACTACTAGAACTGACTCAAGAGTTCGAGTTTTAGAGTTAGAGTCTTTGACTCTGACAAGATGGTAGACACATGCCTTGGATATCATTTTTCTTGCTCTAAGGTATGAAATCAACTGACCCTTAAGCGATGTGGTACTACTCCTCCATTCAAGGAATGGTTCATTTGGATACTGAAAATGAATTATTATATTTCTACAATCAACTAAGGGATAACATGAGTAGGGCTAATCTATGTCGAGAATGACATCAAAATCTGCCATCTCTATCTCTACAAGGTCTGCTGTAGTAACTTTCTGAGATATCATAATCGAGCAGTTCTTGTATACCTGTTGGGCTATGATATATTTACCTACAAGGGTAGAAACTGAGAAAGGCTCTACTAGAATTTCTAGACTGACTCCGAAGTTAACGGCTATATAAGGAGTTACGAAAGATAAAAAGCTCCTGGATCTAGCAAGGCATAAACATGTAAATGAAAGATCTGTAACGTACCAGTGACCACATCAGAAGAATTTTCCTGATCTTGTCTGGACTAAAGTGCATAAAGCCTATTTGGGTGTTGCCTACTAGTGGTACTAGAAGCGGCACCCTGCTGATTCGGGCAAACGGACTGAGTTGAAGGATGATTATGCTGACCCTGAGAACCTGACTGAGGATAATCTCTGAATTTGTGTCCTGTCTTGCAACACCAAAACAAACATCACTGCCAGCTCTACATACACCCTTGTGGTTTCTGCCACATATCTAACAAAGAGGATTTGTTCGAGCACTACTGACACTACCCTAAGATTTAGAGCCTAGTGCACTATCGTTGTTACCATTTTTCAAATTAGGGACTGGAGCACTGGCTGAGGACGAAGCTGGAACTAAATATTTTAGATGAAATAGGGAATGGTTACCGCTTTCTAACTTAGGCTGATTAAAATTAAAGCTACCTATTCTACCTCTTTTGTTCTGCCTCTCTCTCACTCTTTGATCTTAGCCTCTTTTATCTGTTGAGCATGGACCATGATCTTGGATATGTCTATCTCCTTAATCAACATCGCTATTCTACACTCTTTAACCACACTATCTAACACCCCATATACGAACTTTCTCATTCTAGACATACTGCCTGCTACTACATGGGGAGCATACCTAGCTAACTGAGTAAATTTGAGGGAATACTCTTTTATACTCATACTGCCCTGCTTGAGATTGATGAACTCTAACACCTTGTCTTCTCTCAGCTCTAAGGAAAAGAGTCTATCTAGGAAGGCAGTAGAAAACTCTTCCCACTCTAAGGGCTCCACATCTGCACCTCTATCTACCTTCCACTACTTAAACCACGTATGAGCTACATATTGTAGCTGATAGGAAGCTAACTTAGCACTCTTACTAGAAGTTACTCCCATAATATCTATGACTTTCTAGACCTGATCGAGGCACTCCTGTGGGTCCTCTTCTGGCTTAAATCCTCAGAAAAGGGGAGGATTTATTCGGGTGAAGTCCTGAATCCTGGATGCAGCAGTATTGACCAGTGGTCGACCAAAACAGCAATTGGTCATTCATTCTGGGTAGCTATGGAGTTGGATAGAGTAGTGAATGTAGCTCTGAATTCTGCATGAGAGACATGCTCATCCAAGGGATCTGCCAGAAAGGCCTGAGGTGATAACTGATTTTTGGTTCTCCTTTCATTAGCCCTTTTGGGAGGCATGTTTTGTAAACAAAAAGGTGGAAACAGATTAGCCTAAGAGTTTCACTTGAGCTCATGCTAAATCGTACGATATGAATACTGAAAGAAGGGAAATTGTTTCCTAAAATATCTCATAGCCTCTTGTCCATAAGTGTGGCGTGCTATACACCCATGCACAAGACTCTACTAGATGTGGCATTCAGACTTCCTAAGAGACTACTGAACCTTAGGCTGTGATATCAAGTTTGTAATGCCCCGAGTCTGTACCCCAAATGCTACACTGTGCTTACGATCCCAAAGGACCACAAGCTAACCCATGACTGATATCTGTTGTAAGCACTGAAATATGATACTATAATAAATACAACAAATAGGCTGAAATGCCATAAGGTTCAAAATATCTAAAATACTGGTAAAATATATCATCTGCGATAATATCTATAAAACTAAATACTGACTGAAATCTAGTCTGAAAAGCCTCTAACTGAAACTGTTTTAAAGTGGAGTTGATGGGACAATCCCTCAACTAACTCCATCTACTAAAATATTAAGTCCACTGAAATAATAAAGCAAAAGAATATCCGAGAATTATGAGGACTTACTGCTAATCTACTACTGTTGGCTGAATCTGAATCTATCTATGTGCGGTCAGGAACCTGAGCGTCTAAACCCATGATATGATACATCACAGCGCAAAGAAAAAATATGTGTCAGTGCATGGAATGTATGGGTATGCTAGATGAGGTAAGGCTAAATGCAGGGGTTCACATACATGAAAAATAACTGACTGTATGATATAGAGTAACTGAACATAAAGTACATGGATACTACATAAAACATATACTACAATATATATACTATAATATATATATATTACAATATATACACACACTATATATATAGTTATATACTACTTTATAAAATATATACACATGTATATGTTAAATATATACTACTTTATGTGTATATATAATTATATATTTGTTATGTTTAATTGTGTATTACTTAGTGTAAAGCTTGATAGTAAATTAGTAATATATTAAAACTAAGTATTTAATTTAAACCAAAAAACCAATTTAAATGGAAAAAAATTACAAATTAAGGAGTGAATGAATGTTATAATTTATTGATTGTAAAATGGTTCAAAATTTATAATGTACGTGAATGAAAAATCTACAAAGTTTTCATTATTTTTTCCAACTCATCAATTTTAACATTAACGGAAATTGGCATAGGATAGTCAAAATCGGTGGGGAGAAAACCATGCATTGGACTTGATTATGCTGAGTTATCCTTGAAGTCATAATTTCTTGAAGATTCTGTTTGTCTTTCGACTCTACCTCTATTTCTTGATTTCTTCATTCTGCTCTAATCCAATCTCTAAGTCAAACTACAACATTCATAGCATTGCTTCCCAATGAGTGTCGGTTGTCTCCAAGTTGTTGTTGTCCCTGACTAAAAGCGCTCTCTGATGCAACGGTTGACATTGGAACATTCAATATATATTTAGCTAATCTTGAAACCATAGGATATTGTTTTTCATTATTCTTCTACCAATCAAACGTGTTGATCCGTCATCTACAATCCTCTATCAGCATTCGCAGATAATACTTAAGCTCTTTCCAAGAAGTTGTTGTGTAAGTTCCCACCTCAACACTGTTCCAAATATTTAAATCATAAAAGTGATTAGGAAAATCACTATATGCTGGCCTTTTAGAAGATGATGGCTCCTCGGGAGGATGAGGAGCTACAGTTGGAGTGATATTTATTGGTACAGCTAAATCAAGTAGATCAGCATAATGGTTATATAATTTATCTATGTAAATGTTTGCATCACTCATAGGCGTATACAAATTTGGTTGTTTTTGTTCTTCAGATTCAGGTTCAGCATTTATCTCTAAGTTAGAATAAATAAGAGAACTAAAGTAACATATAGTAGTATATTTCATACATGGATTTAGTATAGAACCAATCAAGTAATTAGGAGAACTCGGAAAAAAATATTTTTAAAATTTAGCAAACATAGCACCAACAACTTCTTTGTAACCTTCTTTATTCTTATATTTTTTTTATCAAAGCAGAAATATCGGCTATATATGCTAAAATATTACAAACAGTAGGATAATAAGCACCAGAAAATTCAACCGTAGCTATATAAAATTTTCCCAAAATCTTAACAAAATCATCAATTACAGCCCAATCAGTATCATGTAGCATACATTCAGCCGAATCAGCAAATGAACCACAATATTGATTAAAAGTTAGTGTAATAGGAACTCTATAAGCATGACAAGTTTTTAAATAATCATACATAGCATTCCATCTAGTATCACATTTTTCAGGCATCAATATCGGTCTAAGTCCATTTTATTCACATTTAACTTTAAATTTCCTAATTCTTTTTTTATGATTGTTTTTTTGAATAAAGCCAACAACAAGTCGGATTTTTTAATATAAAGCTCAAAAAATTCAAGACCATCTCTTACAATTAAATTATATATATGAAAAGTACACTTAACATGAAATATTTCAGGTAACGACGGAGAGAGACTATTTTCCTGTGAAGATTCATTGGAAAGTGACAAGAAAATAAGTAAACCACATGAGTTGTAATGACCCATTTGATCATTTTGAGTATCTTTTAAAAGGTAAAGTATGAGTTGTGGGGATGGGTGGCATGGTTCTGAGGCACCCGGATGCATATCAGAGAAGAATAACAAAAACTACAAGTTTGAAAAAAAAGGGAAAAAAATTGTTTTAATCCCCATGTTATGACCTTATTAGGATTTTGTTCCTTGTGATAATTGACTTCTCACTTTTGACCTTTAATTAAGCAAATTAAATTATTTTAATCCTTTGCTAACAATGATTAATGGTTTAAATAGACTTACAATTACTGTTAAGGGTAAATACAGTATTACAAATATTTTTATTATAAAATAATAAATATTTTTAATCATTTTTTCTGAAAGGCAAAAATATTAGGAAACAAATAAACATCATAAACAAAAAAGCAAAGAGACCTCACAAAAGGAACTATCTGAATCTTCAAGAAACCACGCCATGGCAAAACAAAAATGTTGAGCCCTAAAAAACTAGGTGAGATAATGTTGAAACATTTTTACTAGTCCCAACTCTAAATCTAAATCTCTTGTTGTTCTTGTTAAGGTAAAACTGTAAAGTTAAATCTCTTGTTGTTTTTGTTAAGCTGAGCTGCACAAAAATGGCAAAAGGGACCATCTACAAGTATTTGAGGCAATCCAGTTCTTTTATACCAAGGTAAGTTTCCTAATTTCAAAATCTATTCTCAATAATCAGTCTTTAATGGGTTGAACCTCGCGAAGAGATTAATAGAGCTTTGGCAGTATCCTATAATTGGACATGTCTAGACTTTCAATTGGACAATCTACTAGAGCTGCATGCAAATTAGGAGGAATTACTTAGATCATTTGAAGATCCTTCCAATTATCTTGGAAAAGATATTATAGCTTAGATAGGTTGTGAAAGCGAGATGATGGGAGAATGTAAAAATCATTTCCTCCTAAATTTTATGTGTTCAAATTTGTTGTATTTTGAAAATTGTACAATTCAGAGATGTTTTCCAAGAGAGACAAGATAAAGATGGTATGTTTATATTGAATATACGATTTTCTTAAATTCTCTCGAGGTAAAAATTGTGCTTTTGCAGGTTGAGAGGATTTTTGCTTATACATGTGTCCTGAACCAATCATAGGTATTAATTATGATAATTTGATATACAATGGAAATAATAGATTCAGTACTGAAGTTTGTATTAAAATAATAGAGACAAACATTATGTGATTTCTTTTCGTCTGTGTTGGCCTTGGTGGACAAAGTTACCTGTTGCTAGTGGGACAAAGTTAAACAGTAAAATATTTCATAATTTTTTCTATTGAGTATTTATTTCTTTATTCTTATCTTTGTATAGGTCCGACTACAGTTAATGTTCGTATAACTGGACTTACTCTTGGACTTCATGGGTTCCATTTGGTGAATAATATTTGCTATAATTTGAACCGTACTGCTTTTCTTATGTACTTGTCCTTGTTCCAATTATTGGTGAATTCTGGTTAATGTTATGCTTTGGCTTATGTTGCATCGTGTTGTAGCATGAATATGGTAATGCTACGAATGGGTGTGTATCTACAGGTTAGCTTTTTATCTAGTTTGAACTTTCTGCTAATTGGAATGTTGGTCAATTGGAACTCCTCTAATAATATACCAAAAGATTTTTTGTAAATATTCTAGTAAGTAGTTGAAAATGACATTTTCACTTCTAGTTTCGCTGGTACTAGTTTAAAATTTGTTCCCTTTTGTTTTACTATAGGATCCCATTTCAATCCTAATAATGTGGCAAATGGAGCTCTTGGAGATGAAGTTTGTCATGCGAGTGCCTAGGAAACATAACAGCCACAGCCAATGTCGATGGTAATGTACTTGTTTTCTATTTTTTCATACTGTATTAACTCTATTTTTGTTTGTTAAGATGGATGATGACTTTCTATATTCTTGCTTATGCTGACTGTATGCAGGTGTGGTGAGCCATCTGTATGATTTGAGGGCTTTTGCATTGATCAGCTTGAGCAGTGGTAGTTCATTTTGGTTAGGTTTATTTTATGTACAGGAAAGGGGATTACTATCGCTATCTTACAGAGTTCAAAAGCGACGACGATAAGAAAGAGGTTTCTGGTCTTTCATTGAAGGCATATTAGGTAATGGTTGCTTGTGCCAAGCTTCTTCTGGCAAATATAGAGGTACACATGTCAGTGGCCACACCCTTTTTCTTTGTTCAAGCTTTTTATGCAAAAGCTGGTAGATTTCCCATTTGATTACTTTATATTGAAGACTTAAATTCAGGCTTTTGACCTCTTAAGACTTAAAGTAGTCATGCTATACATTGTGTGTGCGCACAAATTATATATAAGCTATGTTGCTCGGACTCTTCAAGAATTTCATTAGATGCGTGTCGGATCCTTCAAAATTAGTGTATTTTTTTAGGCTCCTACACGGGTGTGACAATATTTTTGGAGAGTTCCAGCAACTTTGTATATAAGTGTGTGTTTGTGTCTATGTGCACACACGCATATGTGTGTGTATTAGATTGAAGATTGAACTAATTAATGAAGAGAGACTCTTTTTAAATGGCTAGCATCCTGGATGTCAATTTTAGGATGGACATTTTTTTTCTGGATAGAATTGTTCTTCAGTTAGTCTGCACTACTAATGAGAAAAATCCTGTAGTTTGTTTTTCCTAGATGTGTGAAGGTTTAAAAGGATCCAGTATGAGAGTGTTTCCTTTTTTCCTTTAGTTAAAAATCTGTTTTCCCTTTGGTAATATACACATGCTAGATGGGAAGCTAATAGATAGCAATTCTATACCATTTATGAGAAACTAGACTGCAATATATTGGTTACAGCCTACAAGTATATGTTCCTTTATATATTCTTGGTTCTTTCAATTTTATGATGCACCACACGACGAAAGGTGATACTCAAGTGCTTTGTAACTTTCTCTTTTTCTATTTTATTATCTTGTTTTTAGCCGGGGGTCTATCAAAAATAACCTATCTATCTCACATCTGAGGTAGTGGTATGGTATGCATACACTTACCCTCCCCAGACCCCACTTGGTGGGAATATACTGGGTATGTTGTTGTTGTAGGCTATTACATCCACCTTGTCTGGTCAATCGATCTCACTTTATGTGCTCTATATTTGTTATTGTTATATGTTTAGGATAATTTATTGACTCTACCTTTTGTGCACCAAGTAGATACCATTAACGGGTCCAAACTCAATTGTTGGAAGAACACTTGTAGTTCACGAGCTTAAGGATGACCTCAGAAAGGATAAAAGTTCTATATTTTGTATATTAATCTGTGGATTTGAAAACGTTATTTCTACAAGTGTATCAAATTTATTTGCTAAACTACTATACTATGTTTACATTTTGGTATGTGGTAAGAAGAAACACTATTTCTCCCTTTCCCTGCTGTTCTCTCTTTCTTCTTTTATAATTCTGGTCTGATATTGTTCTTGCTAAACATAAGTTCCATGCTTAAGACTTTCTTCAATTCCTTGAAAAAGCAGTCTGTTTTGAGCTGTTGTGGGCAATTACGACCATAAACATGATGAATATGCTTCTTTGTTTTCCTTCTTTGCTATCTTAGGCGATTTAGCACTGTTGTCTCCATTCATTCATCCTAGTTAACATCGTGCTTTCTTTATTTTGAAAATCAAATATGTAGCCTGTATTTGCCTTCAACAATATTGCCTGTCAGGTGTACGATTTTTATTTTCAAAGACAATAAACTTTTGGTTCACGTAATGAACTGATTCCAATCTATTGGAAAATGATGAAATAGAATTCAAGGAAACTGCTTTCTAATATTTTTTTATTTAATGATCCATCTATCGTCTATTTAATTGGACATAATAAAGATGGGGGTGCTCAACTTATTGGTCACATAAATTTAAATGTGTGACTCACATGTATGTGGGCATTCACTGGAGTTGTTATTTGGGTATGTGTTTACCTTTTAGTTCTATTGCTCTGACATTGTTATCTCAACTTATCTACTTGCAAGAAGTCCATGTACTTCCCATCTCTCCTATTTAATGATCTTTTTTTGCAAGCTCCTGGTCTTACAAAAGTTACTACTATTGTCGCACTTTGGGGATGAACTGGTGTTTCCTTGGAAGTTATTGTGAGCTTAGTGTTAGCTTGTTGCAGTAGGTAACTTTTTCCTGTTTGATTACTTTTAAGCAATATTGTCTCTACACTTTTTTCAATATATAAGTCATGGGTTCGCTTTAGTGTTAACAGTGACTGAATACAATATCTCAGGCTCTCTAGGAGCTGATACATATAAACTAATATAGGAATGAGATTGAATAATAGGTAATTGTTTATGATTCATTGAATTTTAAAAGGAAAAACACAATAATTCACATATCACTAGAGCATGATTAACTTTAAAGTCATTAAGAAAGAAACAGATCTAAACTCATATGCATCATGTCATCGATTTTCTTTAACTTTATTCAAGGAACTACTTTTTTCTTAGCCCGTGGACCACTTATTACTCTCTTTCTATTTTGAGAAAACGCTTCTTGTAATCTTGATAATGGGACATATTGTTTTCCCATTTTCTCGATGATGATTGGCCTTGTACCTTCTCTGGAGTGCTCACTGATTTCATTTAAAATAAATTCTGAACTTCTCAATTGGTCTTGACGTACCCTTGCCTGATTAAGGTTATTGATCTACAATGTAAAAAAGAGACTTAAGTCACCTAAGTTCTAATACAAACAACACGAGTAGAAAAACAAAAAAGGTTATTACAGCTTGGTCTGTCACAAATGAGGAACTGGATTGCATTGATGCTATGTTCTCAATAATAGTGCTTGAAACCTACAATAAAATAAAAGTTTAGTATTATTACTCTTGATGATGAGAATCAAGTTATATAATTACTTACTTCTGATTTATTACTAGGTGTCGAGGGCCCTTCCTTTTCGACTTGCTGGTACATCTATTGATGTTAAGCTTCAGATTGGTTTCTTTCCATAAGAATAGGGCACTTTCTACTATTATAACCTAAGATCCCACATGATCGACACTTCTTTTTTCTGCCTTTTCTTGATACTTTTAACAAGGTAAGCTTTTCAGAACCTGTTCCTTTTTTAGTTGTCTCATCAATTTCTCTCTTTCTTAATTTTTTTGGTCTACCTGGTTGTGCTTTGTATATGGGTGGCAGTGGTGGTTCGATCCCCGTCTTAGGCCATTGATCAATGCTGACAATTGGCAAGATTGATGGATCATAACTCTTCAAGTATTGCTTAACTGTGTAGCATTCATGAACATACATTTCAGGTTCGACCTTCTTAACCCATATTGCTGCAATAGCATGACTACAAGGAATTCCTGTTAATTCCCATCTCCTACAAGAACAGATTTTCTCCTTAAGCTTAACAGAGAATAACCTAAGATAGATGTCCTCAATTTGATAGTGAAATTGGTCAGATTTAGTTACAATACATTCAGCAGCTTTAGCTTTATTCTTCTCTAGCTTCACTATGATCCTCGGACAAATTCTCCGACAGTACTTCATTATCTTATCTCTGTTCTTTTGAAGTCTGGACATCATGTATATTCTAATTGATTCAATCATTGTCCAAATATGTTTGTCTCTTACATGTAGAAGTACACTGTTGAATAACTCACACAAATTGTTTAATAACACATCATATTTTGGAAAAGAAGAGAAAAAAGCCCTTGACCAGTGAATGGGAGTCTTATTAATGAACCATTCTCGGGCTTTTGGATCTAATTTTGCCATTTCTTCCATACACTTAGAGAATTCAGGTTCAATAGTTGCTCTAGCAGCTTTCCATAGGACATTTTTTAGTGTTTGTCCCACAAAACCTTCAGTCTTCAAATTGGTGTGCGTATGTCTGACACAAAACCTATGTGCAACATCTGGCATTGTCTCATCAAATACTGGAAGTAAACCTCTTTCTTTATCTGAAATGAAAGTCCATGCAAAAGAATTTTGTGAGATGCCTAAGTCCTCATCAAGAAGTGTAAGGAACCAACTCCAAGTTTCCTTCAATTCACCTTCCACTATTGCGAATGCAATTGGATACATGTTGTCGTTTTCATCAATGCCTACTGCTGTCAATAGCTACCCCCCTTTTGGTTCCCTTTCAAATGACATCCATCAACTCCTATTATACGTTGACATCCTGCTAAGAACCCCTGCTTACAAGCTGCAAAACACAAATAAAATCTTAAAAAACATTTTTTACCATTGACCATTGTGGTTGGATTTTCGTCCAACTTCAAAATACATGTAGTCCCTGGATTAATCCTCCTCAGCTCTGCACAGTAATCCCACAACATATGATATTGCTCTTCTCTAGTCCATGTGATTAGATCTAATGCCTTCTTCTTTGCCATATAAGCTTGATTTCGAGTAATAGTACAATAATGAGACCTCATCACATGAGCTTAAAATTCCTTCACACCCCAACTTGGATTAATTCTAAACTCGTCTACGTATTTCTTAGCTAAAAATTCAGATTCAATAGTCCTGTTGTCTCTTTGATTGTCACATGAATGGTCGGGCCTATTGTCTTGATCATGAAAGGTTCATCTTGATTAACTTTCGATGCAAATATAAACCATTTGCAGTTTGGCACCTTACAAGTTTCCCTCGACCTCCTACATTCATTCTTTTTGAATTTGATATCTTTTCTTTGACACACAGCATGCACCTCAACTGCCCATTTAAATTCTTTATTGTTACTGAAAATCATATTAAGCGCAAACTTAAAATTTGGGTCCTCCAAATCCCTAGTTGGATTAAAAATAATAAACTTTTTCTGATTTTTATCATCAAAATCTCCATCTAAACTCATTAATTCCTCATCTGATGAAGCAAAGTTGGTCATTGGGGCACATATCCACTATGTTTAAGGCAACTCCAAACTCCATAGTTTTTTCTTTAACTTGATTTTGTCTACTTATCCTATTAACACCAACCCACTCTACGGTAGAGTCGATGTTTTTATCAAAAAGCATTTCATCTTCTTCTAAAGAATAATCAGAATCATGAAATGACTCACATTCTTCACTTGTGGCATCACTCTCATCATCTTTCTCTATTACAGCCACATCTATTAAGCCTTCTTCACCATGTAGTATTGGGTCACCTTCAAAATCAATCACGTCATAGCTCCATTGATCTTCATCTGTGTGCTCGACGAATATTTTCACCTCTTTACTGCTGGAAATTTTATAGACAAGGCTATATATATCCAAATCAGTAGATAAAAGTCTCATAACCGTCTCAAAAAAAGGCATAAATTTGAACCAGAATTTTACTTTTCTATCATTAATTTTCAACTTTTTCATACACTGCCTTATCCGAATGATAGAATTTTCATCACCATTGCAATAGTCATAATAAGCTATTTGTCCACTAACATAGTTCATCTCTGGTTCAAACAACCACCAACCTTTGTAGTATAGTTTAATGGTGTACATATTTAGATCTTCGCCTTCATCTGTCATTAGAAAAACAAAAACAAAAATAAAAGTTGTAAGAGTTATTAATACTTACAACATTAGAGAAATATAACCAATCATATAAATTCAAGATGTGCACCACAATATTTAATTTTTATAATTCATGTTGAAAACGTTTGTTGAAATTATTCGTTATCCAGAATATTATCACTACTATGTGTTGTTGCAGCATTCAATTTATATGATTGTATCAAGTTCATCATCACAGATTGATCATAAATACGCCTTAAAATACTTGATCACAAATTGATTGTATCTAGTGCATTATCACAAATTTAAATGAAGTAACTTTAGCATTGTCTGGTCTCTCAACATCAAGGCGTAAAGTAGGGAAAAAAATTATTTTTCTAATATTGAATTGTATGCATTTTCTTCCAATATTACTTTGTATTTTGTAGATCAAGTAAATATAAATATAAGTCATAATATACACATATAGATGTGCTTTCTTTCAAATGATGAACTATTAATCTTGATTGCCATATAATCAAAAGTTTGATCTTTTTTCATCGAGCAATATTGAAGATCTAGTCTAATTAAACTTGACTGAGTACTTACATGTCGGCGTGAATTGCAGTCCGCTCTTGTAACGCAGTTTCATTATCGAAAAGACTGATTATCTTCTCTTCACCAGGTGCAGTTTCTTTATGTGTCCTGAGAGTTTACTAAATTATTTCCTCACACAAAAGAGAAGGGAAGGTAAGTAAGGAGAAGAAGTGTTCAGCAACCTACAGAAACAAAAGGTATTCATCCATGAATTAGATGATTTATCTCCATCGAAATGAAAGGAGGAAGAGGGTTGATTATGTATGAGAAGAGGATGATATAACGATTTGTAATAGTGTTACGCTGAGGGTTTCTTTGTTCATAAAAAGTATTTCTTATAATATCGTATTTGCCCTTAACAGTAGCTATAAGTCTATTTAAATCATTAATCACCGTTAGTAAAGGATTAAAATAATTTAATTTTCTTAATTAAAGGTCAAAAGTGAGAAGTCAATTATCACAAGGACCAAAATCCTAACAAGGTCATAACACAGGGACTAAAACAACTTTCTTTCAAGAAAAAAAAAAAGAGTTGAACAAAGTCAATATATGGGCTAAACAACATCGAGGTTTCAAGGTTCCAATGGGTCGGGATGGTGTTCAGGTTTTCGATGCATAGTTTTGACGAGTCCCGAGGGGCTTGGTAGTGTTTCGGACACTAAAGTTGCATATAGTTAAATTGAATATTTAGCATTGACTACAGTCAAATATCTGCCTAAACGACCCCAAATTGAAGATTTGAGTGTTCTAGCAAGTTCTTAGGGTGTTTTAGGAGTGATTTGCCTAATTGTTTTGTATCTTGAGGGATACAATTGAGATTTAGGTGAGTTTCTGGCATTAAAACTGATTAAGTGACGCTCCACATTTTTGTTGGTTCTGGTGCTAGTCATTTACCCTTAGCAGTTGCAGGTTAGGGTAAATGACTCATTCGCTAATTACTCAATAGTAACAAAGTTCAGTACATTAGTTAAATACACTCATCTACTTAAGAAAGGGGTTATGTTAAAGAGTCAAACCTTCACTTCATCATCCTTCCAGTAACCCTTTGTCATGATGAGAATTCATAGAGAAATTGATGGCGGACTATAATTACACTTGCATTACATGAAAATGATGGAGCCCCAAGAATGTCATCCAAGGTTTCCTAGTGAAGGCAAGAAAGTCAAATAAGGGAAATCTGCAGTCAAAGTCGGGTGCGACTATGCACTTGCACCGGTGGAACCATACAGGTTTCTATTGGAACAAGTGTGGTGCATGTCAGTTGGTCCTAACAGTAGCTTTGTCAAATGAAATAAATGGAAATGATGGGATCAGGAAAGGCAAATCCATAATTAGCCAAAATCATTAAGAATTAAAATTTGATATTTCAAAGACAACTAGAAACTACTGCCAAAAATCATATGAATCAGTTCTCATCAACTTCTCTGGGCCAAAACATGCACTGCTGGCAGTAGTTTCAAATCTTCTATTATAAATTCAACATCATTATCTGTACGTTCTTTCTGAAAAGAAAAAGAAGGTAAATGAGATAACCTTATGCAAGTATCAAAAGGGTGAATAAATCAACTTGCAATGATCAAGTGATATTCTGTACATGAGCAATGCCTTTAACCTACCTCAACTAATCACAGTTTTTCTTAATGGCGATGTTCTGGCCTGAAATATTCTACTGAGTACCTGATACCTCTCATCAATGACAACGTGTCCAGAGGATAATTAGATGCTTTAAGAAACATATAGAATATATGAGTCATTGATTCAATGCCTATCAGATTCATGTTAACCTTTGTTTTCAGAGGCAAAAACTTGGGGGCAGCACAAAAGTCCAAGAAAATTTTAATAATACAGAAACAAGAGCAGATCCATTAAATGAGTGAATAATGTTAATGTTCTGTTTTACTTAAGCAGGAACGTATTTAGCAGATAAAAATGTTCTGAAACTACTTGTGACTATTCTTTAAATTACCTTCTCACCATTAGCATCAAATTTTCTGAAGATTTATGAAGTTACTTGACATGTATACAGTGCTAAAACTATTCTTGCATGGTCATCGTCCTCTTCAGAATCTGTATAGGATAGAAATGAAGACGTACTAACAAGATATTCAATTTAAAACAGGAGTTATAGCTATAGATTTGAAGAAATACGATACTATTGACAAAAACCAGTCAATCATATGCCATTTAACTCGCTGACGAGATAGCGCCTTGATGATGTCGTGTATGTCTCAACAAGCTATCCACGAAACACCTCTAACATGAGCAATTTAATATACTAAATTACATTATTCGGCATAGTTAGGGATTTGAATAATTTAGTTTACAAACATAATGCATCCAGAGCCCAGTTTTATCATGATCCTGTCAATCTCAGACTGCAGTAATCAATTGGCCCACTAGATCGAACATTCTCACTCAATTAGCCCTAGATTGGATTTGTTTAAGTAGTATCTGATATATCTGCACCGACCATATATATATATATATGAAGAACGAGCAAGCAATATAATAAAAGAGAATTGAATACGTAGCAATAGATTGGTCTCACTGTGTGTTTCTCCTTATCCAAATTATAGATAACTTCGAAACTGTAAGAGAAAATAACAACAGGATTTCCAAAGAAAGCTCATAAACAACTGCTTCTCAATAATAGGTTGAAACCTTTACACGGTAGGTACAAAATTTGACAAACACATAAATGAAGTAATCCAAAAGATAAAAAGGATTCAATGCAATTCTGAAGAGAAAGGATTCTAATATAAACAGCTAAATTACAAAGACAAAATGACTAATTATAAACTGGAAAATAAAGAAAAATTCTAATATAATCAACTAAATTATACTGATAGCGAAAAAACCAGCAGTGAATATAATTAAAATACTACTCAGTTGGAAAAAGTCGTGCACAAAATTCAAGGGCGAACATAGATTGAGAAATCAACCGATTATATGTGGTAAAAAATTTACTAAAAAGCATCAAAAATGGATCACAGTATTAATAGATCAAAACCAACCGAGCACCGGCCAGAATGTCAAAATCACAATAATAACAACTGATTTTTCACATAGATTATGCAAATTGAGAACAAACTGACTCTTAACTTGCTGGTATTTGTTGAACAAATACAAAAACAGAGAAAAAACAGAGTACTAAAGATCAATTATTCCACACACAAAAAAAGAAGCAACCACATTCTTTACTGATAGTGCCATATTCAACAACCGCACAGCTTTAAGACCACACTCAGAACACTGTTATACTGAATTCCGCAGTCGACAAGAAGCACATGATCTTCGAGTTGTCGTCCATTATATATTATCCTTTGTTTATGAAATCGAATACCTTCCTTTTCTTGAATGGCTGCCTTAACATCTGCAACGGTGTCATCACTCTCAACCATTAACTTAAACCTGTGACCACTAAGCGTTGTCACAATGATTTGCGTTATTGGTGCATATCGAAGGATTAAGGTAGATCCTTTTTTGATTCCTGCAGAAAGAAGAGTCAGTGCATCTCTCATGACTCCCCCATCTTCATTCAACAACTTCTGTTTCTTAAAAGGGATTCCCTTTTCCTCTTGAATGTAGGCTTTAACTGCAGCTATACTGTCATCTGGTTCAACCATTAGAAGAAAAGCTTTGGATTCTGAATGCGCAGCTTCTTTGGCAACTTCTACAGTATTCGGCAGAAAAGATTTTGGTAACGACTTCCAATTAATCACGTCTCTATAAGTGTCATCTTGAATAATGATCCGCATCGTTCGATCCTGTGACCATGGATCTATCACAATAAGCATGAATAATTAATGAAAGAACTGCCCTTAATACACGAAACCAAACAGCGGATAGGAAATAGTTCAAACATTACCAATCACAACATTACTATTCTTATGCACTCTACCAAAAAATCCCTTAAGATGGGGATAATATTTTGTTGAGAAGTTTTATGTAACAATTTTTGAGCTACATGCAACAAGTCAGGACTCAATCTAAACATCAAAATACAAAATTCAATCTTATCAAGAACTTCATCAAAATAAATTATACAACATCCAATATATGGAAGATATTTTCAATTTAAAAGAGCTGGTCTTAACTCCTTCAAGACAAGGGATCGAATACCACTTACTGCCACTTGTTTCTGTTTTTACTAAGTTTATTTTTCTGAATCAGCCTTCCTTATAAAGCTGCGTCCTTCACTTTTGTTTTTTTGGAAAAAAATAAATATCTATAGCAGAAAGCAGAGAAAACACGTAACTTGATTTTTGCGATAATACAATTAAATATCTTTTGATCACCAAGTTGTTGTCGGTATAAAATATTATATCTTATCTTAAAAGCAACGATACACCCGTCGTCTTAAAATCCTGATTTGCATCTGCCACGAAATATGTGAGAAGAAACTCACAGCAATAGTACCTTTCTAATCGTGCAAGTTTCATCTAAAAATAGAAAGCTACATAGAAAAAACAAAGAAATTTAAGTAATAGGATAACATGAAGAAAGAAAGAGAATACTCTCTTGAGGATCCATTTCTATTTCGACTTGATTACTTGATGTGCCTCTTTTCAAATTCTCCCGTCAACTCAAACAAATGCCTCCCCAACAAACACACGCACACTTTACCTTAAATGCTGAGTGCTTTTCTAGAGAGAACAAGAGCCAATAGAAGATGAAGAGTTTAAGACAGAACAAGAGCCAATAAATTATACTTTATACTTCAAGGAGAATCATAATTTTGGTAGGATCTTTTAGACTTTTTTTTGTAAAGCAAAATTATTATACATGTCAAATTTGTAGTGTATTGATGCTTTTATTTTCTTGTATATTTTATTTTTGTCCTCTCTTTTTTTTTTGTTAAGACCATCTCTACTTGATCTTTTATAATGGGTTTCTTTTTGTTATTTATTGGATTGTCTTTTAATTATAACTTCTTTTATTTATTAAAAATAATTACTTTAACTTGAAGAAAATTATGTCAAAATAACTTTTAATATGAAACTAAAGTTTGCAATAATTTTACTACACCGTTGAAATCTTTTAAAAAAGAGAGAAGTATCGATTACCCCTGAACTTGTCACGTTTTATTTATGGTACAACTGAACTTTAACTTGTCCTAAGTAACCTCTTGAACTTGTTTTCTTGCAATGTCGCGTGGCCCTTTTTTGCTGATGGACCAGTGCGTGTAAACCACGCGCGTACACGTGGAAAAAAGTGTCGATGTGGCTGTCCACGTGGATAAATACCATTCACTTCCCTTATATTTATCCTATATTAAAAAATAATCCGCTTCTATCATTAATTATCCGATTTCTCTCTAAAAATTTTACATTTTTCAGTTTTTCTCTACTTCAAAATAGTGAAAGGTTGAATTTTCATCGATCAAGTAAGCTATTATCTAAAATTTTATATTTTTTGGTGTGTGTTAAAAATATGAAATTATTTTTTTTCCGGTTAGTGTTTCATAATAGTTTTCGATTAGTGTTTCGATTAGAATTTTGAGGAGAGTCACATGCACAAATACGTTTCTTCTTATAATTAACGGTGTAAAAAATTGTAATTTAAGTTAGGAGTGTACAAAAATCAAACCGATAAAAATGTTATTAATTTATCGCTATAGGGTTAACGATTTTGTAATGATTTTATATAAAAAAATTATTGGGTTATTGATTCGGTTTTAAATTTTTTACTGGGTTATTAGGTATACCGATAACCTAATAAGTTTATGCTAAATTATTATTTTAAAAAACTTAGTATTTGATACGGTATTTGAGGGGACCCCCCCCCCCTTCCCCGCAAATATTTAATTGCAAAAATAATTCATATATATTATGATATAATCAATTAAACTCAAAAAATCAACTAATAAAAGACCTAAACTCTTTCAAACTGAAAACTCCTAGCTTTACTGATAAATATAAATCAAACACTTAATTACATATAGTCATAACTAATATACATTACAAATAAATTACTCAAATTTGTGCATGATTTCCAACAATTTTCATTCCTTTCAAGCATCAAATATTAAAATAATCAATTCCTTTAATATTTTGGGGGTTTGATGAATTTGTTTTAGATTGGAAGTTAAATAGGAAGAGGGATAGTTGATTTTTTTTTAAAACATTAAAGTAAAAGTGATTTTTTTTCGTTTTTAAACATTGAAAATGCTGATTTGGCCCAAAAATCACTCCATCATGCGCGTGATGGAGTGTGAAACCAAACATTCTGCCATGTCAGCAAAAAAGGGAGTCACGCGATGTTGTAAGAAAACAAGCTCAGGATGGGGGGAGGAGGTACTTACGACAAGTCAAAATTCAGGTGTATACCATGAATAAAACATGACAAGTTCAGGGGTAATAGATACTTCTCTCTTTATAAAACTTATTTAATTTTTTTTAAAAAAATATAAGTACTAAATAGGGCAACTTAATAAATAATATATTATATTTATTATTTTTCTTAGTGGACATTAAAATAATGTAAATTAATAATTAAAATGGAACAAAAAGTGTAACGATATAAATATTTGATGAAATATGTGAAATTTATGATTTTGTATGATTTGACTGTTTTACCCCTTCCCGTAATTGCATTATGGTATTTCTGGGGTGTGGGAGTGGTTGACATGATTTTTGATGCATTTTGGTATCATTTATGTAATATTGTGGTTTTTGATGGCTTCGAGAACCTTATTTTGGACTTATGTGGTTATATTTTGATCCGTACGACGGATGACTGAACGGACTGCGCCATCAGCTCTGGAATATCGATTTTACACTAGGTATACCTTTGGTCCGAGTCCTGGTTCACCCGAGATCATTTCGACCTATTGGTCGGAAGGTTGAAAAAAATTGAAAAGTTGGGTGTGGGACCCACTTTTGATTGAAACGACCTCGTATGGAAAATTCGACTTTACCAACAGATCCGAAATGTCGATTTTAGTATGATAGCATGTTTGATATGATTTTACGGCTTTTAAATATCATTTCGACCATCGATTAGGAAAATTGTGATTTCGGATCTCGGGGGTCAATTTTGTGAAAACGAATTTTTCTGGAAAATCTGGTATCTCCATCGCGTCCGAAACATCGAATTTAATGTGGTTGTATAATTCGTTTGCATAAATTGGACTCCGAACGAATCCCGGGCACCCCGTTGAAGTACAGATTGAGTTAAAAAAAATAACTTTTTCTTTTGACAGCAGTGCAGAAAAATCTGCACTGATAAATAACCTTTTTTGACATATTTTGCTCATTTTTCATCTTGCCTCTTGGGAGTTAAACCTTAAATAGTTTGGGAGTTTAAAAGTCAAGTTTGAAGAGTTTAACATCTTTTTCTTGATTTTATTATGGATTTAAGGTAAGAATTCACCATTTTCTTAGAAATTTCTTGATAAATTTCTCAAAACCCAAAAAATCTTAGGGTATGATTTTAAACCCAAATTTCATCCCCTTTCACTTGAATAATATTTTTATCTTATAATTACTAGTTTTTTATTAATTTAACCTTCAAAACAACTCTGATTCTCGATTTAAACCCGAATTTCAAGGATTTAACCCGGTAAAGCTCAAAAATGGTTTTTCTTCGTTTGAACTCCATTTTTCACTCAATTTAACTTGGGTTTTCAGCTGTGAGTTCCTAAAAATATGGAGAACATGTTTTTGAAGTAAAGTTCCAATTTTGCCCTTCTTCTTCGAAAACCTATTTTGGGGGTCCGTTTTAACCCCGAACCAAAAGTAGTCAATATGAGTGTCGTTGGTTTTGTTTTGACGCGTAGATTTCATATTTGATATTTTTAGTAGAGTTCAGAATTGTTCGTGAAAAGTAAGGTTGCGGGTTCAAGTGTAGCGGATCGGTTTCGGCTTTCGAGGTAGGTTATGGCTTAACTCTTCAGACTGGGCTGGGTAGTAAATGATGCTACAAAATGCATGTTAAGGGTTGGAACTAATCATGAAAAATGGCTATCTACGTGTTGTGCCCGTGCGGGGGCCTATATGTGATGTAATTGTCGAAATTGAAATATTATGTGATATGTTTGACCATGTAGGGTCCTATGAGACATTGATAGCCTTGAATACATGTGAGTTATTGTATTATATTGTTTAATGTGGTACCATGGGTGTATTGTTATTATATTCATACTTTACTGGCATATGAGACATGAGGAAATTCATGAATGAAATAAAAATAATGAGTGAATATTGGTTCATGTGGTTGTGGAAATGCATCATTGTGGTTGGTTGTGGAAATATATCATGTGGTTGGTTGTGGAAATACTTATTGTGATTGATTGTGAGCATTACTTCTTCATATCATACTCATTCATGAAACATTGGTACCATCATGGCAACATCTGAGAAAATCTGACAACAACTTTTTAAAAATATTGTAACACCTTATAAAATCCTTTTCGAGGGATGTGCCAGAAAGGAGATATGAGATATATGGATTGTATATGGGTTGACGAACCCCCCATGGGTCCTACGTCGAGAAGCTTTGGCTCCGTAGGTATATACGGGGATTGTGCGACGATCCCGGAAGTTGTGCGACAACCTCGTGCATCATCATCATTATCATATACATTGCATTTACTTTATTGTGTTTATGTTATGTTGTATTGCCTTATTGACTTGTCATCTATGTATTTGTCGTACCTTTCTTTACTTGTATTTGATGATCTTGTATCTACATGTTCTCTCTTGCTCTATTTTATATATGACATAATCTATACTTGTGTTCTATATCTTGATGTGTTTTTGCAATATATGTGAGATATATTAGAACTGTTAGTGCAAGCAGTGTGGGCTACCGTTGTGGGACATTTCCTAATTGAAGGTAACGTGCCCTTAGTGTATATTTTGTATGCCTTATTTACTACTTTGCTTAGTCGGCCTATGATACGCGCCAAGAAGGCGCGATATTTTGGTGAGTTCAGGAGTCAGACTTCTCGAGGCAGAAATTTTAGAGGTTCTCGTGGATACCTTGGTAAGCTATTTTAGGCGGCATTACAGAGTTCATGGGGTGGACCTTCTAGTCCAGCAGTTTAGGGTGGCCGTTCAGGCACAGTTGTACCTTCTTCTATTGGGACTAGTCGTAAAGGTTGTTATGTGTGTGATGAGATTGGCCATGTGGCCAAGGACTGTTCTTGCCGCGTGTTTAGAGATAACCTTATTTCAGCTGTGAGAGGTAGGTGTTCTACGAAAGGTGCTAGAGATAGAGATGGTAGAGACCGTGTTGGTGGTTATGGGGCCACTCAGCCAGATGGTAGTCATGGATAGTGCTACGGTATATCAGTCAGATCTGAGGCGGATGCTTCAGATGCTGTGATCGCAGATACTGTTCCATTTGTTTCAGAACTGCATGTTATTATTTGATCCTGGATTGACTTTTTTCTATGTGTCTGTATATTCTTCTTCGGGTTTTGATTCTGTTAGGGAGCCTCTTGCCATGCCTATTCGTGTATCTACCTCGGTAGGTGATTCTTTAGTGGTGGATCGGGTGTACCGATCTTGTGTTGTGACTTTTATCGAACGTGAAACTTTGGTAGACTTGCTTGTGTTAGATATGGTTAATTTTGATGTTATTTTGGATATGGATTGTTTGGCTCCTTATCGTGTTGTCTCAGATTATTTTGCTAGGACTGTGACTTTAGCTTTAGTTGGTGTGACAAGGATAGCTTGGAAAGGGTACACTTAATTCGGGTCCTAAGAGGGTTATATCTTATGTTCAGGCTCATAAATTGGTTGAGAAGGGATATTTATCTTACTTGTCCCATATTCAGGACACAAGTGTTGTTTCGCTTCCTTTTTTTTATTCTGTCTGTATTGCCCGTGAGTTTATAGAGGTGTTCCCTACGGACTTTCCTAGTTTGCCTTCGAATTGAGATATTGATTTTATTATTAATGTTGAGTCGGGCATCGAGCCCATTTCTATTCCTCCTTATAAGGTAGCCCCAATAGAGTTGAAAGGAACTGAAAGATCAGTTATAGGAGTTGTTGGATAAATGATTTATTTGACCTAGTGTTTCACCTTGGGATGCGTCTGTCTTGTATGTAAAGAGAAAGGATGGGTCTATGCAGATATGTATTGATTATCGGCAGTTGAACAAGGTGATAGTTAAGAATAAGTATCCTCTTCCTCGTATTGATGATTTATTTAATCAGTTTCAGGGCGTTGTGGTGTTTTTGAAGATTGAATTGTGGTTTGGTTATCATCCAGTTGAGGATTAGGGCTTCGGATATTCCGAAAATAGCTTTTCAGACTCGATATGGTCATTATAAGTTCTTGGTCATGTCTTTTGGGTTGGCCAATTTCCCTGCCTAGTTCATGGAGTTGATGAATAAGTGTTTCGACCATATATTGGCTCCTTTATTATGTATTTATAGATAATATCTTGGTTTATTCCAAGAGTGAGGTTGAGCAAGAGGAGCATTTGTTGATTGTGCTTTAGAGATTGAGGGATGAGAAGTTGTATGCTAAGTTCTCTAAGTGTGAGTTTTGGTTAATGTCTATTTTCTTTCTTGGGTCATGTGGTAACTAAAGAAGGTATTATGGTTGATCCAGCTAAGGTTGCAACGGTTCGTGATTTGGGCTAAACCTACTTCACCCACTGAGATTCGGAGTTTTATTGGCTTTGCTGAGTATTATTGATGTTTTGTTGAGGGTTTTTCATCCATTGCAGCTCCATTGACTAAGTTGACCCAGAAGAAGATTTCTTTTCAAAAGCCCGAAGATTGTGAGGCGAGCTTCCTGAAGCTCAAGGATTTGTTGACTTCAGCTCCTATATTAGCTTCGCCTAAGAAGGACGGGGGCTTTATTGTCTTTTATAATGCTTCAGGTGTTGGGTTAGGTGTTGTGTTGATGCAGGAGAGCAAGGTAATTGCTTATGCATCTCGTCAATTGAATCCTCATGAGAGAAATTATCCTACCCATCATTTGGAATTGTGCGCAGTTGTGTTTGCCTTGAAGTTTTGGAGGCACTACTTGTATGGATTGCATTGTGAGATCTTCTCAGATCATCGTAGCCTTTTGTACTTCTTTATCAACGAGATCTTCTTAGGAGGCAGCGTCGTTGGCTTGAGTTTCTTAAGGATTATGACTTAACTATTCTCTACCATTAGGGAAAGGCTAATGTGGTTGTGGATACCTTGAGCTAGAAGTCGGCCAGCATGGGTAGCTTGGTGCATCTTTTGACTAAGGAGAGGTCGTTGGCCTTGGAGATTTAGTATTTAGCTAATCTGATGGTCAGGCTTGATATTTCAACACCAGGGCGTGTTTTGGCACTTATGGATGCTAGACCCTCTTTGATGGAGCAGATTCGAGCTCATTAGTTTGATGATGTTGGGTTGAGGTTGATTCGAGATAAGATGTTAAGTGGAGAGTCTAAGGAAGCCTCACCTAATTCAAATGAAGTTTTGAGGATTGAGGGTTAAGTTTGTATGCTGAGAGTGGTGATCGAATTAGGTTGATCTTGGAGGAGACCCATTGTTCCAGATATTTCATCCATACAGGTGTGACTAAGATGTATTGTGATTTGAGACAGCACTACTGGTGGGGTGGTATGAGGCTAGATATAGTAGAATTTGTGTCTCATTTCCTATGTTTTCAGCAGGTGAAGGCCCTGCATATAAGATTTGGTGTTTTACTTCAGAGGTTACCCATTCTTGAGTGGAAGTGGAAACACATCACTATGGACTTTGTGACTGGTTTGCCGCGTACATCTCATGGTTCCGACAGTGTTTGGGTCATCTTTGATCGCTCGACCAAGTCAGCTTATTTTTTTCCGGTTCAGGTCTCATTTAGTGCTGAGAGGTTGGCTCGTATCTACATTCGTGAGTTTGTGCATCTGCATGGTGTGTCGGTTTCCATTATTTCAGATCGAGGTCCTGTGTTCACATCTCACTTTTGGAAGACTTTTCAGGATGAGTTAGGTACTCGAGTGGATCTTAGTTCAGCGTTTCACCCCAGACTGATAGCCAGTCAGAATGGACTATGCAGGTTTTGGAGTATGCTCCGCACGTGCGTGATGGATTTTGGTGTCCAGTGGGAGCAGCATTTGGATTTAGCATAGTTTGCACATAGTAATCGCTACTATTCCAGTATTGATATGGCTCCTTTTGAGGCATTGTATGATAGGCGTTTCCGCTCTCCAGTAGGTTGGTTCGATGTTTCAGAGGTGAGACCTCGAGGTACGGACTTGCTTCATGAGTCTTTGGATAGGGTCTGGGTCATTCAGGATAGACTTAGAGCGACCCAAAGTAGGCAGAAGTGTTATGCTGATAGTAGACTTCGTGTCTTGAGTTTTGGTGTTGGTGATCATGTTTTCCTTCGAGTTTCACCCATGAAGGGTATGATGAGGTTTGGTAAGAGGGGCAAACTTAGCCCCAGGTATATTGATCCATTTGAGATTCTTCGGACTGTTGGTGATGTCGCTTATGAGTTAGCTTTTCCCCTTGATCTATCAGTTGTTCATCCAGTTTTCATGTTTTTATGCTTCGTTGCTATATTCTTGATGAGTCTGATGTCATTCGTTGGGAGTCATTTTAGTTAGATAAGCGGTTGTCCTTTGTTGAGGAGCCAGTTTCCATTTTGGCTAGGGATGTTAGGCATTTGCGCTCTAAAGTGATCCTTGTGGTTCTGGTCCAGTGACAACTTTGACCTGTAGATGTGACTACTTGGGAGATTGAGTCTGATATGCGTAGTTCCTCTCCCCATCTTTTCATTGATTTAGGTATTTCCTTGCCTTAGTTCAAGGACGAACTAGATTTTTAGTAGGGGATGATGTAACGACGTAAAAATTTGATAAAATATGTGAAATTTGTAATTTTATTTGATTTGACTGTTTTACCCCTCCCCGTAGTTGCATTATGGTATTTATGGGGTATGGGAGTGGTTGACATGATTTTTGATGCATTTTGGTATCATTTATGTAATATTGTGGTTTTTTATGGCTTCGAGAGACTTATTTTGGACTTATGTGGTTTTATTTTGATCCGTGTGATGGATGATCGAACGGATTACGCCAGCAGCTCCGGAATATCGATTTTAGGCTAGGTAAATCTTTGGTTCGGGTCCTGGTTCACCCAAACTCATTTCGACCTATTGGCCGGAAGGTTGAAAAAAAATGGAAAGTTGGGTGTGGGATCCACTTTTGATTGAAACGACCTCGTATGAAAATTTGACTTCGCCAACAGATCCGAAATATCGATTCTAGTGTGTTAGCATATTTGGTATGATTTTACAGCTTTTAAATCTCATTTCGACCCTCGGTTTGTAAAATTGTGATTTCGGGTCTCGGAGGTCAATTTTGTGAAAATAATTTTTTTTCTGGAAAATCTGGTATCGCCATCGCATCCGGAACGTCAAATTTAGTGTGGTTGCATAGTTCGTTTGCATAAATTGAAATTCGAACGAATCCCGGGCACCCCATTGAAGTCCGGATTGAATTAAAAAAAAACAGCTTTTCTTTTGACAGCAGTGCAGAAAAATCTGCACTGATAAATAACCTTTTTTGATCTATTTTGCTCATTTTTTCATCTTGTCTCTTAGGAGTTAAACCCTAAATAGTTTGGGAGTTTAAAAGTGAAGTTTGTGAGGACTTTGAAAGCTAGATTAACATTTTTTTCTTGGTTTTGTTATGGATTTAAGGTAAGTATTCACCCTTTTCTTAGAAATTTCTTGATAAATTTCTCAAAACCCCAAAAATCTCAGGGCATGATTTTAAACCTAAATTTTATCCCATTTCAATTGAATAATATTTTTATCTTATAATTACTAGTTTTTCATCAATTTAAATTTCAAAACAAATCCGATTCTCGATTTAAACCCGGATTTCAAGGATTTTATCCGGTAAAGCTCAAAAATGGTTTTTCTTTAATTTGAACCCCGTTTTTCACTCGATTTAACTTGGATTTTCAGCTGTAGGTTTCTAAAAATATGGGGAACATATTTTTGAAGTAAAGTTCTAATTTTGCCCTTCTTTTTCGGAAACCTATTTTGGGGGTCCGTTTTGACCTCGAACTAAAAGTAGTCAATAAGGGTGTCATTGGTTTTGTTTTGATGCGTAGATTTTATATTTGATGTTTTTAGTAGAGTTTAAAATTATTTGTGAAAAGTAAAGTCGCGGGTTCAAGTGTAGCAGACCGGTTTTGGCTTTCGAGGTAGGTTATGGCTTAACTATTCAGACTGGGTTGGGTAGTTAATGATGGTACAAAATACATGTTAAGGGTGAGAACTAATCATGAAAAATAGTTATCTACGTGTTATGCCCATGTGGGGGCCTATATGTGATGTAATTATCGAAATTAAAATATTATATGATATGTTTGACCATGTGGGGTCTTATGTGACATTGATAGCCTTGAATACATGTGAGTAATTGTATTGTATTGTTTAATGTAGTACCATGGGTGTATTGTTATTATATTCATACTTTACTGGTGTATAAGACATATGAAAATTAATGGATGAAATGAAAATAACGAGTGAATATTGGCTCATGTGGTTGTGAAAATATATCATTGTGGTTGATTGTGGAAATATATCATGTGGTTGGTTGTGAAAATACTTATTGTGATTGGTTGTGAGCATTACATCTTCATATCATACTCATTCATGCAACATTGGTACCACCGTGGCAACATCTGAGAAACACTGGCAACACCTTTTTAAAAATATTGTAACACCTTATAAAACTCTTTCTGAGGGATATGCCGGGAAGGAGATATGAGATATGTTGATTGTATATGGGTTGACGAAACCCCCATGGGTCCTACCTCAAGAAGCTTTGGCTCCGTAGGTGTATACGGGGATTGTGCGACGATCCCGGAGGTTGTGCGACAACCTCGTGCATCATCATCATCATCATTATCATCATTATTATCATATACATTGCACTTACTTTATTGTGTTTATGTTGTGTTGTATTGCCTTATTGACTTGTCATCTATGTATTTGTCTTACCTTTCTTTACTTGTATTTGATGATCTTGTATCTACATGTTCTCTCTTGCTCTATTTTATATGTGACATAATCTATACTTGTGTTCTATATCTTGATGTATTTTTGCAATATATGTGAGATATATTAGAACTGTTAGTGCAAGCGGTGTGGGCTACCATTTTGGGACATTTCCTGATTGCAGGTGATGTGCCCTTAGTGGATATTTTGTATGCCTTATTTACTACTTTTCTTAGTTGGCCTATAATACCTACTGAATACAAGTGGACCGTACTCATGCCTACTGCGCCCTTTCGGTGCAGGTCTTAGCTCGAGTGCGCCTCAACTTACTTGATTCGGGCAGTTGTTGGAGCTTCCAAGGTAGCGGTTGGACATCCATGCATCCGAAGTTCACCCCTATCTTTCTATACTAGTTAGTCTATATTAGTGTTCGAAGACAGTTATTATTCCTTTGTGGTTATTTTTCCGATGTATTTGACTCTTGGATTGTATTAGTAGTTCTTACACTATTGACACCTGGTTTTGGGCATAATTGGTGTTTTGGATAAGTTCTTTCCGCATTGTTATGATTATTTATATGGTTCGGCTTTGTTCTAAAAGCTTTACCTTGGGTATTTCTGTCTTTTTCTCTATTCATATCAGTTTGGGTGATAGGCTTACTTTTCAAGGTACACTGCGACAAGTGCCATCATGACCCTAATTTTTGGGTCGTGACAAATTGGTATCAGAGCAGCCAGGTTTTATTGGTCTCAACGGTGTAATAACGGGATGTCTAATAGAGTCTCGTAGATCAGTACGTAGACGTCCGTATCCATCTTCGAGAGGCTATAGAATGTCTTTAGGAAAATTCCCTCGTTTCATTCTTTATCGTGTGAAATTCTTTCAGACCCTGTATTCTGAGTTATGTTTCACTCTTTCTATGCGAATGGAGTTGCTTATACCTCTTATCAGTTGAGAGATACAACGAGAGATTATTATATACATTTGTTGGTTGTAGGCTTGTTAATGTTTCTGAGTTGTCATGTGATCAGTTTGTTGATGCCTTTCTGGAGAGATTTATGCCTTTTAGTTTGAAAGATCATATGTGGGATGAGTTTGATAATTTGGAGTGAGGATCCATGATATTTTTTGAGTATAAGGCATGCTTCCATACTCTGTCTTGATATTTCTAAGATAGCATTTCCACCGAGTTTGAGAAGATTCAAAATTTTGTGAAGGGTTGGGTTGTCTTCCTTCTGTTGGCTACATTTTATATAGTTGTGTTTGGGGTTTCTTTTTAGAGTATTGTGGATCATGCTAAGATGATAGAGGATATTCTTAGTGCATCTCAGGAAGGTGCCAAGAAGGCACGATATTTTGGTAAGTTCAGGAGTCAGACTTCTCGAGGCAGAAATTTTAGAGGTTCTTGTGGATACCTTGGTAGGCCAGTTCAGGCGACATTACAGAGTTTAGGGGGTGGACCTTCTAGTCCGCAGTTTAGGGTGGCCGTTCAGGCACAGTTGTACTTTCTCCTATTGAGACTAGTCATAGAGGTTGTTATGTGTATGATGAGATTGGCCATGTGGCCAAGGACTGTTATTGCTGCGTGTTTAGAGATAACCTTATTTCAGCTGTGTGAGGTAAGAGTTCTACCAAAGGTGCTAGAGGTAGAGATGGTAGAGCCCGTGTTGGTGGTTATGGGGCCACTCAACCAGATGGTAGTCATGGATACTGCTACGCTATATCAGTCAGATCTGAGGCGGATGCTTCAGATGTTGTGATTGCAGATACCGTTCCGTTTGTTTCAGACCTGCATGTTATTATTTGATCCTGGATTGACTTTCTTCTATGTTTCTGTATATTTTTCTTCGGGTTTTGATTCTATTAGGGAGCCTCTTGCCATGCCTATTCGTGTATCTACCTCGGTAGGTGATTCTTTAGTGGTGAATCGGGTGTACCGATCTTATGTTGTGACTTTTTCCGAAAGTGAAACTTTGGTGGACTTGCTTATGTTAGATATGGTCGATTTTGATGTTATTTTGGATATGGATTGTTTGGCTCCTTATCATGTTATCTTAGATTATTTTGCTAGGACTGTGACTTTAGCTTTAGTTGGTGTGACAAGGATAGCTTGGAAAGGGTACACTTAATTCGGGTCCTAAGAGGGTTATATCTTATGTTCGGGCTCATAAATTGGTTGAGAAGGGATGTTTATCTTACTTGGCCCATATTCGTGACACAAGTGTTATTTCACCTTCTTTCTTAGATTTTGTTCGTGTTGCTCGTGAGTTTATGGAGGTGTTCCCTATGGACTTTCCTAGTATGCCTTCAAATTGATATATTGATTTTATTATTGATGTTGAGTCGGGAATAGAGCCCATTTCTATTCCTCCTTATTGGATGTCCCCAACAAGGTTGAAAGGAACTGAAGGATCAGTTATATGAGTTGTTAGATAAGGGATTTATTCGACCTAGTGTTTCTCCTTGGGGTGCGTCTGTCTTGTATGTAAAGAGAAAGGATGGGTCTATGCAGATATGTATTGATTATCGGTAGTTGAACAAGGTGATGGTTAATAATAAGTATCCTCTTCGTCGTATGTATGATTTGTTTGATCAGCTTCAGGGCGCTGTGGTATTTTTGAAGATTAAATTGTGGTTCGGTTATCATCCAGTTGAGGATTAGGGCTTCGGATATTTCGAAAATAGCTTTTCAGACTCGATATGGTCATTATAAGTTCTTGGTCATGTCTTTTGGGTTGACCAATTCCCCTGCCTCGTTTATGGAGTTGATGAATAAGTGTTTCGACCATATATTGGCTCTTTTATTATGGTATTTATAGATGATATCTTGGTTTATTCCAAGAGTGAGGTTGAGCAAGATGAGCATTTGTGGATTGTACTTTAGAGATTGAGAGATGAGAAGATGTATGCTAAGTTCTCTAAGAGTGAGTTTTGGTTAGTGTCTATTTTCTTTCTTGGGTCATGTGGTGACTAAGGAAGGTATTATGATTGATCCAGCTAAGGTTGCAGCGGTTTGTGATTTGGGCTAAACCTACTTCGCCCATCGGGATTCGGAGTTTTATTGGCTTGGGTGAGTATTATCGATGTTTTGTTGAGGGTTTTTCATCCACTGCAGCTCCATTAACCAAGTTGACCCAGAAGAAGATTTCTTTTCAGTTGTCCAAAGCTTGTGAGGCGAGCTTCCTGAAGCTCAAGGATTTGTTGACTTCAGCTCCTATATTAGCTTTGCCTAAGGAGGGTGTGGGCTTTATTATCTTTTATGATGCTTCAGGTGTTGGGTTAGGTGTTGTGTTGTTGCAGGAGGGCAAGGTAATTGCTTATGCATCTAGTCAATTGAATTCTCATGAGAGGAATTATCCTACCCATGATTTGGTGTTGTGTGTAGTTGTGTTTGCCTTGAAGTTTTGGAGGCACTACTTGTATGGATTCCATTGTGAGATCTGCTCAGATCATCGTAGCCTTTTGTACTTCTTTATCAGCGAGATCTTCTTAGGAGGCAGCGTCGTTGGCTTGAGTTTCTTAAGGATTATGACTTGACTATTCTCTACCATTAGGGAAAGGCTAATGTGGTTGTGGATACCTTGAGCAAGAAGTCGGCTAACATGGGTAGCTTGGTGCATCTTTTGACTCAGGAGAGGTCATTGGCCTTGGAGGTTCAGTAATTAGCTAATCTGATGGTCACACTTGATATTTCAACACCAGGACATGTTTTGGAACTTGTGGATGCTAGACCCTCTTTGATGGAGCAGATTCGAGCTTATTAGTTTGACGATGTTGGCTTGAGGTTGATTCAAAATAAGATGTTGAGTGGAGAGTCTAAGGAAGCCTCACCTAATTCAGATGGAGTTTTGAGGATTGAGGGTTGAGTTTGTATGCCGAGAGTGGTGATCGAATTAGGTTGATCTTGGAGGAGGCCCATTGTTCCAGATATTCCATCCATCCAGGTGTGACTAAGATGTATCGTGATTTGAGACAGTACTACTGATGGGGTCGTATGAGGCTAGATATAGTAGAATTTATGTCTCTTTGCCTATGTTGTCAACGGGTGAAGGCCGAGCATATGAGATTTGGTGGTTTACTTCAGAGGTTACCCATTCCTGAGTGGAAATGGGAACACATCACTATGGACTTTGTGACTGGTTTGCCGCGTATATCTCATGGTTTCGACAGTGTTTGGGTCATCATGGATTGATCGACCAAGTCAGCTCATTTTATTCCAGTTCAAGTCTCATTTAGGGATGGGAGGTTGGCCCGTATCTACATTCGTGAGATTGTGCGTCTGCATGGTGTGCCGGTGTCCATTATTTTAGATCGAGGTCCTGTGTTCACATCTCACTTTTGGAAGACTTTTCAGGATGAGTTAGGTACTCGAGTGGATCTTAGTTCAGCATTTCATCCCAGACTGATGGCCAGCCAGAATGGACTATGCAGGTTTTGGAGTATGCTCCGCACGTGCGTGATGGATTTTGGTGGCCAGTGGGAGCAGCATTTGGCTTTAGCATAGTTTGCACATAGTAATAACTACCATTCCAGTATTGATATGGCCCTTTTTGAGGCGTTGTATAGTAGGCGTTGCCGCTCTCCAATAGGTTGGTTCGATGTTTCAGAGGTGAGACCTCGAGGTTCGGACTTGCTTCGTGAGTCTTTGGATAGGGTACGGATCATTCAGGATAGACTTAGAGTGGCCCAAAGTGGGCAGAAGTGTTATGCTGATCATAGACTTCGTGTCTTGAGTTTTGGTGTTGGTGATCGTGTTTTCCTTTGAGTTTCACCCATGAAGGGTGTGATGAGGTTTGGTTAGAGGAGCAAACTTAGTACTAGGTATATTGATCCATTTGCGATTCTTCGGACTGTTGGTGATGTGGCTTATGAGTTGGCTTTGCCCCTTGATCTATCAGTTGTTCATCCAGTTTTCATGTTTTTATGCTTCGTTGCTATATTCTTGATGAGTCTCATGTCATTCGTTGGGATTCATTTTAGTTAGACAAGCGGTTGTCCTTTGTTGAGGAGTCAGTTTCCATTTTGGCTAGGGATGTTAGGCAGTTGCGCTCTAAAATGATCCTTGTGGTTCAGGTCCAATGGAAACTTTGACCTGTAGATGTTACTACTTGGGAGATTGAGTCTGATATACGTAGTTCCTATCCCCAACTTTTCATTGATTCAGGTCTTTCCTTGCCTTAGTTTGAGGACGAACTAGATTTTTAGTGGGGATGATGTAACGACCTAAAAATTTGATGAAATATGTGAAATTTGTGATTTTATATGATTTGACAGTTTTACCCCTCACCATAGTTGCATTATGGTATTTCTAGGGTATGGGAGTGGTTGATATGATTTTTGATGCATTTTGGTATCATTTATGCAATATTGTGGTTTTTGATGGCTTCGAGAGCCTTATTTTGGACTTATATGGTTATATTTTGATCCGTGCGAAGGATGACTGAACGGACTGCGCCAAATGCTCTGGAATATCGATTTTAGTCTAGGTAGACCTTTGGTTCGGGTCCTGGTTCACCCGAACTCATTTCGACCTATTGGTCGGAAGGTTGAAAAAAATTGAAAAGTTGGGTGTGGAACCCACTTTTGGTTGAAACGATCTCGTATGGAAAATTCGACTTCACCAACAGATTCGGAATGTCGAATTTGGTGTGTTAGCATGTTTGGTATGATTTTACAGCTTTTAAATCTCATTTCGACCCTCGGTTTGGAAAATTGTGATTTCGGGTCTCGGGGGTCAATTTTTTGAAAACGAATTTTTCTGGAAAATATGGTATCGCGTCCGGAGTATCGAATTTAGTGTGGTTGCATAGTTCGTTTGCATAAATCGGACTCCGAACGAATCTCAGGCACCCCGTTGAAGTCCAGATTGAGTGGAAAAAAAACAGTTTTTTCTTTTGACAGCAGTGCAGAAAAATCTGCACTAATAAATAACCTTTTTTGACCTATTTTGCTCATTTTTCATCTTGCCTCTTAGGAGTTAAACCCTAAATAGTTTGGGAGTTTAAAAGTGATGTTTGTGAAGACTTGGAAAGCTAGATTAACATCTTTTTCTTGGTTTTATTACGGATTTAAAGTAAGAATTCACCATTTTCTTAGAAACTTCTTGATAAATTTTTCAAAACCCAAAAATCTTAGGGCATGATTTTAAACTCAAATTTCATCCTCTTTCACTTGAATAATATTTTTACCTTATAATTACTAGTTTTTCAACAATTTAACCTTCAAAACAACTCCGATTCTCGATTTTAACCCGGATTTCAAGGATTATACGCGGTAAAGCTCAAAAATGGTTTTTCTTCGATTTGAACCCCATTTTTCACTCGATTTAACTTGGGTTTTCAGTTGTAGGTTCCTAAAAATATGGGGAACATATTTTTGAAGTAAAGTTCTAATTTTGCCCTTCTTTTTCGGAAATCTATTTTGGGGGTCCGTTTTGACCACGAATCAAAAGTAGTCAATATGGGTGTCGTTGGTTTTGTTTTGACGCGTAGATTTCATATTTGATGTGTTTAGTAGAGTTCAAAATTATTCATAAAAAGTAAGGTCGCGAGTTCAAGTGTAGCGGACCGGTTTTGGCTTCCAATGTATTTGACTCTTGGATTATATTAGTAGTTCTTACACTATTGACACCTGGTTTTGGGCATGATTGATGTTTTGGATAAGTTCTTTTCGCATTGTTATGATTATTTATATGGTTCGGCTTCATTCTAGAAGCTTTACCTTGGATATTTCTGTCTTTTTCTCTATTCGTATCAGTTTGGGTAATAGACTTACTTGTCAAGGTATGCCGTGACAAGTGCCATCATGACCCTCATTTTTGGGTCGTGACAAAAAGCTTATTCTTTAAAGGGCGTGTAAGAAAATAAATATGACAAGTAAATGAGTAATGTATTACTGTAATTCAATTAGTATTTAATATCCTTATTCATCATTGTTAAGTTAATTTGTGCTAAGGCTCTAAATTAATATTCTAATTTTTTTAATATAAACTTGAAGTCATAGAAATATTTGTTGTATTAAATAATTCTATAAGAAAAAAAAAGATTTTTCATTAAAATAAATATATTTTATCTATACTAACAAATTCATTAAAGTACCGTATTTTTTATTTATTATTTTTGTCGAATCATAATTATTTATATACTTATCTTTCAAAAATTATTTATCTTCAAGAATAATTTATATAACTAATTCTCTGACAATATATTTATTTCTCAAAAAATAATATTCTAATTTAAATTATCCAATTATATGATTATGTACTTAAATAATTATGAATACTTATCAAAAAGGCATGTTTAATATTTCATTAAATAAGATTAATTATAATTAAAAATATGATATAAATTAATATTTTATTTTTTTATTTTGAATTTGGGCCCGGGCTTAGCACGGGCCTGGGTGGAACTAGTATAACTTATAAGGGAGAATCACAAATTTTGGTAGTCCCCAAAGACTTTTTAGACATTTCACTTCTTTTGTGAAGTAAAGTTGCTGCACATGTCAAATTTATAGTGTATTGATGGTGTTCTTTTCTTGTATATTTTTATTTTTGCCCTCTCCTTTTTTTTTTTGGTAAGACCATCTCCACTTGATCTTTTATAATTGGTTTCTTCTTGCTATTTATTGAATAGACTTTTAATTACAACTTCTTTTATTTATTAAAAACATTCACTTTAACTTGAAAAATATTATGCCAAAATAACTTTTAATACAAAATTAAAGTTTGCAACAATTTTTGCTTGCACCATTGAAATTTAAAAAAAATATTATTTAATTTTTTTTAAAAAAAAATATAAGTACTGAATAGGGAAACTTAATAAATAATATCTTGTATTTTTTTAGTAGACATGAAAAAAGTAAATTAATAATTAAAATCGGCGAAAATTTTATTCTTTAAGGGACGTGTAAGAAAATAAATATATCAAGTAAATGAGTAATGTATTACTGTAATTCAATTACTATTTAATATCCTTACTGATCATTTTTAAGTTAATTTGTGTTAAGGTTGTAAATTAATGTTATAATTATATTAAAATAAACTTGAAGTCATAGAAATATTTGTTCTGTTAAATAATTCTATAAAAATAAAAAAAAATAGTTTTTTTATCAAAATAAATTTCTTTTATCTATTCTAACAAATTCATAAAAGTATCATACTTTTTTATTTATTATTTTTGTCGAATCATAATTATTTATATACTTATCTCCAAAAATTATTTATATACTTTAAATCGTGTTAATTTTTAATATATCTAATTCTCTAACAATTCTTTATTTCTTAACAATAATATTCTAATTTAAATTATCCAATTATATGGTTATGAACTTAAATAATTATGAATACTTATCAAAAAGGCATGTTTAATATTTCATTAAATAATATTAATTACAAGATAAAAATATGATATAAATTAATATTTTATTTTTCTATCCTAAATTTGGGCCTGAGCTTAGCACGGGTCTGGGTGAAACTAGTTATTATATATATAATTATTTAAGTTCATATATATATATATATATATATATATATATATATATATATATATATATATATATATAAGAGTGACTTCAACATGTGTGGTTGTTGTAACAAAAAATTGCTCTAAGGGCATTATTGTCAATTTAAACAAAATATTGCGAATTGTTGGATTGTGTTGTAGCTTAAAAAAATGAACATAAATGTCTAATGACAAAACAATCACACAACTTTCTCTTAATACCAATTGTATCCCCATATGATGTAATCATTCCACATGGTGGACCCACTTTTATGGCAGTAGTGTGAATACCTTATGTTTTTCTTTTATGGAATATAATAATAATTTTAATTTTTTTTCCAAATTTTTATGTATGTTTAAATAATTTTTATAATTTTAATATAATTAAGTAGTTTTAAGAAAATTATAATTTATATTAATTAATCAAATTAAGTTTTAAAAGTAATAAATGTCATATATTTATTGTTAATTGTCTTCTATATTAAAAATAATTCTTTTTTTAATTTATTTTAGCAAATTAAGAAAAAAATATCATTTTCTTTTGACATTAATCTTGTGATTAAGTTAATATATCAAATACTAAATGTCAAATTTAGATTTTTAAAATATATTAATAAAATTAATTTAGTAAAATAAATTTATAATAAATATTTTTAAGATCCATGTCAAATCGACATGGACCAAGTAAAAATATACAAAAAAATTTATTAAGTCGGCATAAATTTCTAATAAGGTTTTACCCTTCGTAGGGGGCAAACTTAATTTACTATTATATCAGAAGAAAAATTATCAAGCATATACTAAAATAATTTATCAACACTAAAAAGATACAGACTTATGACATGTTTAATTATTATTTTTTTTTACAAAAGAAAATAATTAAGATAATTTTATAAAATGAAACAACAAGAGCACAAAACTACATGTTTTTTCATTTGAATTTATGTGGTGTACTTTGAATAAAAATAAATTTGTTCATTAATTTGGTTTAGTTTGGCTAAATGTTAACATACAATTTTTTTAATTTTTCATAGATATTCTAGGACATTTTATTTTTTTAAAAAAGTTATGCATTAACATATTTGAGCCCATAACGGCATTAGTGGTAAGAATTGGATGCACCTTGTCCTTTCCATACCCCACTTTGTGAAAATTCATGGGATATATTATTGTTATAGTCCATAACTATAGGTTTTAATATAAAATATCTTAGTAAAATAAAAATTTTAAATACAAATAATAAATTTTTAAATATTTTAAAAAATAATTTCTACTAAAATTAGACCGTATATTTTTATATTAATATTTGTTATTTTTGCAAAAAAAAAAAATAGATATAAAATGTTAAATTAATTATTGATGTTTTAAATTAACTTGACAACTTATATGACACTCACTTAAAGTTTTTCCATAAGCATTTTTGTTATATCAATTCTAATTAGTTATTATAAGTCATTTAAGACATGTTTGTTTTGCTACTCAATAATGATTTTATAATATCACCCCTGATTCATTATTATGATTATTTAAGCACTAAAAAATTAATAATGTTTCATAAAAAAAGATAAAATAGACAAAATAGATATGTCAACATAAAAATTTAGTTGACTATCGAAATTATATTAGTGTACATATATTGGGATGAAACAAAGAAAGACGTAAAATAACATATATTATTTTAAAATGAGATAAAAATTATTGTAAATCACAATAATTAAGAATTTAATATATATATATATATAATTTAATTAAGTGTCGAGATTTTATCTGTGCCACATAGAATGGGACGGAGAGAGCATTCATATTATTAAAAAAAATATGTAAAAAATATTATAAATCACATAATTAACAACTTTAAAAAGTTTAAAATATAAAATATTGGCCGATTCTCTAAATTATAGCAATGACACTTAAATTAAATAGAAGAAAAAATATTATAAATTACAATAATTAAAAATTTAAATTATTTTAATGATTGATTATCTAAGTTCTATTTGTATCACATAAATTAATATTAAAAAATAACAAATATTAGGTTCGTGCTAGCACGGGTCATCAATATCTAGTTAATGGAAGAAGTGGTAAATTATTCTCATGCAATCATCATAACATGCTCTCACATAATCTTTTATTCGTTCAAAACAAATGTTTGGAATATGACAACCCTTAATATAATAGCAAACATTATCCTTTTACTCTTTCCCGATCTTTCTTAAAAACGACACATAGTTGAAAACCCCATTAAAGCGTGATAAGGATTTGATTAATTTTGTCTATTGTAACAATTCTCATGGTGTTTTTTTTTTTTACTTTTTATGTGTTTTGACTGTTTTTTCCCTCTCTCATAGTTGTTTTATATGATTTATGAGTTGTGGAGATGATTGGTACGGTCTCGAAGTATCTAGAAATGTTTACGTGAGTTTGAGGTTTTGAGTAGTTTTTAAAGTGATATATTTGACATTGATCAATATTTTGTGATTAGATTTTTCGGAGGGTGATTCTATTAGTTTCATTAGATCCGAAATGACGATTTTGGGTTAGTATCATGTTTGGCTTGGGTTTTGAGGCTATATTTTGAATATTTAAGCATTTAGATGAGAAATTAGTTTATTTGGACTAAAGGGATTTTCGGAGTGTAACTTGTTGATAATGACCTCTTTTGGTAAATTTGATAGTTTCACTTAATCGAGAATATTGAAATTAGCCTAGTAGCATTATTAGTTTATTTCTATAGGATTCCGAACGAATTTTGATGGTCCATTCGAAAGAATTTTGGACATAAGAAAATTTGTTGGTGTAGCTCTTTGTTACGATTCAAAAAATCAAGGTCATGATGACACCTACCTTGATCCAGCTTTGGTAGGTAAACCGTAATTCAAAAAAAAAGGGAAAGACAGAAATACGATTTAAACAGAGTAAATACGAGACTTCTAAAATGAAATCAAGCCATAATATAAAACATAGCGAAAACCTAAAAAAAATGCATAAGAACCCCAAAATCTGGTATCATAAGTATAAGAGCATCTAAAACATAATTAAATATTTAAATACATAATTTGTCTCTAAAAATATGTAAAGACAATATAAGGACAACAGGAAGTTCAAGATCAGCTCTGAACTCTAGAGCATGTCAGTGCCTTGAATATCAACTTTGAATAGCACGAAATCAGTTGTCATATCTCGTACTAGAGCTAGGATCTGTACTAAAAGGGCACATAGGGGTGAGTACAGTCTACTTATGTTTAATAGGTATCATAGGCCGACTGAGAAAATTAGAAAATAAATACAAGTAAAAGATACTATGAGCACGTGACCTGCAAAAAAAAAAGTTTTCAAATGATAGCTCGCACCATCTCCATTAGCAATTCTATAATATAAAATAAAAATGGACATCTACACACGAAATATATAAGGAAAATAAGTACACATCAAGGGTAAGTAAAAGGAAACACGGAGAAATGCAAATACAATATGATACAATGATAGTGGATTATTTGGATACACCTTCTAAGCCCCAATGCTTCAGGATAGGACCCATGGGGAATTTGCAACAAATATACTTATTATAATCTCAATATCATGTGTCAATCAACCTTATCGCTGCATCCTTCAGTAGAGGTATTTCATAAAATGTTTCATTTTCTTAAAAATTTGATATTTCTCAGCCAACCTTATCAACATATCCCTTGGTATAAGTGGTTTATAAAATGTCTTATTTTCTGTCAAATAAATATTTCTCAGTGGTACCAATCTCATGAATATATATAAATGAAATAAAGATATAATGCTCACAATAAATAAATATGAAGATAATAATTAATGCAATACAAGAATAGATGAGCTCAGAATCAACTCAATATGTCAATTATTCATGATATTAGCCCTCGCGCAGCACCACTAGAAAGAATTGTCAAGTAAGATATCAATAGTTTCATTTCGAACCTTGCACTCAGGTATATATATAATGATAAAGACAATTAATGCTTAAATAAGACCTAGTCTATTTATGCTCTCTCACCGGCATCACAACACCAATAATGATATTTAATGCATAAATAATGATGTCAAATAAATCCTCCACACAGATAACACACAATATATGATATCTCTAGTCGACAAAACTTTTCATATAAACCCCCACATGGGCTCACGATAATAATAATAATAATAATAATCATAAATATGATTTTTCATTATTAATTCCTCAATCCACAACATACTTTACATATACATTAACTATCCAGTGCAGTCTGAAAAAAGTTAAGCAATAACCTACCTCAAAGTGCTGAAACCCGATCCTAGAACCTTTAACATGATCCTTTCCTTTTTGAATGATCTCAGAATGAGCTAAACTATCAAATATATAATCTATGCATTAATAGAAAGATAATGATATTCATATCGATTAAATTTAAGACGGGTTCAGAACGAGTTCAAAAAATGGGTTAGAAAATAAATAGAATGAAATCAGAATTTTATTAAGAATTATATTCTCCACATCTATAGGTGTCTACAACTGAAAACCCGTAAAACAAATGAGTTAAAATCAAGGCTCATGTAGATGAAATACCAATTTTAAAATTTACTGAAAAAATTCCCCAAATTTTAGTTTGAAATCATGAAAGGAAATTGATAAAATAAAAGTTTAGAAGTTACCTACATGAATAATTGATGAAAACCCACTTAAAATTACCTCATTTTGAGCTGTCAAAGTCCAAAAATAAAAGAAAATCGTGAAAAATAGACTACTTACACTGCAAAGTGAACAGTACCTTGCGAACACGGTCAACCCTTTGCATTAACGAGGGTCATCATTGACTTAGGAATTTAATTTCCCATCGTATTTGCAGCCAGACCTTCGTGTTTGTAAAGGCTAATGACTCGGGCACATCATGTTCACGAAGGTCTGGTTATGTTCACATTGCGAGAAGAATCTGACCTAGTCCCGATTACTCTTTACAATCGTGGATACTTTCTCTTGATTTGAATTAAGGAATTTATACTTCTCCATATCACGTCCAGAGTCCCACATTCGCGAAGAAGGATGCCTTTGGCACAAGATATTAAATGTTGAGTTTTCATTTTTTCAAATTCTCTAAACGAACCCCTGAGATTCATTCGAGACCCCACAGAATTATGCCATATATTCTAATTGGCTATTATCGATGTTGTGGACTCAATGACATTATTAGATATTTGAAAAGGATCGTTTTCAACAATTTAACCCCTGGGACCCTATGAAGGCATTTTTACTAGTTTTTGAAATGAGGGTCCAATTACAAAATAAAGGTTCCAAATCTGAACCAACCGCACCACTAAACCAAAATATACATTCTAGATCTAATGAAACTGTCAAGATTGTCATTCCTCCAAACACAAAATGTTGACCAAAGTTGAACTTATGGCTTTTAAGCCTCTAAGAGTCACAAACTCTTCCAAATCATTCATGAAAGCATAGTGGAAGATGCCAACCATCCCTACACCTAATAACCAGCATATCACAACTATAGAGAAGGAAAAAATGGTCAAAATACATAAAAAGAAAATTCACATTCAAGGTTGTTAAGAACCTGATCCTTCACCATGACCGTGTGGTATGTCGTTCCGATAGTGATGTTTGACCAGGTTACTCATTGTGATCGCGTGGTGGATGACCATGATCATAAGGAGTCAATTGGGTATGGGTCAGATCTTTGTAGCAATCACATAGATATCTCTTGCATCAACCAATCTCTTCTGTAATCAAACTTTGACCCTCATGATTGAATGGAGTGTGCTGCGATTGTGAGGTACTAAATACTCTATTTTTTGTGATTTTACTCTATTTTTACTATTTTGGAGCATGAGAAGATCGGTTTTGGATGATTTCAAGGGTGGGGGTCATCAAATTTAATTTGGGTAAGCTTCTAAACTAACTCTTAATCAGACATCGATTATCTTGCAAAAACATTTTCAAAACATGAATTTTTTACTTGGGAAATTAGATTTTCAAGGATTTAAAGTTTGATTTTAACTTATTTTTTAATGGGATTTTACATATAGAACTCTTACGGTATAGGTACTATGATTCTTCAATAAAATTGTAGTTTTACCTCTTTTATTTTTGGAGTCAATTTTCGAAGTGAATTTTGAACGAAGAATTAAAGTATGTTTATATGGGTATCAATAGACTCCTAATGTAACGACCCAGAAGTATCCCCTAGACGTCACATGGTACTTAAGACTACGAATAGTCCTACGCTAACTCATGATGTCCATTTAGCTTGAAACTCATATGAGAAGTGAACTCGCATATATAGAAACTTGAAGGTAAACGGTTCCATATCTTAACAAAAGTCTTTATTTGGAAATCTTTAAACAACTATTTGAACTTAAAATATAAACAGTTTGAAAAGCCTCTACTCATGACTAGAGGGCCATTGGGACAGACCCCAGCTGACCCGAATTCATAACTAGAAATCACATAACTAAAACACTTTTAACAACGAACAGATATTTGAGAACTGGGTCCTCGGACTATGAGGACTCACCAAAATTCAGGATATAGGTGATGATGCTCGTACACAAACGTGTTGCTGTAAACGAGCACCAGAACCTACATTATAAGTCAATGTAGCACATAGACATATATGTGGGTCAGTACTTTTGAAATGCACTGAGTATGTGGGGGTGAATGCATAAATAAAATAATAATTGAATGTAAATATAAACTTTTGAATGATGCATGCTAAGTGTAAATGACTCCCCTAGAACTTGAATAAAACAAGGACTGTGAGATCAAAAACATGAATAATAAAGCATAAGAATAAACTTTGTGAGCCATAACACTTAGTTTCTAAAATCTTTACTTTTATTCTTTCTTATGGGAGATTCTTCTAACCGATATAAATCATGTGAACTACCATAGAGTCCAACGTCTTACCCACATTGGGGAGAGCTATTCTACCCTTGCTATCGAAATAGAACCTTAAATAAAGTGACCACTATAATTCATTCATATTGGGAAAAAGCTTAACCTACGTTGACTCATAGTTTCTAGGAATTTAGGATGCGCTCATCCGCATTCCTTTCTCGGTGTTAAATAATACTCCCAGAATACTTATATGCTCATACTTTAAGAAATCCACCTTAAAATATCATAAGGGTCTATAGAATAACAACCAATTATTTATTTTTTTAATTTAAGTCATAATCAAGATGTGTAGTTTGTGGATTTCATGTCTTATCTTTAGATCAAAAGATCAAGCTTTTCCTTAAATAATGTTATAGAACATATCAATGGAGCTTAAGAGAATCAACTTCTTGTAAACTCAATACTTGTACTTAGCACTTGGAATTCATGCTTTAGTTCATAGACATTCATAATAAAACATCATGCTAAATAATCATCATGAAATCTTTCAACAATATCTCAGTAGAGATAATGAAATTCAAATCATAATATGAATCTTAGGAGTCAAAACATGGATATATGTAAACCTTGATGCACTTAAAGCTTTCAATCACATGGTAGTATTATACTTCAAGAATATGGTTATTTAGGTATGAACCCTAATTCAAGCAAGTAGATTAAATCTTAAAAATCATGCTTTCTTGGCACAAGGATGAATGAATAACCTTATTCATAACCCTACATACCTAAAATTTCTCGACTTGTGAAGAGAGTTTTAAACCTTGGGACTTTAAGGATGGATTTATTTGAGATGAACCCTAATCTTGATGCTATTGAAGATGGGAGAAGGTAAGTACTGTTAATCAATTGGAAAGAAGAGGAAAATAACACTTCTTTAAGGTTATAGGTCATGGGTGGAAGTTATAAGAGAGGAAAAAGACCAAAAATCCCTTAGCTGAATTTTACTGAAATTGATTGTCAGTCTTTACGAGTCTACCATATGACTTGTACTGAAGGGTAAAACTAGTATTCATGACTTGTAAGATTGGAAACATCTAAGAGGGTACATACTGGTCAATGTACGAGTTCCACCCATGACTAGTATTATCTTCATACGACTCGTAGCCCCCCACTCGTATCTTGGATAGAATCTCAAGGAGCCTACACTGATGAACTTATGACTTACCTCCATATGGATCGTACCTTACTTGACAAATTCTAGGGTTCAAGTCGTACCTATAATAGAATGTCCACCATGCCACACTATCTTGGAGACTATTTCAACATACCACTAGTATGTTGTTGGTACGACTTAAAAGAATGAGTCGTATGATGCACAAAGGCTTCCAGACATGGGATATTACAATATCTCCCCCTTGGAAACATTTGTGCTCGAATGTGATTCATCTAGGATTAGGATTTGGACAAGAATCCACACCTCCACACTAGATTCACAACCAAGATTATCACTATCACAAGGATCCAGTTTCCCGCAACACAAATACATATAGGAGCACCTAAACAGACTTAAGGAGAAAGAATTTACTAGAAATAACACTTTACCTTAGGTAGGAACTTAATTATAGTAAAAGAGGTGAGGATACTTTGTCATCATGTCTGCTTCAGCTTCTACAAGTGGCCCCTCCAACCAACTGGTTTCTCCAAAGGACTTTTAATGATGCTACTTCCTTATTCCTTAGCCTTCGGACCTATCTATCAAGTATCTCAATAGGAACCTTCTCATACGATAATTTATCTTTGACCCCAATACTCTCTAGGGGAACTACTAAAGATAGATTTCCAATGCACTTCTTAAGCATCAAAATAAGGAACACTTGGTGAACTGCAACTAACTCGGAGACTTTAATTTTAAGCAACCATTCCTACACGCTTTACTACCTCATAGGGACCAACCAATTGGGGACTCAACTTACCTTTCTTTCCAAATATCATTATTCCTTTCATAGGCGACACCTTCAAAAATACCCAATCGCCTATCTCAAACTTAAGCTCTCTCCTTCTTACATCATCATACAATTTATGAAGGTTATGATCAGTTTTCAAAATCTCACGAATCAATTGAACTTTTTCCATATTGATGTTAGGTGTATTTATACATTCTAGCGCTACTATTCTAGTCTTTTAGCCTTGTTTTGAGGATGATTCGTATTCTTAATGTGTTGATAATGATATAAATATGCATATAAGTTTCCATTTATGTGTTTACAATGTTTAATGATGTTTTAACATAAGTTTTTATTTAAATTGATCATTTAGAGTTCAATCGAGAAAACTAGTATGACTAGCTTAAGCTAGGTGTTTGTCTAGCCTATCGTGTTAGGTTTTAATGTGTTTAATGAGTTCCTAAGGTTGTTATTGTATATTTATATATGAAAAAACTTGGCTATAATGTTAAATGTTCAATTGGATCAATCCAAGAGTCAAAACAAAGAGTTAGAGATCAAAGTGAATGAAGCCTATGCTTAGCTCGTATTTCTAGTTCACCGTTGAGGATGTTTTATTGTTTTGATCTCTAAATTGTTGTATTTAATGCTATATTATTCTTTTATAATGGAATAATATGATATATAAATGATGTACACGCTTCAAATCAAGTGGAAACAACTCAAAAAGGCTTGGAATGAATCACGGAAGCACAATACACAACTTGAAGTAATTTTGGACAATTGAAATATCTTGGTCAAGTGCAGGCGCGTGGAACGTCTACTAGGCATGTGTGACACAGCATTGTATTCAAAAAGGGCCCAAAATGGTGACCCACCACGTTGCGGTGCTAATAGCGGTGAAGGATCCATCGCGATGCGGTGAAAAGTAAATCTGCAATTGATAAATTCCAAAATCTTGGTGCGATTACGCCGCTTCACTGTACTATGATGATTGGAATGTCACCGCGATGTGGTGACCATAAAAAACAAAAAGAAGTGAACATATGAAGGATAATAATGTGGAAACCCAATCCAATTCGGTTTATGACCTGTCTACACTACATAAAATATGTTAAATCATGTTTTAGACATCTTGGAACCCCTAGAGCGATTGGAAAAACATTGGAGGCTATCACAACTTCTTTTTAGGTTTTTTATTTCTATAATTTATATTTATTTTATGGTTTTAATCATTCATACAATTAATAGGATGTTAATTATGGCTATGAGTGGCTAAAAACTCCCTTTCCTGGGTTAAAGCCAAGAACATGAGTACGATTATTTTGAATTAATTTCATTTGATTGGCTTATCATTATTAATTGTTTATTTATTCTTGATTTAACTATTTGATGGATTGATCACCCAAAAATACACATATTGTCACCCTTGTGATCTCGGGAGAGGGAATAAAGAGATAGAACATGGGAAAAAACAAAGTATGATTTTTATTCTTTTATGAAATAAAGAATTTGAATTAGCACCTAGGACAGGGATGTACTTAGATGCCTTACTTGATTCAAACGTAGAATGATATCTTTCAAACACTTAATTGGATTATTACATCCCCGCTCAATGATGTAGTTGTAATATCCATATTAGGTAAACGATTAGAGGTCGAGAGACCGTGATCACACAATTAACCCTACGAATCAATAACCAAGATAAGCAAGTTAATGAATGAAGTTCAATAACATAGTATGATTGTTCAAAGTTACTCCATTGATTGTTTCAAGACTCTTATTTAAGCATTATTTACTTTAATTCCGAGTTATAATTTCCAAACTCTCTTTTTGGTTACGCTTGCATCAATTAAATCTAAATTGTACACTAGAATCAAATAGTTATGAGATTAAGTCCTTGTGGGATCGATACTTGGATTCTTGAAGGCCACTTTATTACTTGGTAGACCACGTACACTTACGTGTGCGCTGTCATATTTTTGGCTCCATTGCTGGGGACTTGTAATATGGAGACTTTTTTATTCTTAGTTTTACTTTTAGGTTTCATTGGTGTTTTTACACTTGGACTTTGTTTGTGAATTTGCAGGAAATATGTACAGACTAGTGTCATACCCTATTTTTACCTGAGGTCAAAATGAGCACGACGTTATGGACTCAAAATGAATTAAAGTTTGCACAGAGTCACCACCTAATTTTTATGGAAAAATAGGAAACCTATTCATTTATTAACATGTATGATTTGTAATTTTTTTAGTCTGCAAAAAACCAATTGAGATTCTAGGTAAGGGTTCCAATTATCCCGAAGGGAAGGGGTTAGGCATCCTTCAGGATCCACAAATGTGGTACCCAGCTAGACTTAATTTTTCAAAGAGGGAGGAGGTATAAAAAATAATGTAAAAGTGTATATATTAAATATAAATAAATGTTTAAAACTATGTGAAGGTATGTATATTAAATATATAACTAAAACACATTATTATGAAACACAGGTAAAAGATATGTATATAAAATGTATAAATTACATGTGAAAAGAAAAGTATTTTTTCGTGTGAAAGAAAGTATATCTTGATATGTCATGAAGAGAAAGAGAAAAATAATGTTCTTTGTTTGATTAAAGTTTATGAAAAAGTAAAAGGTTTACTTTAACAAAAAAATATCACAATGTTTATGATATCAAAGTATGTAAACTAACTTGATTAATTTAATTTATTAGTGTAAACGTTAACGACCTAAGTTTGCATAAACGCGAGGTGAAGTTGTATAAAGAAAATTCCGCCCAACACCCAAAAAATAAAGTTTTCACTATAATAATATTTGTACAAATATAAAAATACAATACAAAATTAAAAGGGCCTCTTTGAATGCAACTCTCGATGAGTAATCCAAATAACCTGTATAAACACTTGTAAAAATGTTAGTAACAAATAAATAATAATCAAAATAAATTGAACAAGTATGTGTGTATATAAATATTTAAAAAGATGTTTTTTTTGTTAAAAAGTGGGCTCAGATAAAGTCATGACTGCGAAATGGTTTCTTTATTAATTGGTCGTCCTAAATCATTTTGCTACAAAGTGGTTGCTCAATTAATTGACCGTCCTAAATCGTCTTGTCAAAATCTGAATTGCAAAATCTTGTATTGTTATAAAGTTTCATCATCGCCCATAAAATATTTTTTATTACGTATTTGTATACGTAAAATTCGTCTTTTGTTTACGGAGGTCTCAAAATTAATAATACTTTTTCATTGGCCAAATGTGTAGTATCCATTCACTATCAGTGTAAATAAATGAGAAGGACAAAAATCGTCCAAAAATCACTCCAACAGCTGCAAACTCAAGGCAAACAAAAATGGTCAATAACAGTGATGATAAAATAGCAAAGCAAACAGAGACAAACACACTATCTAATTAATTCAAATATCTATCAAACGGCTTTGACCAGATCTGTGTAGTAAAAGAAAAATACTACAGAAAAGGGATGGCTCATGGCTGTTTCTCGGTGTTGGTAGCGGCTGTTGTAGTGGTTGATGGTGGCAGATCTGGGAAGAAATTTGATGCTCACCGGTCATCACCTCCGGCGAGCTTGCGGCGAGACGTAAAGAGAAAGCTTGTATCATGGGGGGTGGTATTGTTGGGCGGCTGTTTCGGGGAATAAAATCGTGTGGAGGTGGCGCGTGAGATCGGATGAACTGTTGGTATCTACGGAGAAGACGAAAGCTTAAAAATAGAAACTGTGTAGTAGGCGTCTGTATATATATTTATATGTGTGTCAGTGTTGTTGATGGTAAAAAATGAAACAAAAATAGAGGTTACTTTTGTATGTATGCGTGTTTTTGTGTGTGTTTTATATATATATTTTATGTGAGTTTTGAAGAAAAAAATGGAATAAATAAAATATGCTTGTATATTTATGAATATGTGTGTGGGTTTGCAAAGGAAAAATGTTTATGAGTTATAAAAAATAAATAAATGTGTATTTTGAAAGAGAGGAAAGAGTGAACAAAAAATGTGTGTCCAAAATGTGTCTTCCCACCACCTATTTATACAAAATATAGAGCACCCCTTTTATCTAATGGATAAAGGGGTGTCCTCTGTTTTTATAATAGAACACCCTTAAGTCCTTAAGTTATTGGCAAAAGGATTTTCACCCTTTTGACCAACGGACAAAGTAATTATTCAAAGGGTAGTGTCATTGAGTGGTCGTTGTCAGATGTGGCAACACAATACTGAGAGGTCATTATTGGACATGCCAAGACATTATTGTGTAGTCGTTGTCGGATGTGATAAGACATCAAATTATTAAACTGTACAAAAATAATTGATCCGACTCAATATTTGCGGACTGTAAAATATAGATATTGAATGACAAATGTAAAGAATATTAAAATTATTAAAATATAATTAATTTAAAATATATAGATATATAGATATATATATATATAACATCATGTCATGCACGTGTGCGGGTGATTGTAAAATGTTAAGAACGATAATGAATTGATAAAAATTCTAAAATTAGAAAAATTATTAATAAATTATAAAAAATAAAAATATGATAAGAAAATTGATTAAAACCCTAAAGAAAGGATAATTATCAATAATTTATCAAACAATTGTAAAAAGATGTGAAAATTATGCTTCGTGCCCTTTAACGAACAAAAATCCTGAAGACGTTAATTTTAGGTACGAAGAGCAAAAATTAGGTGTCAATAGTTGCCCCTTTTCATTTGAGGATGATGTAGAAGTCTTCAAATGAAAACTTTGACGTGTAGCCAATTTTGCTCGACAAAAATAATTTGAAGAAAATTCGCTCGAACTCCAATTTAAAGTTACCTACATACCTCGAGTTGTATGAGGATCAGGTCAATGTAGTTCAAAAAATTTAAGAAAATCACCCTGTTGCTAAGGGTGAGAGATCATGCGAAATGATTATTGGGAGAAGGACTAATTGGAAATAAAAGTGTTCATCTATTTTAGATGCCCCTTTCAAAATTACCCCTATGAGATGCTGGAGATGCAAGATTATGTACTTGCTGGGGAGAAAGAATAATTGTGATTGTGACGATCGAACTCTGCACAAAGCTTCCTAAATATCTCGAGTGTTACGAGAATCAGGTTACTGTAATTCAAATCATAACAATATCAAAATTTGCCTTAATGTAGAGTTATGGTGACACTGGGCTCCTTCAAGGATGACAACAAAGATTTTAATACGAATGGAATGAATATGGGTGCTTGTTCCAAAATTAACTTCTTGGGTAACTGGAAATGAGTAGATTTCGGATAGCAATATTTGCTGGGGACTTTGAGCGAAAAAGAGATTGCGAATTTCAAAGATTGCCCCAGTATCGGATCAAGAGGACATTGAGTAATGATAATAAAGATTATAAAAATGAGAGTTTTTGGTCGAGTTGAGTTGAGTTTCTTCACCAAAATTCCTGACGTAACTAGGGATCCCTGACATTCCGCTGGCTTGCCCCAGTTTGTGCTAAGAGGATAGTTCCACGTTGTACTGCATGTTCTAGTATTGTCTCTATTTTTTAAGGAAATCCGCTTGGCAAGGTGATAACTGAAATGTAAATAGCCTCCGTCGGCTGAGTAGTTGTTTGAAAGTAAAATCCTCCGTCGGCTGAGTAGTAATTGAAATGTAAATAGCCTCCGTCGGCTGAGCAGTTGATGAAATATAAATAGCCTCCGTCGGTCGAAATTTAAATAGCCTCTGTCGGCTGAGCAATTGCTGAAATATAAATAGCCTCCGTCGGCTGAAATATAAATAGCCTCTGCATGCTGAAATGTAAATAACCTCTGCCGGTTGAAATGTAAATAGCCTTCGCCGGCTGAAATGTAAATAGCCTCCGCCGACTGAAATGTAAATAGCCTCCGTCGGCTGAAATGCTTGTTGAGAAAGTGAAAGTTCCATTATATTCCCTATTGTTGGGGGAAGGCGTGCCCTGTCCTATTATTCGGGGCGGACTTGCCCTGTCCTATTGTTCGGGGCGGACTGTCCTGTCCTATTATTCGGGGCAGACTACCCTGTCTTATTATTCGGGGCGGACTGCCCTGTCCTATTATTTGGGGCGGACTGCCCTGTGTTATGTTAGAGCTTTCTGAACATCTGTTAGTACTTGATGACCAAGTCTTAATGGGGATATCCCTTTAATGCGACCTACAAACAATCAAGAAATTTCTTTTAAACTTAGAAAGTATTAGCGAAGGAGTTGATAAAACCTGGCTTCCTGGCTTGTGATAGAGATGTGATGTTGAGTTTCTGATGGAATGTTGTAAGATACTTGACACGTGCCTCATTGAGAATTATTATGACCTGCAAGATTCGAGAAGATTCTTTAGTGTCTTGGAATAATTATGGATAAACTGATGACACTTGGATTCTCAGCTTGTGATGGTGAGGCAACATTTAGGATTTCAAGATGTTTGAACCTTTGCTGTAGCGATGTTGTACCTGCACTCAAAGAAAGTTTCTTAGTTTGGGGAAGGGGATGTTGATTTTGTGTTGATCGAGAACTCGGCCTAGCAGCTATCTCATCCTTCAATCTTTCGACAATCGGTAATCTATTTGGGATTTGGCGTAGTGACACTTCCTAACTCCACATAATGTGCTTATACTAGTATGTCTTCTGGTGGGAACTTTCTCCATCTTGATATTCGCTTTCGGACTTCCATCAAAGTGACGTGGTTGTTGTGGCTTGAGATGATAAATAAAATTTGAAAAGATGTAAAAGATTATATTGTTGATATGACCGAGCCTGACTTAAGCTGCCTACATATCCTAGAATAGGAATCAAGTCAAAACGTAGTTTCGTGTGAGGGGAATCAAGAAAAATTTATCCACAAGGGTGGGTATGTGGAGAATGGTAAGGTTGATAATCATGAGCTTGCTTTGCAAAGATTATTTGGCCATTTGCTGAAGCGGTGCTTCTTATGTATGAGACTTCAACATCTTATGGCTTTTTCTTGTGCTAACGATTAACATCAATGAATTTTTTAATTTGAGTGATGCTTTTGTAAGTTGTTGGAGTCAATCAAGCATTGAGATTTGCATCTCAATGTCGGTTCCTTCATGTCATGGTTTTTAGCGGAAGAGTAGTGAACACGTTGTATAAGCTACCTTCATATGTAGTCTCACTGGCTTGTGTTTTGATGAAAGCAAAAGGCTTGGGTACATGCGCGAGTCTTCTCTGCGTAAACTCTAAATATTTCTTGGGCGCCTCATTGATAGTCTCCTTATCTTGTGGGCGTCTTCATATATGAACTCTTTTTGGGTCCACTACAGTCGTCCTTTCATGTATCTGTTTGAAAAGAAATAACTTGCAACAACAGACACAACAACATTTTTGGCTGTTGCATAATCATTTGCCAGTTGAAAATATCTTCAAAGTGGGGTGCCCCTTTTGGACACCGACGACACTTTATGCAGAAGGGCCCCTGCGATCATGTAATCCTGCATTGATGCAGTAACCCTTTTGAGTCACCTATAATGCTTGTGGAATGATAACCTCTCTGGTTATTGCCAATAAATCTTCGCATATGATCTCGGAAAAGTCTTGCGTATCTTTTGTATCAATACTACTTATAGATTCCTCTTGAATCGTCAATCTTTGGATTATCTTGTGCATTATTTGATGTTGGATACGAGGCGACTTATAGATATCCTTTAAATTGTCATCCTTTAGGTAATCCTGCGCATTATCCGACTTTGGATAAGAGACGACTTACAGATATCCCTTCAATCGCTAGCTTTTAGGTGTTCCTGCACATCTTCCAACCTTGGACATAATATGACTTATAGATATCTCTCAAATTTTTAGTCCTTGGGTAATCCTGCACATAATCGATCTTGGATATGACGCGACTTATAGAGAACCCTTTGACATACCAATTTGATAATCTCGCATATTCTCCTGTAAGGATTTAGTCGTGACTTATGGGTAACCTTTGGACTATCAATTTAGGTAACCTTGCATACTATCTGTTTAGGATGTTATTGCATCTTACGGATGACCTATGGGCTATGAACTCAGAGATAATCTTGCACACTATCTTATTTCAAATAATATGACTTATAGATGATCCTCACATTGTCAATTTCAAGGAAATCTCATATGACGTTCGCTTTCAGATAGCGACTTAAAGACAAATCATGTGCTTTTGATGAATTCAGATGCTGATTCATAGGATGATGATATATCCTCTATGCCAACATATGCTATCTCACGTGTTAATAGATATTGAATATTGATATCCTCAATTGATGTATTAGTCATAATCCAAGCTTGAACGCTTTTGAGCATATTTTGGAAATCCTTCTTGGAATTATAGGTATAGATTATTTTTCCTCATCACGAGAATTTTCTTTTGGCTCTTTCATAAGCATGTGCCACCTGATGATTTGGTTGACCTCCTTATGACTAAAGTAACGAGTGTTTGATCCTGCGCTGATCATCGATGTGATTTTGGAGCATTTGTATTGATAGTATCTTTTAACAATATTTGTAGAGAAGATCTTTGGTCAAGTGGTGGAAGTGTCTTCTGTATTGACCCTTGGTGCATTTCTCTCGATGTTGTAGTCAATTCATTCCTCGTTGATGTCTTGTAGCTCTAATGATGTCTTGTATTATCTGGTACAAATCAACCTTGATTGTACTATTTCCAAGTTGAACATCCTAGCCTTCGTTGATTTTTGAAACGTTCTTCAAAATTTTGCCCTAATCTCTTGGAGAGACTTTCTCGATGATTCTTTGTTGCGTATCATGGGATAGTCTTGATGGATCATGTCAGGTTTTCTGGATACCATCGCATTCAAATTTCACTCGTCGTTAGGAAAAAATAGAATTTTGTATTATAAAGGGACCGAGCCTTATATAGGCTGCCTACGTATCCCGCCGAGGGAAATCAGGTCACACGTAGTTCCAACTACAAAAGGGAAAATGATTCTACTTAAGTACGACCGAACCCGATGAGGGTTGCCTACGTATCTCACCATGAGAAATCAGCTCAGAACGTAGTTCTAATACATGATAATTAGAGGAGATCCTATGCCTTCAAATATAGGACTCTATTTATTATCTTTGATTCGATCAACTTGGATTTGTCTATATCATATTCCCGCTAAAGTTAGCGCTTCTCTGTAGAGTGGCTTATATGAAGGCCCCGTTGGCTCGACGTGGAGGATGGTGTCTCTCACGTCATATACACTCCTCTATTTTCATGATTGAGCACCAAATCATTATTTGTATTTGGTTGCTCTTCGACACATTGGATTGCCCCGCCTTGATCAAGCACTCAATTCTATGCCCTAACCTATTACAATCTCTAGTATCGTGCCCCAAAACTCCAGAGTGGAAAGCACATCGCTTTGTTTCATTGAACCATTTAGGTAATGGATTAGGAATCTTTGCCAACTCCGGTCGCAATAAATTTACAGCTCTCAGTCTCTCAAAAAGTGTCAATGGTTCAATAAATTAAGTGCAACTTCAATTGCGCTTACCCTTCGAATTTTGTCTTAGTGTAAAAGGTGTCGGATTTTGATAAACTGACAATTGGATTGGTACGCATGGTTGTGGGAGGTTGTACTGATTGATAGCATTTAGGTATTGGAGTTTCTAGCGATTAAAAATTAGGAGGGCGTGGTAGAGTAGCCGTGGATGGATGTGTGGGATCCTTTCCTTAGTGTAGTTCTCCTCTTAACATCTCGAGTTGTTGCTCCAAAAGAAGCATACATTCACTATCTCGTCTTTTAAAAATTCCTGATACGTTTGCCAGCGTTGGAACACTTCTGGTCGGGTCGATGGTATTGGTGTTCATTATATTGCTTAAGTCGGCTAGTTCTATCGATCAACACAATCAACCTCTATTGGGGATTAATGCAATCACAAATGAAAGTTCAAGAGTTAGTTCATGTCGATGGACAAGCACATTCAGACAACGTCGAGTAAACGTATCTTAGATTGTGGAGCCTTATTTTGCCATCGGTAGGCCTTCGTCCAAACAAACTGATATAGATGAATCTAGATTTTGTCTCATTTTAGATTCAGAATAATTTTAAGTTTTCTTGAAGAGGGAATGTATCCAACAAGCGCGGCTAAAGAAGGCCTATATGGTCGATAAAAATTGATAGAAGCGGGCTAAAATGATGCCTTTAAAAGAGTGAGTATCTCAAGTCTCGTTATTGATGAATGAGGATCTTGTGGTAGAGATATCGAACGGAGGAGAAGTATCGATGATGCCTCACGCTCATTGGCTAGAAAGAGTTAGAAGTGGGTGAAGACGAATCATATTCCACATTCATTGTTTTGAAAAAGGGTGTCAAATAATTGTAGAGTTTTGAATAATATTCTACGTCTGTTGACTAGAAAAAAAAATCAAACATTGGAAGAATGCTTGACAACATTCTACTCTAGTTTGGATCAAAAAAGAAAAATTTAGATGTAGGTGGAGTTTTTAGTGACATTTCTATCTGCGGACTTGAAGAGAAAGTCGAATGAAAGCAAAGCATTTTTAGAACACTCGGCTTTCATGGACTCTGAGAAAGATATTTGTGAAGCGGAGTTTTAACAACACTCTGTATTCGTGAAAATGGTGTCAAATATTGGCTAGTTTGGGTAATACTTTATGTCTATTGACGTGAAAATGATGTCGAATGAAGGAAGAGTAAAAAAAGGCCAATTTGATTGTTCTGAATCCATTAATGTTCGATTTCTGGATTATCTGAATCAGTTCTAACACAAAATATGTCATAAAGGTTTCATAACCTTCTGACAAAAAGGTGGCTTCCTAGTTGCGAAGACGATACCTTGGACCGTCCCGCCTAAGGTATATGCAATATGACCTATTACTAGAGTAGGATTTTTCCCTAAATGTTCAAGAGTGGGACTGAATATTTGCGAGAAGGTGCACTAATCTAACTGCACCAACTCTGAAACTAAGGAATCCGAAGAAGGTTCGGAGGAGTACAGTACACCCCTCGCGTGTACCACAATGTGTGAATTGTGTACGGCTAAAGACTCGATAGAAAAATGCAAGTGATAGAGCAGTAACAAGTAGTGTTATTCAAACAAATAAGGAACACAAGTTTGGATTTGGCTTGCGTCCTTTCACACATAGCATGATATAAAAATATGTAAAACAAATAACATAATAAAGCATAAAAATCCTAAACTAAGCATGATAAAAAATGTAAAGAATTTATGAGCAAATTCACATAATTTGCAGTGTAATAGGTCAAGAATTTAATCATATACAAAAAATGTAAAAATACCTCCCTCGATTGAAAATCGAGTCGATCATGGTTAGAACGTCTCCTCTTTCCCAACAGAGTCGCCATTCTGTCATACCATATTTTTACCTGAGGTCAAAATGAGCACGACATTATGGACTCTAAATGAATTAAAGTTTGCACAGAGTCGCCACCTAATTTTTAAGGAAAAATAGGAAACCTATTCATCTATTAACATGTATGATTTGTATTTTTTTAGTCTGTGAAAAACCAATTGAGATTCTAGGTAAGGGTTCAAATTATCCCGAAGGGAAGGGGTTAGACATCCTTCAGGATCCATAAATGTGGTACCCGGCTAGACTTAAATTTTCAAAGAGGGGGGAGGTATAAAAAATAATGTAAAAGTGTATGTATTAAATATAAATAAATGTTTAAAACTATATAAAGGTATATGTATATTAAATATATAACTAAAACACATTATTATGAAACACAGGTAAAAGATATGTATATAAAATGTATAAATTACATGTGAAAAGAAAAGTATTTTGTCGTCTGAAAGAAAGTATATCTTGATATGTCATGAAGATAAAGAGAAAAATAATGTTCTTTGTTTGATTAAAGTTTATGAAAAAGTAAAAGGTTTACTTTAACAAAAAAGATCACAATGTTTATGATGTCAAAGTATGTAAACTAACTTGATTAATTTAATTTATTAGTGTAAACGTTAACGACCTAAGTTTGCATAAACGCGAGGTGAAGTTGTATAAAGAAAATTCCTTCCAACACCTCAAAAATAAAGTTTTCACTATAATAACATTTGTACAAATATAAAAATACAATACAAAATTAAAAGGGCCTCTTTGAATGCAACTCTCGACGAGTAATCCAAATAACCTGTATAAACACTTGTAAAAAATGTTAGTAACGAATAAATAATAATCAAAATAAATTGAACAAGTATGTGTGTATATAAATATTTAAAAAGTTATTTTTTTTGTTAAAAAGTGGGCTCAGATAAAGTCATGACTGCGAAATGGTTGCTCGATTAATTGGCCATCCTAAATCATTTTGCTACGAAGTGGTTGCTCAATTAATTGACCGTCCTAAATCGTCTTGTCAAAATCTGAATTGAAAAATCTTGTATTGTTATAAAGTTTCATCATCGCCCATAAAATATTTTTTATTACGTATTTGTATACGTAAAATCCGTCTTTTGTTTACGGAGGCCTCAAAATTAATAATACTTTTTCATTGGCCAAATGTGTAGTATCCATTCACCATCAGTGTAAATAAATGAGAAGGACAAAAATCGTCCAAAAATCACTCCAATATCAGCAAACTCAAGGCAAACAATAGTCAATAACAGTGATAATAAAATAGCAAAGCAAATAGAGACAAACACACTATCGAATTAATTCAAATATCTATCAAACGACTTTGACCAGATCTGTGTAGTAAAAGAAAAATATTAGAGAAAAGGGACGGCTCGTGACTATTTCTCAGTGTTGGTAGCGGTTGTTGTAGTGGTTGATGGCGGCAGATCTGGAAAGAAATTTGATGCTCACCGGTCATCACCTCCGGCGAGCTGGCGGCGAGACGTAAAGGGAAAGCTTATAGTGTGGGAGGGGGGGTATAGTTGGGCGGCTATTTCGGGAAAGAAAACCGTGTGGAGGTGGCGCGTGAGATCGGATGAACTGTTGGTATCTACGGAGAAGACGAAAGCTTAAAAATAGAAACTGTGTAGTAGGCGTCTGTATATATATTCATATGTGTGTCATTGCTATTGATGGTAAAAAATGAAACAAAAATGGAGGTTGTTTTTGTATGTATGCGTGTGTTTGTGTGTTTTTATATATATTTTGTGTGTGTTTTGAAGAAAAAAAATAGAATAAATAAAATATGCTTGTATATTTATGAATATGTGTGTGGGTTTGCAAAGGAAAAATGTTTATGAGTTGTAAAAAATAAATATATGTGTATTTTGAAAGAGAGGATAAAAGTGAACAAAAAATGTGTGTCCAAAATGTGTCCTCCCACCACCTATTTATACAATAAATTGAGCACCCCTTTTATCTAATGGATAAAGGGGTGTCCTCTCTTTTTATAATAGAACACCCTTAGGTCCTTAAGTTATTGTCAAAGGATTTTTATCTTTTTGACCAACGGACAATGTAGTTATTCAAAGGGTAGTGTCATTGAGTGGTCGTTGTCAGATGTGAAAAGACAACACTGAGTGGTCCCACATTGTCGGACGTGACAAGACATTATTATGTAGTCATTGTCGGATGTGATATGACATCGAATTATTATACTGCACAAAAATAATTGATCTGACTCAGCATTTGCGGACTGTAAAATATAGATGTTGAATGAAAAAATGTAAAGAATATTAAAATTATTAAAATATAGTTAATTTAAAATATATATATATATATAACGTCATGTCGTGCACGTGTGCGGGTGATTGTAAAATGTTAAGAACGATAATGAATTGATAAAAATTCTAAAATTATTAATAAATTATAAAAAATAAAAATATGACAAAAAATTGATCAAAATCCTAAAGAAAGGATAATTATCAATAATTTATCAAACAATTGTAAAAGATATAAAAATAATGCTTCGTGCCCTTTAACGAACAAAAAGCCTGAAGACGTTAAATTTAGGCATGGAGAGCAAAAATTGGGTGTCAACAACTAGTAAACTTGCAAGGGATCAAGAGTTAGTTGAATCAGACCCCGAACCTGAGCAAAGTTTCCATCAGAGAAGGAGAGAAGTAGTCTTTCTCTCTCGTATTCCTCAAATCAAAGAAGGCCAAGAAAATCCAGCATCTATGGATGAAGAACAAGAAACACGTAGGACAGTTCGAGAAGTGGCAATCCCACTTCTAACAAATCTGACCCCACCTTTTCAAAAACACGCTGCTGGAGGGAGGTTCGAGCTCAAAAACAATATGGTGTAGTTGTTGATAAGCAGTGGACAATTTATAGGGCTGTCACATGAAGATCATCAGGTCCACTTACAGAATTTCATTGAGCTTACTGACATATTCATTACAGCATATGTGAATGCTGATTTTGTGAGTATGACACTCTTTCCTTATTCACTTATTGGGGAAGCTAAAAAGTGGTTGAATTCGGAACCAGAAAATTCAATCACATCATGGGACGGCTTCACTAAAAAGTTTCTCATCAGATTCTTCCCGCCTGGCAAGACTACAAAACATCATCGTGAGATTGTGAGCTTTAAACTAAGGCCAGACGAGAACCTCTACCATGCCTGGGAGCGGTTCAAGGCACTTCGTAGGGACTGTCCACATCATCAGTAGTCCAATAAGGTACTTGCTCATACTTTTGTAGAAACACTTGTTAATAATACAAAATTTTTGTTAGATTCAGCTGTAGGTGGTCAAGCTCTTGAGATGACTTATGATGAGTTGTACACTTTATTGAACCAGATAGCTCAAGGGAACCCAGAATGGCATTCAGACTCGAGGATTGCCTTGAAAAGAATTGCAAGTGTATTGGAGGTGGACCAATTTACTGCGTTATCAGCTTAGGTTTCTACATTACAAAATTTGATAAACACTCAGTTCATCAGCTTGAAAGTGGGAACTACACAACCTGCAGCCATAGTTAATGCAGTTCAGCAAACAAGTGATTGGTGTGAGATCTATGGAAATAGTGGCCATACTGTGGCCATGTGTGCTTCCAATTCGAAATTAGTAATATATATGGGCAGTGATCAAAGTCCAAATTATGGTAATGTCTACAACACGAAGTGGCAGACACAGCCTTGGAACTCACAACAATAATAAATTCAGCAACCACAGGCTTCACCAAATCAGTCAACTAGCAACATGGAAGAGATGATGAAACAAATCTTAGCTGGTTAAGCACAAATGGCTATGAATGTGAAAAATCAACAGGCAAAATTAACAAATCAGAAAGCATCCCAGCGAAGCTTAGAGTTATAGTTAGGGCTGTTACAACAAGCATTAAATACTCGACCTCAAGGTGATCTCCCAGCAGATATAGAAAATCTAAAACAAGTTATGGCAACCACTTTGAGGAGTGGTAAAGTGCTTCAAAGAGAACCTCCAAAGATAACTAAGGAGGTAGATGTAGATTTGACTCCCCCACAAGTAAATGACAAAGTTACTGAAAAATTGAGGAAGTTTGAGTACTCAAAATAAAAAGTTGTTGCAGAAGAGGAGAAACAGATGCCACCATTTTCTTTCCCTCAAAGGCAAAGAAAAGCGAAGAAGGATGCATGTTTTGAGAAGTTCTTTGACATGTTCAGAGATCTTCACATTAACTTACCTTTGTTTGATGTTTTGAAGGGTATGCCCAAGTATGCTAAGTACTTGAGGGATGTGGTTGATAATAAGGTAAAATTGTAGGATGTGGAGGCAAAAATATTGACTGAAGAGTGTAGCACTGTAATGACACAAAAAATGCTTAAGAAGCTTAAGGATTCGGGAAAATTCACCCTCCCTATTCAAATTGGGAGTAGTAAGGTAGTCCATGTATTGAGTGACTTAGGGGAAAGCATTAATTTGATTCCCCTATCTTTGTTCGATACATTGGGCTTGGGAAGCCTAGACCTACCTCTTTGCAATTGTAATTGGTAGACAAGTCCATAGCCTATCCAGAAGGAGTGATTGAGGATGTCCTCATAAAGATTGGTAAATTTATTATTTCATTGACTTTATTGTGTTAGATTTTTAGGAAGATGAATAGGTACCAATTATCTTGGGACGTTCATTTTTTGTGAAGGGTGGAGCGCTAATTGATATAAGAGAAGGTACGCTAAAAATGAGGTTGGAGGATGTAAAGGTGATTTTCAAAGTTTACAAGATGCTTAACATATTATCCCTCTATAGAGACTTGTGCATGATTACTGTTGTTGAAGGGGATAAGTGTGTAGTGGCTAGTGTGCGAAAGACCTCTTCGGACACCCTTATTGAGGAGCCTAAGCCAAAACCACTGCTTCCCAACATGATGAATGCTGAAGTTGAGAGAGATGTTAACCTTAGGAGTGCAAACTCAAGATGTCAGAAACAAAGAAGAAAATGGCTCCCAAAGGGGAGTAAAAAGATAAAGGAACTTGGTTAAGTTAAGTTGGGTCGTGCCGCGATACTAAATCAGGCGCTGATTGGGAGGCAACCCAAGTTAAGTAGGTATGTTTTATTTTTCAGCTTTTATTTTTTACTTCACGTAGTTTTTTGTTTTTAGATTGAGTCACAGGTTCATGGGAAGTCTGAGTACCGGAAACTTGAGCTAAGGAGCATGACAAAGACTAAGTATAGGGTCCCACAGATCTCTTTTATGTATAATGATGCTACTAGCTAGGACTAGAGGCCTCAAGGAGTATTTCTATCTCTTACTTTTAAGTTCACTTTGGGGACAAAGTAGATTTTTAAGTGAGGGATGGGGAAATTCCCAATTTTAGGCTCAATTTTAAAAACTTTTAGGTTAGGAATAAGTGATATACTCTTATTGTTGTTATTTTTGATTACATGGTGCAAGTGTTTTTTTTGGTAAAAGTATTTTGATTGAGTGAATTGCTACTTTTAAGACACCTAGGCTCATGCTTGTAACTTTTGTACTTGTTGGCTTAAAATTTGAATTCATGCTATTGTTTGGTTGAGAGTTTATGATGATCCTATGTGAGTTGAGTATGTACCATGTGTGCGTGAGGATATTTGTATATTCCTTGTTACATGTGATGTCTAGAACTTGTTCGGTGTGTGTACAAAGTGAAATAAAGAGAGTGAGTTTACGAGAGATGATATAGACATTTCTTTGATAGCCTTGTTTTTACCTTCTATTTGACCTACCCTTTGTTCATAATCCTAGTGAGCCCCGTTGAGCCTTTAGCTTTTTCTTTGGAAGCCTCATATGTATTCTAATCCCTTCTTTGATTGACCTTAATTTGATCCAAAAGATCCTAGGCGCTTTAATAAAAAATTAAGTGAGTAATGAGTTTGAGAAATAAGAGGAAAAAGGTGAGTTTGATGCCCCAAGGTAATAGTTATTGGTGTTGATAATTGATGTGTGGTGGATGGGTGTGATAGACATTGTGTTAGAAATATTACCATGGTTGTGAAAAAGATGAAGAATTTTTTTTTTGAATCATGTGGTAATAAACAATACTTCCACCATGTGTTTGTGAAAATGCTTAAAAGAGATGGGGCAAAACAAAAGATATGGGTGGATGGAAAAAGTGTAATTTGGTAGTTGAAGATTGGTTTTAAATTTATAATGTAGTGTATTAAAGAGCTTAGAGAGGTTAGTCACTATTTTCAAATAGTTCCAACCTGTCCCTTAGCCTACATTACAACTCAAAAAAGACCTAATTTATCCTAAATTTAACACTCTGATATTAGTGGAGTATGACACTAAGGGTAAGCCTATGGTTCATTATGTGTAACTTGTCAATTCTTTGTGAGAGTGAGAGTAAATTGATTCTTGTACCCATTGTGCTATAATTTGTATTTATATAAGTGATTATGGGTAACTCTCCTATTATTAGGGGAACATGTTTGATGAATGAGGGTGATTTTTATGATGCCTTATATTTATCAACATGCATTAGTTTTCCATGTGTGAGTCAATTCTTGAGGGTAGGATGTTTTGAAGTAGGATTATTGAGCTTTCAATTGTGTATAGCATGCTTAGAGTTGTAAACTTGCATTCCGTGTAGTCATTGTAGTACTAGATCAAGTTTCTTGCATTTAGTAGAAGTGTGTAGTCTCTTCAGCTCATGGTTCTTATAATAAAGAGTTGTTCAAGGACGAACAATGTTTTAAGTGTGGGGTGGTGATTTTGGGTGTATTTATGCATTCTAGCGCTACTATTCTAGTCTTTTAAGCCTTGTTTTGAAGATGATTCTTATGATTAATGTGTTGATAAAGATATAAATGTGCATCCAAGTGTCCATATATGTGTTTACAATGTTTATTGGTGTTTTCACACAAGTTTTGCTTCAAATTGATCATTTAGAGTTCAACCGAGAAAACTAGTGTGACTAGCTTGAGCTAAGTGTTTGTCTAGTCTATTGTGTTGGGTTCTAATGTTTTTAATGATTTCATAAGGTTGTTCTTGTGTATTTATATGTGAAACAAATTGTTTATAATGTTCAAGGGTCAATTGTATCAAGCCAAGAGTCAAAACAATGAGTTAGAGATCAAAGTGAATGAAGCCTATGCTTAGCTCGTGTTTCTATTTCACCGTTTAGCATGTTGTGTTGTTTTGAGCTCTAAATTGTTGTGTTTAATGTGATAGAATGATTTTTAAATGTACTATTATTATATATGAATGATTTAAATGCTTCAAATCAAGTGGAAACAACTCAAAAAGGCTTGGAATGAATCATGGAAGAACAATACACAACTTGAAGTAATTTTGGACACCTGAAATGTATTGGGCTAGTGCAGGCGCGTGGAGCATTTAAGGGGTGAATATGACCAACCATTGGATTAATAAGGTGACCAAAATTGTTACCCACTACTTCTTGGTGGTAATATCAGTGAAGGATCCACCGCATCGCGGTGAAAAGAAAATCTGTAATTGTCAATTTACAAAATCTTGGCGCGATGACGCCGCTTCACGGTCCTATAGAGATTGGCATGTCACTGATATGTGATGACCATAAAAAATACAACAAGAGTTCCCAGATGAAGGATAATAACGTGTAAACCCAATCCAAGTCGGTTTATGACTTGTATACTATAAATAAAACATGTTAAATTACGTTTTAGACATCTTGGAACCCCTAGATCGATTGGAACGACATTGGCGGCCACCACAACTTCCTTTTATGTTTTTATTTCTTTTATGGTTTTAATCATTCATAAAATTAATTGGATGTTGATTATGGCTATGAGTGACTAATAACTCACTTTCTGGGGTTAAAGCCAAGAACATGAGTACGATTGTTTTGAATTAATTTCATTTGATTTGCTTATCATTATTGGTTGTTTTTTATTCTTGATTTAACTATTTGATGGATTGATCACCTGGAAAATATACATATTCTCACCCTTGTGATCTCGGAAGAGGGAATAGGGAGATAGAACATGGGAATAAACAAAGTATGATTTTTATTCTTTTATGAAATAAAGAATTTGAATTAGTATTTAGGACAGGAATGTACATAGATACCTTGATTCAAACGTAGGATGATAGCTTTCAAACACTTAATTGGATTATTACATTCCCTCTCAATGATGTAGTTGTAATGTCTATATTAGGTAGACGATTAGAGGTCGGGAGACCATGATCATGCAATTAACCCTACAAATCAACAACCAAGATAAGCAAGTTAATAAATGAAGTTCAATAACATAGTATGATTGTTCGAAGTGCTTTAACCCTTGTCTTTACTCCATTGAATGTTTCAAGACTCTTATTTAAGAATTATTTAATTTAATTCTGAGTTACAATTTCCAAACTCTCTCTCTGGTTACGCTTGCATCAATTAAATCTAAATTGTGAACTAAAATCAAATAGTTGTGAGATCAAGTCCCTGTGGGGTCGATACTTGGCTTCTTGAAGGCCACTTTACTACTTGGTAGACCACGTACACTTGCGTGTGCACTTGGGATCTGTCATATAGATTCAAGAGTAGAATTCATCCCAATTAAGGCCACTTCATAAACCTCAAACCATCCTATAGGTGACCAACACCGACGCCCATACAATGCTTCAAACGGAGCCATTTGAATGCTAGCATGATAACTATTGTTGTAAGCGAACTCAATCAAAGGTAGGTGGTCATCCTAAATTTCTTTAAATTCAAGGACACATGCCCTCAACATATCTTCCAACATGTGAATTGTACGTTCAACCTAACCATCTGTCTGCGGATGAAAAACAGTACTTAGCTTAACCTTCGTACCAAGGCCCTTTTGATAAGACTGCCAAAACTACAAAGTAAAATACGTGCCTCTATCTGATATGATGGAAAAGGGTATCTCATGAAGCCTCACTAACTCGCGAACATATATCTTTGCATAATCCTCCGCGATATCTGAAGTCTTACCTAGTAGGAAATATCCTGACTTCATCATTCGGTCTAGTATGACCCAAATTGAATCATGCTTGATGCCTGGTATGTGGAAACCCTATGATGAATCCATATTCACAACTTCCCATTTCCAAGTAGGGAAACTGATCTCGTGCAACGTACCACCCGATCTTTGGTGTTCAACTTTAACTTACTAACAATTTAGACACTTGGCTACAAACTTTGCTATATCCCTCTTAATACCATTCCTCTAATAAATTTCTCATAAGATGCAGTACATATTAGTAGCACCCAAATGATTGGAATACCTCAAACTAAGAGATTTAACTAGTATCCTCTCCCTCAAACTATATACATTAAGAACACAAAGTCTACCTTGATAGCGAAGTACACCATCTCCCCTTGGGAGAAAGCCTCAACCTTCTGTTGCTGAACTGCCTCCAATATCTGCCTAAGTATAGTATCATTGTGCTATTTCTCCTTCACATCCACTATGAAAGATGATTTTGAACCATCCTAAACTAGTACTCCCCCATCATCAGTGTAGAGCAAACATAATCCCAAACGGGCCAATATATGCACGTCTTTAGCTAACTCTCATTCGTCCTTCTCCAAATCTATTCACTTCTTTAGCGAACTCTCATTCCTCCTTATTCACATGAGACACACTACCCATGGACAGCCTACTTAGCACATTTCACACTACGTTCACCTTACTTAGATGATAGAGCACATTCTTTTCATAAACTTTTAGCAACTCCAACCACCTTCTATGATGAAGATTCAACTCCCTTTGACAAAAATACATACTGAAGGCTTTTATGGTCAGTGAAAACATCAATATGCACACAATAACGGTAGTGCCTCAAAATTTTTGAAGCAAAAACCAAAACAGCTAACTCCAAATCGTGAGTTGGGTAATTTTTTTCATGATCCTTAAGTTGTCTAGAGGTATAAGCTATCACTTTCCCATTTTACATCAATACACAACCTAACCTAACTCTGGAAGCATCATAATACACTATGAATACATCTAACCCTTCCGGTAAGGCTAACACTCGTGTCGATGTCAATCTATCCTTTTACTCTTAGAAACTCTTCTCACACTTATCCGACCATATGAACTTTACTTTATTTTGGGTCAGCCTAGTCAGTGGTGAGGCTATAGAGGAGATCCTACAATAAATCTTCTATAATACCCAGCCAAAACCAAAAAGCTCCTGATATTGGGTGGAGTGATGGGTCTGGGCCAGTGCTTTACTGTATTAGTCTTCTAAGGACTACATGAATACCATCCCCAGAAATGACACGTCCTAAGAAGGTAACAGATTCCAACCAAAACACACATTTACCAAACGTTACATAAAATTGATGGTCCTTGAGGGTCTGCAACACTATTCTTAAATAGTCTGTATGATCTTCCTCACTCCTAGAATACACCCGTATGTCATCTATAAAAACAATGAAAAATATGTCCAAGTACAACTTAAAGACCCTATTCATCAAATACATAAAGGCTGTAGGAGCATTTGTTAGTCAAAACAACATAACCACAAACTCAAAATAGCCATACCTCATTTGGAAAGCTTCCTTCAGAATGTCTTGCTCCATAACTTTCAACTGATGGTATCCCGACCTAAGGTCAATCTTGGAGAACCACCTGTCACTCTGTGGTAGATCAAATGAATCACCAATTCTAGGAATGGGATACTTGTTCTTGATGGTAACCATGTTTAGATTTCTATAATCTATACACATTCTGAGAGTGCCATTTTTATGCACACAAAAAGGACCGGAGCGCCTCATAGAGAGACACTGGGTCTGATAAACCTTTATCTAAGAGGTCCTTAAGTTTTTTCTTTAACTCTCTATGTTCAGTAGAGATGGGATAAGTATCAGGAAGAAGATCTATACCAAATTCTATTTTTCTGTCTGGAAGTACCCCTGATAGAGCTTAAGGGAAGACATCAGGAAACTAGTTGACCACACAGACTAATTGAACATTTGGGTCTTCAGACATAGTATCTTTAACTAAAACTAAATGATAGATACACCCTTTTGGTATTATTTTTTTGGTCTTAAGATAAGAGATGAAACGACCTTTGCGATACATAGAACTATCCTCTCACTCAAAAACTGCCTCATCAGGAAACTAAAAATTCACCACACGGGTACGACAATCTATTGATGCATAGCATGAAGGTAGTCAATCCATGCCTAAAATAGTATCAAAATCTACCATCTCTAACTCTATTAAGTCCGCTAGTACGATCTTATGGAGAACGGTAATAGGATACTTCTTTTAGACTCGTCTTGAAATAATTGGCTCCCCCACTGGGGTGGAAACTTAAAAGGGATTAGAGAGATTTTCAGGGCATACCCCAAAATTTACAGCAACCAATGGAGTTACATAAGAAATATTTGATCCCGGGTCTAGCAACATATATATATCAAGGTGAAAAGCATGAAGCATACTGGTGACAACATCTGGTGAACTATCCCACTCCTGATGGGATGGTAAGGCACAGAATCGATTCTGGCACTAAGCGCCACCGATACTGGATAATGCGCCCTGTGGTGGAACTGGGCGACCTGGATGAGATGGTGCATTAGTAACCTAAGTCTGAGGACGAACATCCCTACTTAGCATATAGACACTCTTTGATTCTGTGGTCCAGCTTGCCACAACCATAGAAACCCTCTTTGACCATCAAACATTCACCAGGATGGGTCCTGCTACACTTAACACATGTCGGGTAACCAGGAGGGTTTATTTGTGCATTGGGGGAATGTGGAATGTTTTGTGGGTGTAAAAAGACCTAAATACCCTTAATATGGCTTTAAAATACTGTCCCATTGCTGAAAAGATAAGAGGTCACAGCATTGGGGCCATCACGGCCCATCACGTGACATCCCCTTCATGGCATGGGCCCAACTGCTCAGTCAAGGAAGTAGCCCCTCCCGAGGTCCCTCACAATATGGGGCCACCGTGTGAAGGTCCCCTCATGATATCCTATCATTTTTAAAGTATAAAACTTCCCCTCATCGCATATGACCTATCCTAGTGTGTTTTATACTAAATCTAGTGGTAACGTTGTTTTATGTTTGCTCTATTTAGGTGTCAAAACACTCGAGGTGCTACATTAACCCCTTGGAATCATTTGTCCCCGAATGATAACTTAGGACATGTTAAACATGGTTTAAAGAATTACATTGAACTAAACAAGTAAGATTTGACTAATAACATCCATTATGTCATCCGTAGATTAGAATAATATAGGGCAATTAGCTCTCATATCACCTTCTGACTCCCAAGTAGCTTCTACTTTCTGGTTCCTCCGTAATACCTTGACTGAAGCTATCTCTTTGCTTCTCAATTTTTAAACTTACCTATCCAAGATCTCTATAGGCACCTCATCATATAATAGAGAATCTTCCACACCAATATCCTTAATTGGAACGACAAGAGAATGATCCCCAACATATCTTAAGCATATACACATGCAAGACAAGATAGACCGAAGCTAAGTTTATGAGAAAATCCAACTTATACGTCACACTACAATCCTTCTCGTAATCTAATAAGAACCCATATAATGAGTACTAAGATTTTCTTTCTTCCCAAACCTCATAACTTTTTTCATAGGGGAGACTTTCAGAAATACCCAATCGTTAACTTCAAACTCTAACTCCCTCTGCCTCACACCGACATAGGACTTTTGGTGATTTTGAATGATCTTAAGACTCTCTCTAATAACCTTCACTTTTTCCATCTCTTAATGTTCAAGATCAAGTCCAAATAATTGGGTTTCATCTACCTCATTCCAACCAATCAATGACCTGTACCTTCTATAATAAAGATCCTAAAAAAGAGCCATCTGGTTACTAGAATGATAACTATTGTTGTAGGCAAACTATATAAGTGACAGGTGATCTACCCAACTACCTTTAAAATCATGCAAGCCCATAGCATATCTTTTTAAGTTTGAATCATACGCTCCACTTGCCCATCTATTTTAGGGTGGAAAATGGTGCTAAGATTCACATGGTTACCCAGAGCTTTTTGAAAAGATCACCAAAACTACAAAGAAAATTGCGTACCTCAATTGGATATAATGGACACCAGGGCTCTATGCAACCGAACTACCTCTTGAATATATAGTTTTTCATAATCCTCTCCTGAATATTTATTCCTCACAGGCAAAAAATGAGTGGACTTGGTCATTTTATCAATAATGACCTAAATGGAATCATAATGGTTTCTGGACCATGGAAGACAGATAATAAAATCCATGTTTATTTCCTACTTGCACATGGGTAAAGCTATATCTTGAGAGGTACCACCTAATCTCAAGTGCTCAACTTTAAATTGCTGGCAATTTAATAATTTGCAACATCTTTCTTCATGTTATTCCACTAATATGCCTCTTTTAGGTCGTCATACATTTAAGTAGAATCGAGATGGACAACAAACCTTGGGACATGGGCTTCTGCTAATATTCTCTCTACTAGACCATTAATATCTGGAACACACAACCACCCTTGATACCTCAATATACTATCACCTCTGATTTTAATAGCAAAAACCTTGTACTAGCTAACATCCTTCTTGATTTGTATCAATATAGGGTTTTAATTTGCTTTTCCTTAACTTCATCACACAAGGAGGACTTAGCCACCTTGTGAATAATGACTCCTCCATCTTTGGAGTCTAAAATTCAAACTCCTAAATTAGCAAGTCGATGAATGTCCTTAACCAGATTCTTCTTTTCCTTTTTAAAATGAAAAAGACTACCCATGGGCAACCTTCTAAGAGCATCATCGACCACCTTAGCTTTACCTAGATGATAATGCATACTCATGACATAATACCTTAATAACTCAAGCTCTTTTTAAGATTCAGGTCTTTCTGAGTGGACACATACTACAAGCTCTTATGATCGATAAAAATATCAACATACACCTCATAAAGATAGTGATGCCAAATTTAAGTGCAAACACTACAACCGCCAACTCAAGATCGCGGGTGAGGTAGTTCATCTAATGAACTTTCAGTTTCCTGGATGCATAAGCTACCAGTTTACCATGTTGCATGAGTAACCAAGTCCCACTCAGGACATATCATAATACACAACAAACCCCTCAGTACCTTCTAAAAGTGTCAAAATAGGCACAATAGTCAACTTGTCTTTTAACCTCTCAAAACTACTTTCACAAGCCTCAGACTATAAGAACTTTACCTTCTTCTGAGTCAACTTGGTAAGTGGGGCATCTATAGACAAAAAAACTCTCCACAAATCTCCTATAGTATGCTACCAGACCTTAGAAGCTTCTGTTGTCAGTTGAAGTCATAGATCTAGGCCATTTCTTCACTGCTTCAATCTTTTGTGGATCAACCTTGATCCCCTCACTAGAAACAATATTCCCAAGAAAGTTATATGACTAAGCCAGAATTTACACTTAGAAATTTTTTTCATAGAACTCTTAGTCCTTGAGAGTTTGAAGTATGATCTGTAGGTGATTGGAATGATCCATCTCACTTTTAGAGTAAACTAGAATATCATCAATGAAAACTATGACGAATAAGTCTAAAAACTATTGAATACCATACTCATAAGATCCATGAAAATGCAGGTGCATTAGTCAATTCAAAGGACATAACCAAAAATTCATAATGACCACATAAGGTTTAAAATACAGTTTTGGGAATGTCAGCTTCCCTAACTTTCAACTGATGATAACCCAAATGAAGGTCTATCTTAAAGAAACATTTAACACCCTGAAGTTAGTCAAAATATTCATCAATTCTAGGGAAGAGGGTACTTATTATTTATAATGACCTTATTCAAGTGACAGTAATCTATACATATATTAAGAAAACCATCTTTCTTATGTATGAAGAGTACGAAGCACCCTAGAGAGAGATACTAGGACGAATATTTTAGCTGATATTTTAATTCTTTTAGCTCCAAAAGATCCATTCTATATGGTGGAATAGAAATAGGCTGAGAATCAGGCAACAGGTCAATTCCAAAGTCTATCTCCTATCTGGGGGAATCCCAAGAAAATCATCAAGAAAGACTTTGGGAAACTCATTAACTACTTGTACCGACTACAAAGATAAACTCTCGATTGTGTAATCTTTGATCCAAACTAGGGTGGTACAAATATCCCTTGGATATTAGATTACGACTCTAATATGAGATATGAACTTCCCCTTAGGTGCTAAAGAATTCCACTCTCATTTTATGACTGATTCATTCAAAAAATGGAAAGTTACTTTTCTGGTTCTGGAATCGAAGGTAGCATAACAAGAGTTAAGCCAATCCAATCCCAAAATTGTATTAGAGTCTACCATGTCAAGCTCTACTAGGTCTAAAATAGTATCTCCATGGAGAATGGACACCATACAATTTTTATAAACTTTTCTAGCAATAATAGAATCACCAACAAAGGTAGAAACTGAGAAGGGCTCGGAAATATTTTTGGGATCAAAACCAAAACTCACTGCCACATAAGGAGTTACATAAGATAGGGTAGATATGGGATCAAGGGATCAATTAAAATATAAATATCATGGAAGAAAATTTATAACATAACCGTAAAGACATCTAGTAAGGCCTTTGAGTCTCGATGAGTATATAAAGCATACATGCGATTACGACCCTCGATTTTACTGTATGTAGCACCCTTAGCTGGAAGGGATGAAGAAGTAGCTTGGGCCTTATTGTACCCAAAAGTTCCCCTTATAGTGGGACAGTCTCTCTGAAAATAGTTAGGCTGGCCACAACCATAGCACACACAAGTTCCAAACTAGAATTTCCTTATGTGAAATTCCCCACAAGAGTTGTAATAAGGATATTGCTTAAACGGTTAAGCCACACTGCCCTGATATTGAGTACCCTGAGTCCTTGGCCCATTAGTTGGCTAAAATTATCGATATCCTAAAGGTTTAGGTGCAGGGACACTAGCTGGTGGCTGGAAAATACCCCAAGATATCTTCTTGAACCATTTCTTGCCCCATTTGCTACCCTGTTGCTGACTGATATCCTGATTTATGAACCTAGCCCCTCTTTGTCTGACTTTCTTCTTCCACTTCCTATTTCTTTTTCTCCTTCTTCACTTTTTGCATATACACCACCAACCTAGATAGGTCTATGCTGATGTTCAATATCTCTCCTTAACATTCTAGTACTAAATCATTAGAAAGATTAGACATAAACTTTCTCATACAAGACCAAATATTGGATTCCAACTCTATAGCATAACGAGATAACAAAGTGAACTTCAGAACATACTCTTTAACATTTCTTTTACCTTGTTTTAGACTTATGAACTCTTCATCCTTATCTTTCCTCAACTACCGAGGAAATAAGTGGTCAAGAAAAGCGTCAGAGAACTCTTCCCACACAGCAAGTTCAACATTTTCACTTTTAAACTCTTCCCACTCATCATACCACTGGTAAGACACCCCTTTCAACTTATAGGCTGCAAATTCCACCCCATCTATATGACTAGCATGCATAACTATGAATATTTTTTCATCTCATCCACAAACTCTTGAGGATATTCCTCAACCACTACAATAAAATGCATTTATAGCTATGAAATCAAAACTATGAATTTAGAAATCGTAGCTATTAACTAGTAATAGCTATAATTTTTTGAATTTCGTAGCTATTTACAAATTCTTAAAATTTTTCAGCCACAAAAATTAAATAAACAAAGCTAATTCCTCATTTTTGCTACAATTACTAGCAATCGTAACAATAATTACCTAAATAGCTACACTAAAATTTTGTAGTTAATAAGAAGTTTTTTCCATGCGATATAAGTTATTGTAGCAATAGTGAGGTATTAGCCACAATAAAATATTTAGAATAAAATAATGTAGCTAAATTAATTTTTTTCTTCAAGTTATAAAAAATTGTGGCAATAGTTTAATAATTTAGCTATATTTTTTTATATAATATAATTTCATGGCTAATTGTTAATTTTTGCTACAAGTTAAAACTTATTGTAGTAATCGTAACCTTTTAGCCATAATAAATTATTTAGAATAAAATATTATGGTAAAATATATATTTTTGCTTTAAGTTACAAAAAAATTGTTCAATAGTTAATGATATAGCCATAAAGATTTTGCATAGTAAAATTACGTGGTAATTATTAATTGTTGCAATGTGTTAACACTTATCCTAGCAATAGTGATCGTTTAGCCATAAAAAAATATTATTTGAAATAAAATACTATAGCTAATAAATATTTTGGTTTTGGGTTCCAAAACACCGTGACAATAGTTGGCTTAATAATAGTTATATTTCTTCAATTCCTAAATAATATATTTTACATTTTGGTACAACTCTGAAGAAATCAATCATTCCTAAAAAATTGGAAGAACTTAATCTTGATAAATATCTTGAAGAGGATGTAACTCTTTAATAATTTTTTAGTTATACAAAATTCTTTTTAATTAAAGAATGATAAAATTGGAAGAACATTGTTAATGTCTTCTTCATTATCTAAAACACCATTTATTTAGAAAAAAAAACAAAATGACCAGTTATTTGGAATGGGAGGAGTAATTATTTATCATGACGAAATGATTTAGCCACAAATTTAACATTATTATAAAATTTTGTAGCTAGTAATTGATTTTTACCATGAGATAAATGTGTTACAATAATATTAATTTAGTATAAATAAGAATTGTTAATCATTCGATTCAATTCAATACTACAAGCTTACTTGTGAATTTTAAATATAATTTCAATAAATAGTGACTTCGAATTAATTGATTAACTAATTATGTTGAACTTAAATATAATTTCACCAAGTTTTACTAAAGCATAATCGTGATCAAGTGCTTCCAAAATTGTTACTTGACTCAAACTTGGTCACCAAAATAATATATTTATCTCTCGAATGTGATTTAAGGTATTAATCATTCAATTTAATTTAATTTTACACCTTGTAAGTCTTAAATACAACTTATTTGATTATTTTTATTTCAATTAATTGATCAGACTTGATTTTAGAAAAACCTCAATAAGTATCATTTAAACTATATTTCGGTCAAATATTTTTCAGAGTTATTATTTGATTTGCACACGATGTATTGAGACAGTATTTATACAAAATTTATATGATCTTATGTTTAATTTTCATATATATATATATATATATATATATTAAAGAATCAATTAAATTTTAAATAGTAAAATTAAAATCTAAAAAAAGGTAATATACCTACTTATGACCTCAAACTTCAACTAACTTCTGAAATATATCAAGTTAATATTTTGTCTTATTGCAACATATTATTTATGAATGTTAATTGTACTTATTCTAAAAAAAAAATGTACAATCAAATCTTTTTTAAACGTTGCAAAGAAATTTATGTATACTTGATCTTTATTGTTTTAAAATTAGTGTATATTTTTTTACACGTAAGAACTTATCTATTTAAAAAATATTCATAAAAACATCAATGCTTTTCCCATCTTTTTAATGGATCTTCACTGTATAATTCTTTTAATTTTTTCTTTATTATTTCTACCTTATTAACTGAAAATATAGTTATTTCTTTTTTATTTATCAAAAATACAACTAGTTCTATTGTGTCTTCTGTATTTTTTACATTTTCTAACTTTTGTGTAATTTTTTCACTTCCTTTTATCCAATCAATTTTATTTCTTATTTTATTGATAACTCTTTTTGCTTTTATTTTTTGTTTACATGGTGTTGTAAACCACCAATATGTTTTAGTTATTATATGTGGGTATAATTTATCTAAAAATGGCATTCCTAAAAGCATATCTTTTGAAGTTAGTTCATAATTATAGATTTCTTCTATTGTTATTATTTTATCTCATATCTGTATTTTTACATTTTTAGCTTTATATGTAATTAAACTTCCTTCATTATTAAATCCTTTGACTACTATTGGTATTTTTAGCTTATCCCATTTACCTTCTAGTAAACAGTTGTATCTACATAAGTTTGCTTCTGCTCCTGTATCTATCATAGGTGTATAATACCTATTATAATATCCTTCTACTATTATTTTTACAAGTACATATATTTTCATATCATGTCAAAGCTCTTTTTATTAATAATTTTTCTTTATTATATGTTATAGATAATTGTGTATGTTCTATATTGTATGGTTTTACTTGTTCTAACCATTTTATTCCTAATATTTCTGCTTTTTGCATATCTTCCTTTATTTCAAATTCTATTTTTATTTTTCTAACTCCTATTATTTTTTTTTCTGTCATATCCTTAATATTTATTAGACTCCTTGGCAGATCTGGGCATATATTACCATTTGATTTTATTTCTTCACTTTTTACTAGATATTTTGCTATATAATTTTCTTCTTGTCCTGTGTGTAAGAGTATTAAATATTCTTTTTCATTTATGTTCCTGTTATGTAATATTGAGTTAAATTAACTATTGAAGTTGTTTCATAATTTGTTCTTTTTTATGAGCTTGATGATTCTGTTTTTTCATAAGTTATTCTTTTTGTTGTACTTATTCTATCATTTAATATTTCTAAATCTTCTTTTATATCTATGTCTTTGTAACTATAATCATTATTATCAATTATTTTTACTGATTGTTCGAAAGAACTTTCTATTTGTATTTTATTAATTTTATTTTTTCCCGTTCTTTTATGTTTTGTTGTTAATACATATAGATTTTTACATCTTCCTGTAAATATTTTACTTCCTGGGGTTAGTTCTATTCCTGATATTTTCTAATATAATACTAATGATTTATCTATATTTTTATCAGTTATTGCTACTGAATAATTCGCACTTATTATAAATTTAAATTTTTGATATATTAAATTTCCTCTTATGACAGTTATTATACTTTTTTCTATATGTTTTATAATTCTATCATCTGCGAAATATAATTCTATTGGTGTATCTATTCCTTCTCTAAAATATGCTTTTATCAATATCTTTGTTCCTCTAAGGTGTATATATTTTATTGGGTCTTTACTTTTTATATCATTTATTTCTTTATTAATTATTCTTTTGTTACTAGTGGTATACTAGCTCTTTCTTTTGCATATCTACAGTCTATTACAAGTTCTTTTTGGCTTACTACGTAGTATTCTTCCCTTTTTCTACTAAATATATTTTTTATTGTTGGTATTTTAAATATTTTTTCTACACTTAGGTCTAACTCTTTTCCTTTTATTTCGTCAAATATATTATTATCAAATATTATTTTTTGATCTGTTCCTTCTTCATTTAAATATTCTTCCTTTGTTATTATTTTTATATCTTCTTCAATCATTTGATTCATCTAAATCACTATCTATTTTATTATCTGTTTCATTCTCCGAAATTTCATATATACTATCTTCACTTTCTAATTCGTAATCTATATAATCTATTTGCATGTATTCTATATTCTCTATCTTTATTTCTGATATTTGTTTCATTTTTGGATTTTTAGGCATTTTACAATCTCTAGCTAAATGTCCTAGTTTTCCACAATTATAACAAGTACATTCTTTTATAGATTTCTTTTTCTATATGGTCATTTATGTTTATAATTTTTTACATAATATTTTTTTCTTGGTTTCTTATACTTATATTTTGATTTTTTGTATTTCTTATGTCTTTTTCTTTTCTTATAATATCTTTCTTCACATCCAAATTGAGGTGTTATTTTATCTTTGCAACATACTAAATTTCTTATTAATGTTTTTTTTTCATTTTTATTTCTTCTCTATATTTTTCACATAGATTTCTATACCATTGTTGTAAAAATTTTATTCTTGCTCCTAGGGTATCTACTATTTTTGCTTCATCCCAACTCTTTATTATTTTTGAACTAAATGGTTCAGGTAATTTACTAAAATATAATTTCCTTATCTCCTTACTTTTCTCTGTATTATATGTTCCTTTATAATAATATTCTTTAAATGCGCACTTATATTCATCAATATAGCACATATTACATATTGCTAATTTTAACATTAAATTTCTATTCGTATCTTTTTCTTTATTTTGTTCTTCTTCTTCTGTTGTTATACTGCTAAATTCATCTCTTATAGCTACTTCATATTTTTTCAATATTTCTGTTGATGATATTTTAGTAATTGTTGATGTTCCTTCTGTTTTTTTATCAGATCTTAATACTTTTTTACTTGCTTTAGAGGGGGGTGCGGATAACTCGGATATCTTAAATAGATCTATTATAACTTTAATGGATCTATTTTTATTTATGCGTGGATATTTCTTAACTTCTCTAAACATTTCTATTTTTTTTTTATTGATGTTCATATCTTGGGGGGTGATTAGATGGTATTTGATTAAAAGCTTTACTGTAATATTCTTTAGTTTTTCCTCTTTGTCTTTGTAATTCTTGTATATTATTTTGAAGGCATTCTAAATATTCTATATCTTTTGTTCTAAAATATTCAATGAAACTCTCTTTCATAAGTATTTCTGTTAATCTTATTTCTTCCATATCTTGTCTCCAATATTTTAAATATTCAGAGTTTATCATTTTATCCTAAAGTAATTGTAATACTGCAAATTTCTTTGTAATAATTTATTCTAATTATACTATATCTGATATTAAATTTTAGGTTATCTATTTCGTTAATTATCCTATCTTTTTCTTCTATGAATAATTCTATGTCTAAATCATATTCTAAACTGTCTTTTAATTCTAGTTGTTTCATGGTTTTATTTATCCAAATTATTCTTTCTTTTAATTATTTTCTTCCTCTTCTAAGCTGGTTTCTATAATTAATTTCTTCGTATAGCCAACTTTATTTTTCTCTAACTCTTTTAATATATTCTAACATTTTTAATCTGTATAATATTCATCTGAATAATAACTATTATTATCTGAGTAATAGCTATCTGAATAATATAAGCTAAGATCATGCATATCTTCTAACCATTCTAGACTTAATGATTCTTCATTAAATATTTTTTCTCATGTTATTTTCTTTGTGTCTTCTATTTCTAAGTCTTTAATGATATATAAAACAAGTATCTTAATTTCATCAGATATATAACTTTCAATATTGTTCATATGTTGCTTAGGTTTTATGGGTTATTAAATGCTTTATCATAATATTTACTGGTTGTTTGTTTTAATCTTAATAATTCTTGTATGTTTTCATTAAGGAATTCTATATATTTTATATCTTTAGTTCTCATATATTTTTCTAGATTTATTTTCATTAGTTTTTCTATTAATTGTATATTTTTCATATCCATTTTCCAATATTCTAAATATACGTAATTTATCATGGTTGATATGTAGGTTTGGTATGTAGGTATTTGTAAGAGTAGTTAGGTAGGCGTGGTATGTAATTTATTCTAGTCAAAAAATATTTGTCAAATATTTTTTCCCATATGATTTTTCTTATATCTACAATTTCTATATCCTTAAGTACATACAAAACAAGTATTTTAAATTTATCGGATAAGTAGGTAGTCATTCTTTTTCATATGATGCTATTTCAAAATATTCCTTCCAATCATATACATAACAAAATATGATCATCTTAGATTACTATTTACTAGATTATTCTTAAATAATTATGTTACACTGTCACTATTAGCATGGTAATCTAGATACTTTTCCCTTAAACAACGCCTCTACACTGGTTACTCCCCTATTACGGCTTTCTTGCCTCACCGGTTTTACCTTTAGGATGACATAGTTCTTAGGGATCTTTCTCCTTTTCCTCTTTGCTAATAAACTTTGTAACATATTATTCTTCGAATAATTCTACTATATAGTAACTAGTATGAACTTATTTTATCATATTATGATTGTTAGGAATTTATAAATTTAGCTATTCATAATGATAAATGAAAATACCTGTTCTGGTAGGTTTGATAATTTTGAGCTTTGTTCATCCATAGCTTTTCCTTTGAAATATACTTGTTTTTATTAAATATTCAAAAGTTATTTGTGTACAAGAGGAGGCTTGCTTCAACTCATGAAGTCTTTAGCTTTTCTATTTTGTTACCCATACTGTCCACTTTCATTGAAAGTGTAGTTAGGGTTTTGAGTATCTTTTCTAAATCATCATCTTCTATTATATCAGTTTGTGTAGCTTTGTCTTGATATGTAATCTGCAATGACATTTTTGTTAGTACTAATTACTTCAATTGTAAAAGTAAAATTTAATATATTCAATACTAGTCTCCGAATCTCTTTCGTTGTAACTGAATTTTGTATTTTCTTTGTTAACCACCAACGTACCTGTGTATTACCTGTTCGTACAATAAACGTGTTATATACAATATATGACTCAAATGCTAATAAACATTTATATAATGAACATAATTCTTTTCTATTTATTTCCCATTTTATTTCTGTTTCATTAAACGTACCTGAGTAGTATCTACAATGATGTTCTAATTTTTCTGCTTCATATCTATATTAAAGTACTCCTCCATAACTATACTCACTTGCATCTGCTTCCACTATATATGTAAAAATTTTATTTTCGTTTGGGAATTGTAATTTTGGTAATTCTTTACAAAGTATTTTTATAATCTGAACTTGTTTTTTATATAGAAAAAAGGAAGAATACTACGTAGTAAGCCAAGAAGAATATGTAATAGACTGTAGATATGCAAAAGGAAGATATAGTATACCACTAGTAACAAAAAGAATAATTAATAAAGAAATAAATGATATAAAAAGTAAAGATCCAATAAAATGTGTACACCTTAGATAAACAGAGATATTGATAAAAACATGTTTTAGAGAAGGAATAGATACACCAATAGAATTATATTTAGCAGATGATAGAATTATAAAACCTATAGAAAAAAGTATAATAACTGTCTTAAGAGGAAATTTAATATACCAAAAATTTAAATTTATAATAAGTGCAAATTATTCAGTAGCAATAACAGATAAAAACATAGATAAATCATTAGTATTATATTGGAAAATATCAGGAATAGAACTAAGTCAGGAAGTAAAATATTTACAACAAGATGTAAAAATCTATATGTATTAACAACAAAACATAAAATAACGAGAAAAAATAAAATTAATAAAATACAAATAGAAAGTCCTTTCGAACAATTTGTAAAAATAATTGATAATAATGATTATAGTTAGAAAGACATAGATATAGAAGAAGATTTAGAAATAATAAATGATGGAATAAGTACAACAAAAAGAATAGCTTATGAAAAACTAGAATCATCAAGCTCGTCAAAAAGAACAAATTATGAAACAACTTCAACAGTTAATTTAACTCAATATTACATAACAGGAACAATAAAGGAAAAAGAATATTTAATACATTTAAACACAGGACAAGAACAAAATTATATAGCAAAATATCTAGTAAAAAGTGAAGAAATAAAATCAAAAGCTATTTAAAAGGTAAATATGGTATGTATAGTAATTTATGAGTTATTTAAGTTTGACTTTGGAATTTATTTATCAAGTATTTATCTACCAAATATTTATTTACAGATGAATAATTTAGAATTAAAACAAGTAATATCTGAAAAACGGAAAGAATTAAAAATAAGAAGGGAAAGACTATAATATAATATGATTGTAGGAGCATGTCAAAAATCAATAAATGCACAAAAGGAAGAAATATCACATTTAGAATCCTTAATAGATAATCTAGAATACATATATCAACATGATCTATACATTATCAAATAAATAAAATGAACGAAGAAAAATTTATAATAGACGAAAAAACATATGAAGGTCACGAAGGATTACAAATAAAAATAGTATTCTCTAATTTAGGAAGAAGATATAAGAAAATAGGTGAACATTTATATTTAATATTAGGAAAAGAAGAATTAAAATTAGAAGATAAGTTGGCAGTCATGGTAAGAATAGAAAGAGAAAATGAAGAAATAGACGGAAAAAAGAAAATAGATAAGATAAAACAACAAACTACAGAAGAAATACGAAAAATAGAAGAAACTAAAAATAACAAGATTGCTGAACTATTAAAAGAACTATAAATGCTAAAAGACCTGTATGAAAAAAAGACAGAAAGAAAAAAAAAGAAAAGGATAAAGAACAAAAATTATTAAATGAGATAGATCAATTTACAGAAAAATTAGAAGTAAAAAATAAAGAATCAGAAACCAGTGAATTAGAAATAAATATAATAGATGCTGAAGAAACAGATAGTTATGATTAGGAAGCTAGTGAAACATATACAGAAATCTTAACAAATATAGAAAAGTTACAAATTAATGAAAAACAAGAAGTAATTAATAAAGAAAACTTAGAAAATACAAACACAGAAATAAATACTCTTAATAAAGAAGACGATGAAAAAATAATACCTAGTACATCAGAAATAAGAAAACCTACATATTATTATAAAGATAAGTTTAAAAAATATAACCGAAAAAATGAATATAACAAATGGACACCAAAACAAATAATTAATAAAAATTATAACTTTTTAGATTTATACTGTGTAATAGACACAAATAAAATAATACAACTATGAGCAAGATACATGTCAAAATAATTATTAGATAATAATATAGATACAACAAATACACCAGAACATATAGAAAGGACATTAATAGGAACAATAAAATTATTATTTTTAAACCTAGCCGAAGCAAGTAAAAAAGTATTAAGATCTGATAAAAAAAATAGAAGGAACATCAACAATTACTAAAATATCATCAACTGAAATATTGAAAAAATATGAAATAGCTATAAGAGATAAATTTAGCAGTATAACAACAGAAGAAGAAGAACAAATAAAGAAAAAGATACGAATAGAAATTTAATGTTAAAATTAGCAATATGTAATATGTTCTATATAGACGAATATACGTGCGCATTTAAAGAATATTATTATAAAGGAACATATAATAGAGAGGAAAGTAAGGAGATAAACCAAGGAAAAGATATTATGTAAAAATTTATAAACGAACCAAGAAGGGAAGAATACTACGTAGTAAGCCAAAAAAGAACATGTAATAGATTGTAGATATGCAAAAAGAAGAGCCAGTATACCACTAGTAACAAAAAAATAATTAATAAAGAAATAAATGATATGAAAAGTAAAGACCCAATAAAATATGTACACCTTGGAGGAACAGAGATATTGATAAAAGCATGTTTTAGAGAAGGAATAGATACACCAATAGAATTATATTTAGCAGATGATAGAATTATAAAACCTATAGAAAAAAGTATAATAACTGCCATAAGAGGAAATTTAATATACCAAAAATTTAAATTTATAATAAGTGAGAATTATTCAGTAGCAATAACTAATAAAAACATAGATAAATCATTAGTATTATATTAAAAAATATCAGGAATAGAACTAAGTCAGGAAGTAAAATATTTACAGCAAGATGTAAAAATCTATATGTATTAACAACAAAACATAAAATAGCGAGAAAAAATAAAATTAATAAAATACAAATAGAAAGTCCATTCGAACAATTTATATAAACAATTGATAATAATGATTATAGTTAGAAAGACATAGATATAGAAGAAGATTTAGAAATAATAAATGATAGAATAAGTACAACAAAAAGAATAGTTTATGAAAAAACAGAATCATCAAGCTCATAAAAAAGAACAAATTACGAAACAACTTCAACAGTTAATTTCACTCAATATTACATAACAGGAATAATAAATGAAAAAGAATATTTAATACACTTAAACACAGGACAAGAAGAAAATTATATAGCAAAATATCTAGTAAAAAGTGAAGAAATAAAATCAAAAGCTATTTAAAAGGTAAATATGGTATGTATAGTGATTTATGAGTTATTTAAGTTTGACTTTGGAATTTATCTACCAAATATTTATTTACAGATGAATAATTTAGAATTAAAACAAGTAATATCTGAAAAACGGAAAGAATTAAAAATAAGAAGGGAAAGACTATAATATAATATGATTGTAGGAGCATGTCAAAAATCAATAAATGCACAAAAGGAAGAAATATCACATTTAGAATCCTTAATAGATAATCTAGAATACATATATCAACATGATCTATACATTATCAAATAAATAAAATGAACAAAGAAAAATTTATAATAGACGAAAAAACATATGAAGGTCACGAAGGATTACAAATAAAAATAGTATTCTCTAATTTAGGAAGAAGATATAAGAAAATAGGTGAACATTTATATTTAATATTAGGAAAGGAAGAATTAAAATTAGAAGATAAGTTGGCAGTCATGGTAAGAATAGAAAGAGAAAATGAAGAAATAGACGGAAAAAAGAAAATAGATAAGATAAAACAACAAACTACAGAAGAAATACGAAAAATAGAAGAAACTAAAAATAACAAGATTGCTGAACTATTAAAAGAACTATAAATGCTAAAAGACCTGTATGAAAAAAAGACAGAAAGAAAAAAAAGAAAAGGATAAAGAACAAAAATTATTAAATGAGATAGATCAATTTACAGAAAAATTAGAAGTAAAAAATAAAGAATCAGAAACCAGTGAATTAGAAATAAATATAATAGATGCTGAAGAAACAGATAGTTATGATTAGGAAGCTAGTGAAACATATACAGAAATCTTAACAAATATAGAAAAGTTACAAATTAATGAAAAACAAGAAGTAATTAATAAAGAAAACTTAGAAAATACAAACACAGAAATAAATACTCTTAATAAAGAAGACGATGAAAAAATAATACCTAGTACATCAGAAATAAGAAAACCTACATATTATTATAAAGATAAGTTTAAAAAATATAACCGAAAAAATGAATATAACAAATGGACACCAAAACAAATAATTAATAAAAATTATAACTTTTTAGATTTATACTGTGTAATAGACACAAATAAAATAATACAACTATGAGCAAGATACATGTCAAAATAATTATTAGATAATAATATAGATACAACAAATACACCAGAACATATAGAAAGGACATTAATAGGAACAATAAAATTATTATTTTTAAACCTAGCCGAAGCAAGTAAAAAAGTATTAAGATCTGATAAAAAAAATAGAAGGAACATCAACAATTACTAAAATATCATCAACTGAAATATTGAAAAAATATGAAATAGCTATAAGAGATAAATTTAGCAGTATAACAACAGAAGAAGAAGAACAAATAAAGAAAAAGATACGAATAGAAATTTAATGTTAAAATTAGCAATATGTAATATGTTCTATATAGACGAATATACGTGCGCATTTAAAGAATATTATTATAAAGGAACATATAATAGAGAGGAAAGTAAGGAGATAAACCAAGGAAAAGATATTATGTAAAAATTTATAAACGAACCAAGAAGGGAAGAATACTACGTAGTAAGCCAAAAAAGAACATGTAATAGATTGTAGATATGCAAAAAGAAGAGCCAGTATACCACTAGTAACAAAAAAATAATTAATAAAGAAATAAATGATATGAAAAGTAAAGACCCAATAAAATATGTACACCTTGGAGGAACAGAGATATTGATAAAAGCATGTTTTAGAGAAGGAATAGATACACCAATAGAATTATATTTAGCAGATGATAGAATTATAAAACCTATAGAAAAAAGTATAATAACTGCCATAAGAGGAAATTTAATATACCAAAAATTTAAATTTATAATAAGTGAGAATTATTCAGTAGCAATAACTAATAAAAACATAGATAAATCATTAGTATTATATTAAAAAATATCAGGAATAGAACTAAGTCAGGAAGTAAAATATTTACAGCAAGATGTAAAAATCTATATGTATTAACAACAAAACATAAAATAGCGAGAAAAAATAAAATTAATAAAATACAAATAGAAAGTCCATTCGAACAATTTATATAAACAATTGATAATAATGATTATAGTTAGAAAGACATAGATATAGAAGAAGATTTAGAAATAATAAATGATAGAATAAGAACAACAAAAAGAATAGTTTATGAAAAAACAGAATCATCAAGCTCATAAAAAAGAACAAATTACGAAACAACTTCAACAGTTAATTTCACTCAATATTACATAACAGGAATAATAAATGAAAAAGAATATTTAATACACTTAAACACAGGACAAGAAGAAAATTATATAGCAAAATATCTAGTAAAAAGTGAAGAAATAAAATCAAAAGCTATTTAAAAGGTAAATATGGTATGTATAGTGATTTATGAGTTATTTAAGTTTGACTTTGGAATTTATCTACCAAATATTTATTTACAGATGAATAATTTAGAATTAAAACAAGTAATATCTGAAAAACGGAAAGAATTAAAAATAAGAAGGGAAAGACTATAATATAATATGATTGTAGGAGCATGTCAAAAATCAATAAATGCACAAAAGGAAGAAATATCACATTTAGAATCCTTAATAGATAATCTAGAATACATATATCAACATGATCTATACATTATCAAATAAATAAAATGAACAAAGAAAAATTTATAATAGACGAAAAAACATATGAAGGTCACGAAGGATTACAAATAAAAATAGTATTCTCTAATTTAGGAAGAAGATATAAGAAAATAGGTGAACATTTATATTTAATATTAGGAAAGGAAGAATTAAAATTAGAAGATAAGTTGGCAGTCATGGTAAGAATAGAAAGAGAAAATGAAGAAATAGACGGAAAAAAGAAAATAGATAAGATAAAACAACAAACTACAGAAGAAATACGAAAAATAGAAGAAACTAAAAATAACAAGATTGCTGAACTATTAAAAGAACTATAAATGCTAAAAGACCTGTATGAAAAAAAGACAGAAAGAAAAAAAAGAAAAGGATAAAGAACAAAAATTATTAAATGAGATAGATCAATTTACAGAAAAATTAGAAGTAAAAAATAAAGAATCAGAAACCAGTGAATTAGAAATAAATATAATAGATGCTGAAGAAACAGATAGTTATGATTAGGAAGCTAGTGAAACATATACAGAAATCTTAACAAATATAGAAAAGTTACAAATTAATGAAAAACAAGAAGTAATTAATAAAGAAAACTTAGAAAATACAAACACAGAAATAAATACTCTTAATAAAGAAGACGATGAAAAAATAATACCTAGTACATCAGAAATAAGAAAACCTACATATTATTATAAAGATAAGTTTAAAAAATATAACCGAAAAAATGAATATAACAAATGGACACCAAAACAAATAATTAATAAAAATTATAACTTTTTAGATTTATACTGTGTAATAGACACAAATAAAATAATACAACTATGAGCAAGATACATGTCAAAATAATTATTAGATAATAATATAGATACAACAAATACACCAGAACATATAGAAAGGACATTAATAGGAACAATAAAATTATTATTTTTAAACCTAGCCGAAGCAAGTAAAAAAGTATTAAGATCTGATAAAAAAAATAGAAGGAACATCAACAATTACTAAAATATCATCAACTGAAATATTGAAAAAATATGAAATAGCTATAAGAGATAAATTTAGCAGTATAACAACAGAAGAAGAAGAACAAATAAAGAAAAAGATACGAATAGAAATTTAATGTTAAAATTAGCAATATGTAATATGTTCTATATAGACGAATATACGTGCGCATTTAAAGAATATTATTATAAAGGAACATATAATAGAGAGGAAAGTAAGGAGATAAACCAAGGAAAAGATATTATGTAAAAATTTATAAACGAACCAAGAAGGGAAGAATACTACGTAGTAAGCCAAAAAAGAACATGTAATAGATTGTAGATATGCAAAAAGAAGAGCCAGTATACCACTAGTAACAAAAAAATAATTAATAAAGAAATAAATGATATGAAAAGTAAAGACCCAATAAAATATGTACACCTTGGAGGAACAGAGATATTGATAAAAGCATGTTTTAGAGAAGGAATAGATACACCAATAGAATTATATTTAGCAGATGATAGAATTATAAAACCTATAGAAAAAAGTATAATAACTGCCATAAGAGGAAATTTAATATACCAAAAATTTAAATTTATAATAAGTGAGAATTATTCAGTAGCAATAACTAATAAAAACATAGATAAATCATTAGTATTATATTAAAAAATATCAGGAATAGAACTAAGTCAGGAAGTAAAATATTTACAGCAAGATGTAAAAATCTATATGTATTAACAACAAAACATAAAATAGCGAGAAAAAATAAAATTAATAAAATACAAATAGAAAGTCCATTCGAACAATTTATATAAACAATTGATAATAATGATTATAGTTAGAAAGACATAGATATAGAAGAAGATTTAGAAATAATAAATGATAGAATAAGTACAACAAAAAGAATAGTTTATGAAAAAACAGAATCATCAAGCTCATAAAAAAGAACAAATTACGAAACAACTTCAACAGTTAATTTCACTCAATATTACATAACAGGAATAATAAATGAAAAAGAATATTTAATACACTTAAACACAGGACAAGAAGAAAATTATATAGCAAAATATCTAGTAAAAAGTGAAGAAATAAAATCAAAAGCTATTTAAAAGGTAAATATGGTATGTATAGTGATTTATGAGTTATTTAAGTTTGACTTTGGAATTTATCTACCAAATATTTATTTACAGATGAATAATTTAGAATTAAAACAAGTAATATCTGAAAAACGGAAAGAATTAAAAATAAGAAGGGAAAGACTATAATATAATATGATTGTAGGAGCATGTCAAAAATCAATAAATGCACAAAAGGAAGAAATATCACATTTAGAATCCTTAATAGATAATCTAGAATACATATATCAACATGATCTATACATTATCAAATAAATAAAATGAACAAAGAAAAATTTATAATAGACGAAAAAACATATGAAGGTCACGAAGGATTACAAATAAAAATAGTATTCTCTAATTTAGGAAGAAGATATAAGAAAATAGGTGAACATTTATATTTAATATTAGGAAAGGAAGAATTAAAATTAGAAGATAAGTTGGCAGTCATGGTAAGAATAGAAAGAGAAAATGAAGAAATAGACGGAAAAAAGAAAATAGATAAGATAAAACAACAAACTACAGAAGAAATACGAAAAATAGAAGAAACTAAAAATAACAAGATTGCTGAACTATTAAAAGAACTATAAATGCTAAAAGACCTGTATGAAAAAAAGACAGAAAGAAAAAAAAGAAAAGGATAAAGAACAAAAATTATTAAATGAGATAGATCAATTTACAGAAAAATTAGAAGTAAAAAATAAAGAATCAGAAACCAGTGAATTAGAAATAAATATAATAGATGCTGAAGAAACAGATAGTTATGATTAGGAAGCTAGTGAAACATATACAGAAATCTTAACAAATATAGAAAAGTTACAAATTAATGAAAAACAAGAAGTAATTAATAAAGAAAACTTAGAAAATACAAACACAGAAATAAATACTCTTAATAAAGAAGACGATGAAAAAATAATACCTAGTACATCAGAAATAAGAAAACCTACATATTATTATAAAGATAAGTTTAAAAAATATAACCGAAAAAATGAATATAACAAATGGACACCAAAACAAATAATTAATAAAAATTATAACTTTTTAGATTTATACTGTGTAATAGACACAAATAAAATAATACAACTATGAGCAAGATACATGTCAAAATAATTATTAGATAATAATATAGATACAACAAATACACCAGAACATATAGAAAGGACATTAATAGGAACAATAAAATTATTATTTTTAAACCTAGCCGAAGCAAGTAAAAAAGTATTAAGATCTGATAAAAAAAATAGAAGGAACATCAACAATTACTAAAATATCATCAACTGAAATATTGAAAAAATATGAAATAGCTATAAGAGATAAATTTAGCAGTATAACAACAGAAGAAGAAGAACAAATAAAGAAAAAGATACGAATAGAAATTTAATGTTAAAATTAGCAATATGTAATATGTTCTATATAGACGAATATACGTGCGCATTTAAAGAATATTATTATAAAGGAACATATAATAGAGAGGAAAGTAAGGAGATAAACCAAGGAAAAGATATTATGTAAAAATTTATAAACGAACCAAGAAGGGAAGAATACTACGTAGTAAGCCAAAAAAGAACATGTAATAGATTGTAGATATGCAAAAAGAAGAGCCAGTATACCACTAGTAACAAAAAAATAATTAATAAAGAAATAAATGATATGAAAAGTAAAGACCCAATAAAATATGTACACCTTGGAGGAACAGAGATATTGATAAAAGCATGTTTTAGAGAAGGAATAGATACACCAATAGAATTATATTTAGCAGATGATAGAATTATAAAACCTATAGAAAAAAGTATAATAACTGCCATAAGAGGAAATTTAATATACCAAAAATTTAAATTTATAATAAGTGAGAATTATTCAGTAGCAATAACTAATAAAAACATAGATAAATCATTAGTACTATATTAAAAAATATCAAGAATAGAACTAAGTCAGGAAGTAAAATATTTACAGCAAGATGTAAAAATCTATATGTATTAACAACAAAACATAAAATAGCGAGAAAAAATAAAATTAATAAAATACAAATAGAAAGTCCATTCGAACAATTTATATAAACAATTGATAATAATGATTATAGTTAGAAAGACATAGATATAGAAGAAGATTTAGAAATAATAAATGATAGAATAAGAACAACAAAAAGAATAGTTTATGAAAAAACAGAATCATCAAGCTCATAAAAAAGAACAAATTACGAAACAACTTCAACAGTTAATTTCACTCAATATTACATAACAGGAATAATAAATGAAAAAGAATATTTAATACACTTAAACACAGGACAAGAAGAAAATTATATAGCAAAATATCTAGTAAAAAGTGAAGAAATAAAATCAAAAGCTATTTAAAAGGTAAATATGGTATGTATAGTGATTTATGAGTTATTTAAGTTTGACTTTGGAATTTATCTACCAAATATTTATTTACAGATGAATAATTTAGAATTAAAACAAGTAATATCTGAAAAACGGAAAGAATTAAAAATAAGAAGGGAAAGACTATAATATAATATGATTGTAGGAGCATGTCAAAAATCAATAAATGCACAAAAGGAAGAAATATCACATTTAGAATCCTTAATAGATAATCTAGAATACATATATCAACATGATCTATACATTATCAAATAAATAAAATGAACAAAGAAAAATTTATAATAGATGAAAAAACATATGAAGGTTACGAAGGATTACAAATAAAAATAGTATTCTCTAATTTAGGAAGAAGATATAAGAAAATAGGTGAACATTTATATTTAATATTAGGAAAAGAAGAATTAAAATTAGAAGATAAGTTGGCAGTCATGGTAAGAATAGAAAGAGAAAATGAAGAAATAGACGGAAAAAAGAAAATAGATAAGATAAAACAACAAACTACAGAAGAAATACGAAAAATAGAAGAAACTAAAAATAACAAGATTGCTGAACTATTAAAAGAACTATAAATGCTAAAAGACCTGTATGAAAAAAAGACAGAAAGAAAAAAAAGAAAAGGATAAAGAACAAAAATTATTAAATGAGATAGATCAATTTACAGAAAAATTAGAAGTAAAAAATAAAGAATCAGAAACCAGTGAATTAGAAATAAATATAATAGATGCTGAAGAAATAGATAGTTATGATTAGGAAGCTAGTGAAACATATACAGAAATCTTAACAAATATAGAAAAGTTAAAAATTAATGAAAAACAAGAAGTAATAAATAAAGAAAACTTAGAAAATACAAACACAGAAATAAATACTCTTAATAAAGAAGACGATGAAAAAATAATACCTAGTACATCAGAAATAAGAAAACCTACATATTATTATAAAGATAAGTTTAAAAAATATAACCGAAAAAATGAATATAACAAATGGACACCAAAACAAATAATTAATAAAAATTATAACTTTTTAGATTTATACTGTGTAATAGACACAAATAAAATAATACAACTATGAGCAAGATACATGTCAAAATAATTATTAGATAATAATATAGATACAACAAATACACCAGAACATATAGAAAGGACATTAATAGGAACAATAAAATTATTATTTTTAAATCTAGCCGAAGCAAGTAAAAAAGTATTAAGATCTGATAAAAAAAATAGAAGGAACATCAACAATTACTAAAATATCATCAACTGAAATATTGAAAAAATATGAAATAGCTATAAGAGATAAATTTAGCAGTATAACAACAGAAGAAGAAGAACAAATAAAGAAAAAGATACGAATAGAAATTTAATGTTAAAATTAGCAATATGTAATATGTTCTATATAGACGAATATACGTGCGCATTTAAAGAATATTATTATAAAGGAACATATAATAGAGAGGAAAGTAAGGTGATAAGGAAATTATATTTTAGTAAATTACCTGAACGAGTTAGTTCAAAAATAATAAAGAGTTGGGAAGAAGCAAAAATAGTAGATACCCTAGGAGCAAGAACAGATTTTTTACAACAATGGTATAGAAATCTATGTGAAAAATATAGAGAAGAAATAAAAATAGAACAAACATTAATAAGAAATTTAGCATGTTACAAAGATAAAATAACACCTCAATTTGGATGTGAAGAAATACATTATAAGAAAAGAAAAAGACGTAAGAAATATAAAAAATACAAAAAATCAAAATATAAGTATAAGAAACCAAGAAAAAGAAATTATGTAAAAAGTTATAAACATAAAAGACTATATAGGAAAAAGAAATCTATAGAAGAATGTACTTGTTATAATTGTGGAAAACTAGGACATTTAGCTAGAGATTGTAAAATGTCTAAAAATCTAAAAAAGAAAAAAATATCAGAAATAAAGATAGAAAATACAGAATACATGCAAATAGATTATATAGATTATGAATTAGAAATTAAAGATAGTATATATGAAATTTTGGAGAATGAAACAGATAGTGATTTAGATGAATCAAATGACTGAAGAAGATATAAAAATAATAACAAAGGAAGAATATTTAAATGAATAAGGAACATATCAAAAAATAATATTTGATAAAAATATATTTGACGAAATAAAAGGAAAAAAGTTAGACCTAAGTTTAGAAAAAATATTTAAAATACTAACAATAAAAAATATATTTAGTGGAAAAAGGGAAGAATACTACGTAGTAAGCCAAAAAGAACATGTAATAGACTGTAGATATGCAAAAAGAAGAGCTAGTATACCACTAGTAACAAAAAAATAATTAATAAAGAAATAAATGATATAAAAAGTAAAGACCCAATAAAATATGTATACCTTGGAGGAACAGAGATATTGATAAAAACACGTTTTAGAGAAGGAATAGATACACCAATAGAATTATATTTAGCAGATGATAGAATTATAAAACCTATAGAAAAAAGTATAATAACTGCCATAAGAGAAAATTTAATATACCAAAAATTTAAATTTATAATAAGTGTGAATTATTCAGTAGCAATAACAGATAAAAACATAGATAAATTATTAGTATTATATTAGAAAATATCAGAAATAGAACTAAGTCAGGAAGTAAAATATTTACAGCAAGATGTAAAAATCTATATGTATTAACAACAAAATATAAAATAACGAGAAAAATAAAATTAATAAAATACAAATAGAAAGTCCTTTCGAACAATTGATAATAATGATTATAGTTACACAGACATAGCTATAGAAGAAGATTTAGAAATAATAAATGATAGAATAAGTACAACAAAAGGAATAACTTATGAAAAAACCAAAATCATCAAGCTCATCAAAAAGAACAAATTATGAAACAACTTCAACAGTTAATTTAACTCAATATTACATAACAGGAACAATAAATAAAAAAGAATATTTAATAATCTTAAACACAGGACAAGAATAAAATTATATAGCAAAATATTTAGTAAAAAGTGAAGAAATAAAATCAAAAGCTATTTAAAAGGTAAATATGGTATGTATATTAGTTTATGAGTTATTTAAGTTTGACTTTGGAATTTATTTACCAAGTATTTATTTACAGATGAATAATTTAAAATTAAAACAAGTAATATCTGAAAAACGGAAAGAATTAAAAATAAGAAGGGAAAGACTACAATATAATGTGATTGTAGGAGTATGTCAAAAATCAATAAATGCACAAAAGGAAGAAATATCACATTTAGAATCCTTAATAGATAATCTAGAATACATATATCAACATGATCTATACACTATCAAATAAATAAAATGAACAAAGAAGAATTTATAATAGACGAAAAAATATATGAAAATCACGAAGAATTAAAAATAAAAATAGTATTCTCTAATTTAGGAAGAAGATATAAGAAAATATGTGAACATATATATTTAATGTTAGGAAAAGAAGAATTAAAATTAGAAGATAAGTTGACAGCCATGGTACAAATAGAATGAGAAAACAAGGAAATAGACAGAAAAATGGAAATAGATAAGATAAAATAATAAACTACAGAAGAAATACGAAAAATAGAAGAAACTAAAAATAACAAGATTGTTGAACTGAAAAAAGAACTACAAATTCTAAAAGACCTGTATGAAAAAAGACAGAAAGTAAAAAGATGAAAAGGATAAAGAATAAAAATTATTAAACGAGATAGATCTAAAATCTCAAAAAAGAAACAAATACCAGAAATAAAGATAGAAAATACATAATACATACAAATAGATTATATAAATTACGAATTAGAAAGTGAAAATAGTATATATGAAATTTCGAAAAATGAAACAGATAATGAAATAGATAGTGATTTATATGAATCAAATGACTGAAGAAGATATAAAAATAAACTAAATGACTGAAGAAGATATAAAAATAATAACAAAGGAAGAATATTTAAATGAAGAAGGAACAAATAAAAAAATAATATTTGATAATAATATATTTGACAAAATAAAAGGAAAAGAGTTAGATCTAAGTGTAGAAAAAATATTTAAAATACCAACAATAAAAAATATATTTAGTAGAAAAAAGGAAGAATACTACATAGTAAGCCAACATTATGAAGGATCCATAATAATTGTAATTGTTATATGACTCTTTTGGATATATTAAATTTATACTTATTTAGTTTATTTTAATTTTAAGAAAATTAATTCGTAATATAATATCTTTACATTATTTATCTCTCACTCTCTTTATCTTTAATTTTATCATACATAGTATATAAATGAGTGTTTTATTTATTATTTTGGTTTTTGCTAAATCCTATCATATTTGGTAAAATATGCAATATGAGCTAGTCTAGCATACAAACAGATTAGTCAATATAATTAATTCACACACGCACCAATAAATAAAGATTTATTACATTTTAGTTCTTTTATTAAATTTTCTCATATTGAAAATTTTATTTCATTATGTGAATATTCTATTCTAAACATAACTTATCGATTCATATAATTTTTGTATTTTGAATTCAAACCAAAATACTGCATCTCACAAGTCATATCTCTATTGAGATAATTTGGAAGTTGTGGAACGATAGTTTCATATAGTGAGACACTTAAATTTGAATTTGAATTCACATTGTTGATATAAAAATAAATTGAATTGACATTTTTTTCAAACAAATTCAATCGTAAAATGATTTTCATACTTTAAATTTTTTTAATGACACTTGCCATCACAATATTATTTTTCTTCTCCTATTATATATATATGGATTAGATAGATTTTTCAATATAGACAATTTTTATTTATTTTTGTTTTTCTCTCTTTTAAACTTGACGTTTTAATTCATACTACTCATTCTGAAAATTCATATAATTTTATATTTTTAATTCAAATTAAAAATATTAATTTAAAATTCATATTCTTATTTAAATTTAAATTGAAATAAGTCATTCCACCATAACAGAGTACTTTACTATTGATAGGCATATTAATTGAATAAGAGCATAACATGACAAATCAGGACAAATGTTGATCAAGTTGAGGTGCAGTTGAAGACTAGAAAAGGAGAGATAAGAGAAGACTATGCATCTTTGAACTCAAATAAGATGGTGTCTCAAAAATAATTATATATATTCCCTATTCTCAAAATTATAAAACACAATTATATGTCATTTGAAAATTATTTTGGAATCCCAAAAATAAATTTGTAGGTACATTACATAACTTTTATTATTGAAAAGCTTATAAAAATTCTTTAATTTGTAGTAATGAAATTACTGAATTTATTTTTATTTTAGCTACATTAAAAAAATTCTTGTTATTAATAATGTTTATGACAATATTCTTCAATTTGTAGCAATGAAGTCTTATAGTTGTGGCTAAACCTATATATAATTGTAATAAATTGGGTTGCATGTTTTTTCTTTTTATAGCAAATTTTAAAAGTAGCTACAATTTATGTTTTTGTGGCAAAATGAATAAATTTTAGCCATGTACAAAAAATATTTGTGGCAAATACTTTATTTTATAGCTATGGATTTTCTAGCTCGTAGCTAAATATAAGTATTCTTATCACAAGACTAAAACATAAAATAGCCACAAATTTTGAATTTTTATAGCAAATAAATAAAGTCTTTTGTCATAATAGAACACATCACGGCTATAATATTAAAGTTGGTATATATTTTATTTATCGTGGTAAAATGATTAAATTATTTGTTATAAGTATATATATCGTAGCAAGGTTTTTTCTACCATTACAACTACAACACAATATTTTTTGTAGCTTTAAGTATTTGTCCTTAGCCACAGACCATGTAAAGTCTGTAGCTAACTTTAGTTATGCCACTTCTTGCTATGAATTCCACGGAAGAAAAAATTATAGCTAAAGTTTCTAGCCATGGAAGTTTTGATATTTAGCTACGACATGTTTTGTAGCTATATATGCATTATGTTGTAGTGAACCTTGGAACCCGTGAAGTCGGTGGGTTTAGCCTCTTGAATTGACCTAGCCGTATGACTTCAGATGAACCACTAATTAAACAAACATTACCAAACCGATGGGACTATGATGCCACAATTTCAGCAAGCATGTGAATGGACTCACAAAACTTGGCATTTGAGACCTCTCTCTATGGAGACTGAGTATGGTTAACATCGACCCTAGGTGTAATGACCTAAAAATTTGATGAAATATGTGATATTTGTGATTTTGTATGATTTGACTATTTTACCCCTCCCTTAGTTGCATTATGATATTTTTAGAGTGTGGGAGTGATCGACATAATTTTTGATGCATTTTGGTATCATTTATGCAATATTATGGTTTTTGATGGCTTCGAGAGCCTTATTTTGGATTTATGTGGATATCATTTGATCCGTCCAACAGATGACCGAACGAACTATGCTAGCAGCTTCGTAATATTGATTTTTGGCTAGGTAGACCTTTGGTTCGGTTTCCGATGCACCCGAGCTCATTTCGAGAAAAATTAAAAATATGAGTATGGGACCCATATTTGATCGAAACTACCTCGGATGAAAAATTCGACTTTGCCAGCAGATCCAAAATATCAATTTTAGGGTGTTAGCATATTTTTTATGATTTTACGACTTTTAAATCTAATTTAGACCTTCGATTTGGAAAACTGTGATTTTGAATTTCGAGGGTCAACTTTATGAAAATAATATTTTTTTAAAAATCTGATATCTTCATCGCATCTGAAACGTCGAATTTAGTATGATTGCATAGTTTGTTTGTGTATATCGGACTCCGAACGAATCTCGGGCACCTCGTCGAAATCCGGGGTGAATTTGAAGTGAAAAATCTGGTGCAATACCAGATTTTTCTGCATATAAATACCTCTTTTTGGCCCTTTTTGTTCATTTTTCATCTTGCCTCTTGGGAGTTAAACCCTAAAATAGTGTGTGAGCTTAAAAATAAAGTTTGTGAGAGCTTGGAAAGCTAGATTAACACCCCTTTTTTGGTTTTATTACAGATTAAAGGTAAGAATTCACCCTATTCTTAGTAATTTCTTGATTAATTTCTCAAAACCTCAAAAATCTTAGGTCATGATTTTAAACCCAAATTTCACTTCATTTCACTTGAATAATGTTTTTTATCTTATAATTACTAGTTTTTCATCAATTTAACCTTCAAAACAATTTCGATTCTTGATTTTAACCCAGATTTCAATGATTTTATTTGGTAAAGCTCAAAAATGTTTTTTCTTCGATTTGAATCCCATTTTGACTCGATTTAACTTGGTTTTTCAGCTATAGGTTTCTAAAAATATGGAGAACTTGTTTTTGAAGTAAAGTTTTGATTTTGCTATTTTTTTTCAAAAATCCATTTTGGGGGTCCGTTTTGGCCTCGAACTAAAAGTAGTCAATATGAGTGTTGTTGGTTTTATCTTAACTCATATATTTCATATTGAATATTTTTAGTGGAGTTCGGAATTGTTCGTAAAAAGTAAGGTCGCGAGTTCAAGTGTAGCGAACTGGTTTTGGCTTTCAAGGTAGGTTATGAGTTAACTTTTTCAGACTGGGCTGGGTAGTAAATAATGATACAAAATGCATGTTAAAAGTGGAAACAAATCATTAAAAATGGCTATTTATGTGTTGTGTCTGTGTGGGGGTCTATATGTGATGTAATTGCCAAAATTGAGTTATTATGTGATATGTGTGACCGTGTGGGGTCCTATGTGATATTGATAGCCTTGAATACATGTGAATAATAGTATTGTATTGTTAAAATGCTTAATTTGGTACCATTGGTGTATTGTGATTATATTCATACCTTATTGGTATATGAGATATGTGGAAATTCATGGATAAAACAAAAATAATGAGTGGATATTCGCTCATGTGGTTGTGGAAATATATCATTGTGGTTGGTTGTGGAAATATATCATGTGGTTGGTTGTGGAAATAATCATTGTGATTAGTTGTGAGAATTACATCTTCATATCATACTCATTCATGAAACATTGGTACCACCGTGGCAACATCCAAGAAACACTGGCAACACCTTTTAAAAGATACTTAACACCTTATAAAACTCTTTCCGAGGGATGTGATGGAAAGGAGATATAAGATATGTGTATTGTATATGGGTTGATGAACCCCCTATGGGTCCTACGTCGGGAAGCTTTAACACCGTAGGTGTATACGCGGATTTTGCGATGATCCCGGAGGTTGTGCGACGACCTCGTGCATCATCATCATCATATACGTTGCACTTACTTTATTGTTTTTATGTTGTGTTATATTGCCTTATTGACTTGTCATCTATGTATTTGTCTTAGCTTCATTTACTTGTATTTGATGATCTTATATCTATATGTTCTCTCTTGTTCTATTTATATGTGACATAATGTATACTTGTGTTCTATATCTTGGTATGTTGTTGTAATATATGTGAGATACATTAGAAATGTTAGTGTAAACGGTGTAGGCTACCGTTGTAGGACATTTTCTGATTGCAGGTGACGTGCCCTTAGTGTATATTTTGTATGCTTTATTTACTACTGTGGTTGGTCGGCCTATGATACCTACTGAGTACAAGTGGATAGTACTCATGCCTACTGCGCCCTTTCGGTGCAGGTCCTAGCTCGAGTACGCCTCAACTTGATTGATTCGAGCAATTATTGGAGCTTCCAAGATAGCGGTTGGACATTCATGCGTCCGAAGTTCACCTCTATCTTTATTAGTATTCGGAGGTAATTATTATTCCTTTGTGGTTATTTTTATGATGTATTTGACTCTTGAATTGTATTAGTAGTTCTTACACTATCGACATCTAGTTTTGGGCATGATTGGTATTTTGGATAAGTTCTTTCCGCATTGTTATGATTATTTATATGGATTGGCTTTGTTCAAGAAGCCTCACCTTGAGATATTTCTTTCTTTTCCTTTTTTCATATTAGTTTGGGTGATAGGCTTACTTGTCAAGGTACGCCGCGACAAGTGCCATCATGACCCTTATTTTTGGGTCGTGATAAATTGGTATCAGAGCAGTCAGGTTTCATTGGTCTCAACAGTGTAAGAATGAGATGTCTAATAGAGTCTTGTGGATCAGTACGTAGACGTCCGTATCTATCTTTGAGAGACTATAGGATGTCTTTAGGAAAGCTCCCTTATTTTATTCCTTATCGTGCAAATTCTTTCATATCTTGTGTTCTAAGATGTATTTCACTATTTCTACGTGGATGGTATGGATTATACTACATATCAGTTGAGAGATGTTGTGAGAAATTAGTAGATATCATTTGTCGGTTGTAGGCTTGTTGATGCACCTGAGTTGTCATGGGATCATCTTATTGATGCCTTTTTGGAGAGATTTGTGACTTTCAGTTTGAGAGATCGTTTATGGGATGAGTTTGATCATTTGGAGCAAGGACCCATGGTAGTTTTTGAGTATAATACATGCTTCCATGACTTATCCAGATATTCTTATGATAGCATTTCCATTAAGTTTGAGAAGATTCGAAAGTTTGTAAAGGGATTAATTGTCTCCCTTCAGTTGGCTATGTCTTAGAGTGTTGTGATAGGAGCTACTCTTTAGAGTATTGTGAATCATGCTAAGATGATAAAAGGTATTATTAGTGTATCTCAGGGAGGCGCCAAAAGGGTGCATCATTTTGGTGAGTTCAGGAGTCAAACCTATTGAGGTAGAGATTTTAGAGGTTCTCATGGATACCATGGTAGGTCAGAGCAGGTGATTTTATAGAGTTCAGCTGGTGTATCTTCTAGTTCAACAGTTCAGGGTGGCCATTTGGGCTCAGTTGTACTTTCTTTTATTGAGACTGGTCGTAGAGGTTGCTATGTATGTGATGAGATTGGTCATATGGCCAAGGACTATTCTCACTGTGTGTTTAGAGCTACTCTTATTTCAAATATGACAGGTAGGGGTTCTACCAAAGGTGTAAGAGGTAGAGTTGGTAGAGCCCGTGTTGGTGGTCATGGGGTTACTCATCCAGTTGGTTGTCATGGATAGTGTTATGATATACTAGCCAAACCTGAGGCAGAGACTTCTGATGTTGTGATTACAGGTACTTCCTCATTTGTTTCAGACCTGCATCTGTATTATTTGGTCCCGGATGGACATTTTCCTATGTATCTATATATTTTACGTTGGGTTTTGATTCTGTTAGTGAGCCTCTTGCCTTGCCTATTTGTGTATCTACCCCGGTAGGTGATTCTTTAGTGGTGGATCGGGCATACCGATCTTGTGTTGTGACTTTTACCGGGCGTAAGATTTTGGTAGATTTGCTTGTATTAGATATGATCGATTTTGATGTTATTTTAGGCATGAATTAGTTGGCTCCTTAATATGCTGTCTCAAATTATTTTGCCAAGACTGTGACTTTAGCTTTTTTTGATATGCCAAGGGTAGCTTGGAAGGGTATACTTCATTCGGGTCCTAAGAGGGTCATATCTTTTGTCCAGGCTTGTAAATAGGTTGAGAGAGGATGTTTATCTTACTTGGCCCATATTCGTGACACAAGTGTTGTTTCACCTTCTTCCTTGGATTCTGTCCGTGTTGTCTGTTAGTTTATAGAGGTGTTCCCTATGGACTTGCCTAGTATTCCTTCGGATAGAGCTATTGATTTTATTATTGATGTTGAGTCGGGCACCAAGCTCATTTTTATAACTCCTTATAGGATGGCCCCTGCAGAGTTGAAGGAAATAAAAGATCAGTTGCATTTATGAATTATACTTCACAGATTGAGGAATGAGGAGTTGTATGCTAAATTCTCTAAGTGCGAGTTTTGGTTGGAGTTTGTTTCTTTATTGGGTCATGTGGTGACTAAAAAAGGTAATATGGTTGATCCAGACAAGGTTGCAGTGGTTCGTGATTGGGATAAACCTACTTCATCCACCAAGATTTGAAGTTTTATTGGCTTAACTGAGTATTATCGGTGTTTAATTGAGGGTTTCTCTATCATTGCAGCTCCTTTGACTAAGTTGACTTAGAAAAAAATTTCCATCTAGTGGTCTGATGCTTGTGAGGCGAGCTTCCAAAAGCTTAAGGACTTGTTGAATTTTGCTCTTATATTGGATTTGTCCAAGGAGAGCATGGTCTTTACCGTGTTTTGTGATGCTTCCGGTGTTGTATTATGTACTATGTTGATGCATGAGGACAAGGTGATTGCATATGCATCTCATCAGTTGAATCCCCATGAGAGGAATTATCCTACCCATGATTTGGAGCCGTGCGCAGTTGTGTTTGGCTTGAAGTTGTGGAGGCACTACTTGTATGGAGTCCATTATGAGATCTTCTCAGATCATCGTAGCCTTCAGTACTTTTTTACCAACGAGATCTTCATATGAGGCAGCACTGTTGGCTTGAATTTCTTAAGGATTATGACTTGACTATTCTCTATAATTCGGGCAAGGCTAATGTGGTTGTGGATACCTTGAGCTGGAAGTCGACTAGCATGGGTAACTTGGTGCATATTTTGACCCAAGATAGACTTTTGGCCTTAGAGATTCATTTTTTAGCTAACCAGATGGTTAGGCTTGATATTTCGACATTGGGGTGTGTTTTGGGATTTATGGATGCTAGATCTTCTTTGATGGAGAAGATTCTAGATCATTGGTTTGATGATGTTGGATTGAGGTTGATTCAAGATAAAGTATTGAGTGGGGAGGATAAGGAAGCCTCAATTGATTCAGATGGAGTTTTGAGGATTGGGGGATGAGTTTGTGTGCCGAGAGTGGTGATTGGACTAGGTTGATCTTGGAGGAGGCCCATCTATCCATCTAGGTGTGACTAAGATGTATCGTGATTTGAGACAACACTACTAGTGGGGTGGTATGAGGTGAGATATAGTGGATTTTATAGCTCATTACCTTTATTGCCAGCAGGTAAAGTCCGAGTATATGAGACCTGGTGGGTTGCTTCAGAGGTTACCCATTCTCGAGTGGAAATAAGAACGGATCACTATGGACTTTGTGACTGGTTTTCCTCGTACATCTCATAGTTCTGATAGTGTTTGGGTCATCTTGGATCGATTGACCAAGTCAACTTATTTTATTCTTATTCAGGTCTCATTTAGTGCTGAGAGGTTAGTCCATATCTTTATTCGTGAGATTATGCGTCTGCATGGTGGTCGGTGTCCATTATTTCAGATCAAGGTTTTATGTTCACATCTCACTTTTGGAATACTTTTCAGGATAGGTTGGGTACTCAGGTTGATCTTAGCATAGCATTTTACCTCCAGAATAATGGCCAGTTAGAGCAGACTATCCAGGTTTTAGAGGATATGCTTCATGCATGCGCGATGGATTTTGGTGGCCAGTGGGAGAAATATTTGGCTTTAGCAGAGTTTGCATATTATAATAGCTACTATTCCAGTATTAATATGGCTCCTTTTGAGGCATTGTATGGTAGGCATTGTTTCTCCCCAGTAGGTTTGCTTGATGTTTTAGTGGTGAGACCTCGAGGTGCATACTTGCTTCGTGAGTCGTTGGATAGAGTCTGGGTTATCAGGATAGACTTAAATCAACTCAGAGTAGGCAGAAGTGTTATGCTGATCATAAACTTCGTGCCTTGAGATTTGGTGTTGGTGATCATATTTTCCTTCGAGTTTCACCCATGAAGGGTGTGATGACGTTTGGGAAAAAGAGCAAGCTTATCCCCAGGTTTATTGGTCCATTTGAGTTTCTTCAGATTGTTGGTGATGTGGATTATGAGTTGGCTTTTCCCCTTGATCTATCAGCTGTTCATCCAATTTTTCATGTTTCTATGCTTCGTCGTTACTTTCCAAATGAGTCTCCTATCATTCATTGGGAGTCGGTTCAGTTAGATGAGCGGTTGTCCTTTGTTGAGGAGCCGATTTCTATTTTGGCTAGAGATGTTAGGCGGTTGTGTTCTAGAGTGATCCCTGGGGTTAAGGTCTAGTGGCGACATCGACCTGTAGATAAAGATACTTGGGAGGTCGAGTCTGATATGCGTAGTCCTTATCCACAGATCTTTGTTGATTCCGGTATTTCATTTGCCTTAGTTCGAGGACGAGCTAGATTTTTAGTGGTGGATGATGTAACGACCTAAAAATTTGATGAAATATGGAAAATTTATGATTTTGTGTGATTTGACTATTTTACCCCTCCCCATAGTTGCATTATGATATTTCTGGGGTGTAGGAGTGATTGACATAATTTTCAATGCATTTTGGTATCATTTATGCAGTATTGTGGTTTTTGATTTGAGAGTCTTATTTTGATCCGTGCGACAGGTGGCCGAACAGACTGCGCCAATAGCTTAGTAATATGAATTTTAGGCAAGGTAGACCTTTGCAACGGGTCCTGATGCACCCGAGCTCATTTCGGCCTATTGATCGAAACGTTGAAAAATTGGAAATATGGGTGTGGAACCCACATTTGATCGAAACGACCTCAGATTGAAAATCTGACTTTCCTTGCAGATCGAAAATGTCAAATTTTAAGGTGTTAGCATGTTTGGTATGATTTTACGGCTTTTAAATCTCATTTCGATCCTCGATTTGGAAAATTATGATTTCGAGTTTCGGGGGTCAACTTTGTGAAAAAAATATTTTTAAATAAATTTGATATCGCCATCGCATCTGGAACATCGAATTTAGTATGGTTGCATAGTTCATTTGTATATATCGGATGCTGAACGAATCTCGGGCACCCCGTCGAAATCCGGGGTGAATTTGATGTGAAAAATCTGGTGCAATACTAGATTTTCTGCATATAAATACCTCTTTTTGACCCTTTTTATTCATTTTTCATCTTGCCTCTTGGGAATTAAACCCTAAAATAGTGTGAGAGCTTAAAAGTAAAGTTTGTGAGAGCTTGGAAAGCTAGATTAATACCCTTTTCTTGGTTTTATTATGGATTAAAGGTAAGAATTCACCCTATTCTTAGTAATTTCTTGATTAATTTCTCAAAACCCCAAAAATCTTAACGCATGATTTTAAACCCAAATTTCACTCCTTTTCACTTGAATAATATTTTTATATTTTAATTACTAGTTTTTCATCAATTTAACCTTCAAAACAACTCTGATTCTTGATTTTAACCCGAATTTCAAAGATTTTATCCGGTAAAGCTCAAAAATGGTTTTTCTTTGATTTGAACCCCATTTTTGACATGATTTAACTTGGGTTTTCAGCTGTAGGTTTCTAAAAATATGATAAACATGTTTTTGAATTAAAGTTTTGATTTTGCCCTTCTTTTTCGAAGACTCATTTTGGAGTTCGTTTTGACTCCGAACAAAAAGTAGTCAATATGGGTGTCGTTGATTTTATCTTGATATGTAGATTTCATATTTAATGTTTGTAGTAAAGTTTGAGATTGTTTGTGAGAAGTAAGATCGCGGATTTAAGTGTAGCGGACTGGTTTCGACTTTCGAGGTGGGTTATGAATTAACTCTTTTAAACTGGGTTGGATAGTAAACTATGATACAAAATGCATGTGAAAAGTGGAAACTAATCATGAAAAATGACTATTTATTTGTTGTGCCCGTGTGGGGGCCTATATGTGATGTAATTATCGAAATTGAGTTATTATGTGATATGTGTGACAGTGTGGGGTCCTATGTGATATTGATAGCTTTGAATACATGTGAATAATTTTATTGTATTGTTAAAATGATTAATGTGGTACCATTGGTGTATTGTGATTATATTCATACCTTATTGACATATGAAGCATGTGGAAATTTATGGATGAAACAAAAATAATGAGTGGATATTGGCTCATGTGGTTGTGGAAGTATATCATTGTTGTTGGTTGTGGAAATATATTATGTGGTTGGCTGTGAAAATACTCATTGTGATTGGTTGTGAGAATTACATCTTTATATCATACTCATTCATGATACATTGGTACCACCTTGGAAACATCTGAGAAACATTGGCAACACCTTTTTAAAAGATATTGTAACACCTTATAAAACTCTTTCCAAGGGATCTGCTGGAAAGGAGATATGAGATATGTGGATTGTATACGGGATGACGAACCCGCCATGGGTCCTATGTTGGGAATCTTTATCTCCGTAGGTGTATACATGGATTGTACGACGATCTTAGAGGTTTTGCAACGACCTCGTGCATCATCATCATCATCTTCATATACATTGCACTTAATTTATTGTGTTTATATTGTGTTGTATTGCCTTATTGACTTGTCATCTATGTATTTGTCTTAGCTTCATTTACTTGTATTTGATGATCTTATATCTATATGTTCTCTCTAGTTCTATTAATATGTGACATAATGTATACTTGTGTTCTATTTCTTGGTGTGTTATTGTAATATATGTGAGATATATTAGAACTGTTAGTGAAAAAAGTGTGGACTACCGTTGTGGGATATTTTCTGATTGCAGGTGACGTGCCCTTAGTGTATATTTTGTATGCTTTATTTACTACTTTGTTTGGTCGGCCTATGATACCTACTGAGTATAAGAAGACCGTACTCATGCCTACTACGCCCTTTCGGTGCAGGTCCTAGCTCGAGTGCGCCTCATCTTGATTGACTCGGACGATTATTGGAGCTTCCAAGGTAGCGGTTGGACATTGATGCATCTGAAATTCACCTCTATCTTTCCATAGTAGTTATGTCTTTATTAGTATTTAGAGGTAGTTATTATTCCTTTGTGGCTATTTTTCTGATGTATTTGACTCTTGGATTGTATTAGTAGTTCTTACACTATTGATACCTGATTTTAGGCATGATTGGTATTTTGGATAAGTTCTTTCCGCATTGTTATGATTATTTATATGGTTTTGCTTTGTTCTAGAAGCCTTACCTTGAGATATTTCTATCTTTTCCTCTTTTCGTATCAGTTTGGATGATAGGCTTACTTGTCAAGGTACACCGCGACAAGTGCCATCATGACCCTCGCTTTTTGGCCGTAACATTAGGAGCCCAGTAATAATAATTTGAGACTGGTAGGACCCCAGGAGGAGCATTTAAGTCAGGAGTACGGGCTCTATATCAGGTCTGCATCCCATGAGTAGTGCAGATTCCCTTAGAATTTTCCCCAGTCGGGATGGAGGTTACAGATGGGTTCCCCTGACCATTGGATCTTCTTGGAGGCATGATTTGAAATACAAAAATTTATGAGTTAGAAGAATTCATTGCAACCAGACTTTGTAGAACGAACTAGAACATAAAGAATGGTAAACATTCCTAAATGTCTCATAGCCTCCCTTTTATAAGTTCAGTAATCTATACACTCATAAATGGAACTCCACTCGACAGTACTTTGTAGAAACCTTGAGATCCTAAACTGTGCTTTGATTCCAAGCTTGTCACGACTGAAGCTGAGGCCTGAGCTGCGATTAGCATCCTGAACCACAAGGCCCGAGTGACCCCTTAGCACACTATTACAAGCATGATTCATATTAAATGTTAAAGATATATTAAAGCTCAAGGAATCTTATACGCAAACTTTATCAATAATTTCATAACAAAACATTCACCAAATCTAGTCCACGAAGCCTCTGCAAATGAAAAAACTGTCTAGACTGGGACAAGGCCCCATCTATACCTTAAACTTAAAGCAATAAATATCTAAATAAAACGCCTTACAGAAGATGGATGGCTCACCAACTCTGACACTTTTAAAGGTTCTACTCTTGATCTGGACCACAGGATTGAGCCTCAGAATCTAAATTATGAGACAATGTATCTACCCGAGAACGGTCAATACTTCAAATGTATTAGCATGTAGAACAACCCAAAGACAACATATATTGTATATAAAATAAATAAGAGAATTATGAGAATAATTTAACAAAATAAAAATCATAACTCATGGGCATGAATAAAGGTTTCAAACAAACTCTTAAAATCATAGACTCGACTCTTCTCTTTAGTTCTGAGCTACATGGTATCCCGAATTCTATTTACCCATGGGCTATATGGATCCTACATTAACTCACCAGCCAAGCCCCCAACCAAATTTTTCTTTAAGTATTAGAGTCTCTACTCTATAATATGCTAAAAATCACAAAGAAAGTGTGTAATGATTGTCTATATTTCAGGATAGAATCAAATCCATATTGGCAAAATACGATTTCAGGTAATGAGCTTTTCAGACTCATGCCTTCTCGGTTAACCATCCAACTCTCTTTAAGACCAGTTTAGTCTCTTAAAACCATTCATTATTATTATAAAAATTCATATCTTTCTCTTTAATTCCATTCTCAAAAAGGTATCATCACACCTAGATTTGAAAGTCTTATTGATCTTAAGTGAATTTATGCACCTAAGTATGGTTATCCGACCTTAATTAGCCTTGTTATTAGTGAGTAAATATTGATATAATTAATCATCTATACGTTAAAATACTAGATTATAATGTTTAAGGTGTGTTTCAGACATGTTTGGAATCAATTTGGTCACTTAGAGTTTAGACGAGGAAATTAGTGTTACTAGCTTGAGCTATTTGTTGTTCTAGTTGTTTTTAATAGATTTTAGTGTATGTAATGGGTTGATAAGGGTATAATTGTGTAATTATGTGTGTAATAACTTGTTTATAGTGTTTAAGGTTTAATTGGAACAATCCAAGATTAAAAACTAAGTTAAAGATCAAAAGGACAAAACTAGTACTCTTAGTATAAGTTACTAGTTCATTGTCTTTGATTGTATGTTGTTTTGAGATCTAATTTGTGATGTTTGATGCTATATTATGGTAGGTTAGTTGATCATTATGAAAAATGGATGATATAAAATCTTTAAATCAATTATAAATATCACCACAAGGCTTGGAAAGGATGGACAAATACTTGGGACAAGACTTGACCAAAATCGAACGTTTTGAAGTCATTGGTGTGCCACAAAACTTAGGCACTGCATTAGGGATATGCCCACACCCTTTGGTCCTTCTTAAATGATCAATTACAGTATCTAACCATGATTATGGTATACCACGGATACTAGGAACCGTGATAAGGGTGTGGCACGACCTTATGTCAAAAATGGTAGCTTTGGTCCAAGTATACATAGGACACTTAGTTTTTATGTTTCAGACCTTAGAATACTGTAGGACTTTAAATTAAATACCCTGAGTTTGATCCTTAGAAATTTCTTGGGTTTTGAGTTTTCTGGGTATCATACAACTTGCCATACTAGTCGTATGGTGTGGGTACGGGCCAGGAAACCCAGTTGTATGTTGTCCAGTGTTTGATGAATGAGTTTCTAGAGTGGTTATAACTTGGTGGGTATAGGTCGTATGGTTGGTGATGGGTCGTTAGGTGGGGTTTGTCCTTTACTTAATCTAAAACTTAGAAATTTTACTTGGCTCTAAGTACGAGTGGCTCACTAAGAGTCATAAGGATAGAGTATGTATCGTATCAAGGATTCATATGTTGTCCAGTGCCTAAACCCTTTGATTCTTTCTTGGATACGGGTTGAGAGTACTAGTCGTATAGTATGGGTAGGACTTAGGCAAGGGGAGTCATATAGTGGACAGGGTGTGATGTCCAACATTCTTTTTAGGGTATGAGTGGTGGGTACCACTCATACGTTATGTGTACGAGTCAAGGGAGGGAGTCGTACCCTCTTGCGGTAATTCAACAGTTTAAGTTGAGGGTATTTTGGACATTTTCTCACTTAACCCCTTATGAGCCCACGACTTAAAACACTTTTGGGACATCATTTACCCTATTATTTTCAATCAAAAACACTAGAAACACTCTCAAATCTCTCTTAATCTCTTGGGTTAAACAAAGACTAGGGTTTCCTTCAAGGTGGTCAATTAAAGTTCTAAGGGGTGGTTTCTCTCTGTTTTCTTCGTTATCTAAGGATTGTTACTCCCCCCTTATTGTTAGTTCAAATTAAATTCATGTTTTTAGGCATGGTTTTCATGGTTTTATTGTTGTATTATTTGGGTTTTGAAATATATGTTGGGGGGGTTTTGGTTGTTCTTTGTTGGATAATGTTTTCCCATGCTTTTCTTATGGTTTTCATGTTATAATTATGATTTGAACATGTGGTTACATGGGAATTGTGAATTTATACTTGGTTTTGGTTTTGGAAATTACATGCCCTCAATATGTTTGTTAAAATGCCAATGAGAATGTTTTATCACATAGTTTGACAATTATTGAACTCCTTGCATTGCATAAAAGGTAATGGAACCTAAATTGGTTTAAATGGTTTTAAAAGGATTTGAAAGGCCTCGGTGTCCATGGTATTGGTTGAATTGGTAACTTGGGAGTCAAATTGTTTTAATGGTTTTAGTTTGGCATAAATGGTTAGACTTGCAAGCTCTAGTGTTGGTACATACCAATGATTCAATGCTTAATAAATAAGACTCCTTGGAAATTAATTGGTTGTGGGTGAATAGTTTTAATATGGTCTTAAAGAGGTAAGTGTTAGCTAAACCGTGGAAGGTGGCGGTCCCGAGGGGACAAAAATTGGAAACTCACATTTGCCGATATGAGGAGGTCTTAATGACCGTGTGCATTATGGTACACTTATATTTTGGGAGATATACTAGTCATCTCAGGTTTTTTTCTCTGATTCGTGCGCCTAACACGAGCTGGGGCCCTTTCAGCAGGAGGAGCTGAACCTATATAGCCCATGGGTGGTTTTAGGACGGCCAAGCTACACAATCCCAGGTTAAAGGTTTTAAATGCATGCTAAACTTGATTACGTTCCCCGATATGATGTATATATATGTATGAATGTGATTGTATCTTGTATTTACTTGGTTTCATATGTTGGCATTATTTTATCGATATCCTAAGTGCATGCTAGCGTTCACCCGCTAACCTATCTTCGACTGTTGTATCCCCACGTGATGCAGGAACCGACCATACTACTTCTCCCGCTCAGTGATTGGATTTGGGGATAACTTGTGTTGGATTAAAGTGGTGAGCTTCCATAATTCAGAAGGCTCCATTTCATATTATGGATTCTTCTACATACTTTTGTCATTTCATAGACTTTGATTTTGGCTATGGTCGGGGGCATGTACGGACCGAATATTGTTTTTCTTTCAGATAGGGTCTTTGATATGACTACTATGGGTTGGTATAGGCGGTGTTGGTATAGATGTCATCCTTGGCATTGGTATTGGTATTGGTATTGGGGTTGATACTATTTAGACGTATTTGATTTATGATTGTTCCATTTTGTTATATTATATATATATATATATAATTTCAGAATTAATCTAGCTTAAGGGTATAAGGCAGTTATGGTTGGGTCTTGGGGGTGATCTCCGGTCCCGAGTGGCGCTTGGGGCACCCGACACGACTAGGCCTTGGTTCAGTTCATGTCATTAAGGGAGGCTGGATAACACTTAAATTAGGGTTTTTCTTCCATTATTTTGGTTTGTTTGTAGATTTTAACATGTATTCATTCATTGAGATTACAGTTAAATCCATGATCGGCTAAACACCCTTTTCTGAGGTTAAGGCCAAGTACATGAGAATTATGGTTATGAATTGATTTGGTTTGGTTGTTTATCATATTTGGTTGTTTATTTATCCTTTTTATTACTATTTTAAGGCTTCATGACCCTTAGAATACATACATAATCATCTTGTGAACCCGAAAGGAGGAACAAGAGGATAGAATGTGGGAAAGATAGATTAGGATTGTAATCTTCTAATTAAATGAAGATATAATTTGCATCTAGGATAGGAATATACCTAAGTGGCATATTTGGTTTAATTACGGGATGAAATATGAATGCATTTAATTTAGTTGTCGCATCCTCGCTCAATGATGTAGTTGCAGGGCTAAGTTATATAAGTGATTAGAGGCTCAGAAGTCCATAGTCATTGTATAGACCCCGTGAAACAACCAAGATAGCTAACCTAACCAATAAATCTCTATGACATAGTATGATTGTTCGTAGAGCCTTAACCCTGGACTTTTCCTATTGATTGCTCAAACCTTTACTTTATTGCATTGTTTAGTTTACCGTTACTTATAAATTACAAACTTTTGTGGTTATGTATACACTGAATTAATCTTATTAGTGAACTAGTATTGGATATTTGTTAATACAAGTCTCTGAAGGATCAGTACTTGGATTATAAAAGTCCATTATCGTACTTGGTAAGACCACGTACACTGTGTGTGCGCTTTGGAACAACAAGTTTTTGGCACCATTGTCGGGGACTTGTAATTTGGCAATCGTCGTAGTTTTAGTTTAATTTTTTATTTCTTTGGTGCTTTTCACTTGGTCTTGGTTTTTAAATTTTCAGACAACAGGTTAACAAGCTAGTAAGCTGGCAAGGGACCCAGAATTAGTTGAACCAGATACTGAGCTCGAGCAATGCTTTCACCAATAGAGAAGAAAAGTAGTCCTTCTCTATCGTATCCTACAAATTCATGAGGAATAAGATAATCCTGCTCCTATAGATGGGGATCCACCAGTCCGTAGGACAGTTTGCGAATTGGCAATCCCACTTGCAACTAATATGACCTCTGCTATCCTAAACTGGCTGTTGGAGGTAGATTTGAATTGGAGAAGACCATGGTGTAGCTTTTTCACAGTAGTGGTCAATTAAACGATCTCTCACATGAAGATCTACAGGTTCACTTGCAGAATTTCTTGGAGCTCTCAAATGAAGATCCACAGGTTCACTTGTAGAATTTCTTAGAAAATAGTTACACATTCTTCCTTATGGGTGTGCCAAGTAATTATGTGAGGCTGACACTCTTCCCCATTTCACTTTTGGGGATGCAAAAAAGTAGTTAAACATTGAGCTGATAGGTTTAATTACAACTTGGGATGACTTATCTCGGAAGTTCCTCATCTGCTTCTTCCAATCTAATAAGACTGCGAGACTATGCATTGAGATTTTGAGCTTCAAACAGAGTCCAAATAAGAACCAATACCATGCTTGGAAAAGATTCAAGTCTCTTTTTTGGGACTGTGCACATCACCAACAGTCCAATGAGGTACTATCTCACACTTTTGTTGAGGTACGTAACCATAAAAAAATTTTATGCTAGATTTAGCTATATGTGGTCAAGCTTTGGAAAAGACATATGATGAGCTATACACTTTGTTGGACCAGATTGCCCAAGGACTACTTCCACTTTCCTTTCATAGTTCAGATACTGGACAGACTTGCAGGTAGAGGTGGGTATTATTTTCTTGACAGGTACTCGAGATACAATCAAATCATGATTCTCTCGAAGACCAAGAAAAGACTACCTTTACTTTTCCCTATGGGATCTTTTCATTTAAGAGGATGCCGTTTGGACTTTTCAATGCACTTACCACTTTTCAGAGATATATGATGTCGATATTCTCTAATATGGTGAAGGAAAAGATCGAGGTATTCATCGATGACTTGTTAGTAGTCGGAGATTATTTTGACAATTGTTTGTCCCATCTGGACAGTGCACTACAAAGATGTGAAGAGTGCACTTTGGTGCTAAATTGGGAAAAATATCACTTTATAGTGAGAGAAGGCATAGTGCTGGGGCACAAGATCTCCAAGCATAGAATTAAGGTGGACAAAGCAAAGATAGAGGTGATTGAGAAATTACCACCATTGGTATCAGTTAGAGGTATATCAAGCTTTTTGGGTTACATAGGTTTCTATAAAAGATTCATCAATTCTCTAAAATTGCATCCCCCTATGCAAAATTTTAGAGAATGAGATGAAGTTTGTGCTTGATGATGAGTGTCTCAAGGCTTTCAAATGCCTAAATGAGAGGGTTAATTTTGGCACTTATTATTATGTCACTAGATTGGTTTGCACCTTTTGAGGTGATGTGTTATGTGAGAGAAGAGACCTTGGGTGCTGTCCTAGGCTAAAGAAGAGAGAAGATCTTGTATCCCATCTATTATGCTAGCAAAGCTCTTAACCCCATACAAAAAAATATACTATTATAGAGCAGGAGCTAGTTGCGGTGGTTTTTACTTTTAAGAAGTTTTGGTCCTAATTGATTAGGACCAAGGTGATAGTTCACACTGACCATACAACATTGAGGTACTTGATGACGAAGAAAGATGCCAAACCTCGACTGATTTGTTGGTTACTCTTGTTTTAACAGTTTGATTTTGAGGTCAAGGACCGAAAAGGAAAGGAGAATCAAGTCGAGGACCACTTATCCAGACATAAAGAGGAGACAATCTAGAAACTAGGGTATGATCGTGGGATAGATTATTATTTTTAAGATGAGCGTCTGTTAGCGGTATCTCATGATTTGATCCCTTAGTTTGCTGATTTTGCCAACTACTTGGCAAGTAATCTTGTTCTAGAAGATTTATCCTTCCAACAACGATGGCGGTTTATGCATGAGGTAAGGAAATTCTTTTGAGATAAGCCGTATCTGTTCAGGGTTTGAGCCGATGGAGTGATTCGAATACATATACAAGAGGTGGAGATAATGAGCATTCTAGAGGCTTTTCATTCATCACCAGTTGAGGGTCATCACAGTGGACAACCCATAATATTCCACAATGTGGGTTTTATTGACCTATAATCTAGAAAGATACTCCTGATTTTGTATAGGTCTATAACCAATATTAGTGTCAAGGTGATATTTTTTGGTGATATGACCTTCCCATAACACCTATCTTGGAGTTGGAACTATTTGATGTGAGGGAAATTGATTTCATGGGTCCATTTGTAAGCTCCTATAGTATGAGGTGTATTTTGGTAGCTGTTGACTATGTGTCAAAATGAGTGGTGGCAGTTGTACTTTTAGAAAACAAAGGAAGAAGTGTCACTATTTTTGTAAAAAGAAATATTTCTTCCAAATTTGGCACTCCACGAGCAATTATTAGTATTGGTAGTTCTTACTTCTGCAATCAGTTTTCAAGGCCCTGCTTGATAGATATGGTGTGAGGCATAAGGTGGAAACACTTTACCATCCATGGACTAGAGGGTAAGTGGAAGTCTCCAACAGAGAGATAAAGTCCATATTAGCAAAGATTATGAATGCCAACAGGACTGACTAGGCTAGAAAGCTAGATGATGTATTGTGGGCCTATCGGAAAGCTTATAAGACTCCCATAGGTACCTCTCCATATCAACTTGTATATGGAAAATCATGATATTTACTGATTGAGCTGGAACACAAGGAACTTTGGGCATTGAAGAGGCTAAATTTTGATTGGCGTGATGCAACAAACTTGAGGATGAGCAAGGTAAATAAGTTGGAGAAATTCTGACTCCATGCTTATGAAAGTTCGGCCATATAAGAAGGGAGAATGAACTTTTACCATGACAAGAAGATTGAGAAGAGGATGTTCAAATCTGGTGATTTGATCTTGCGATATAATTCAAGACTACGCTTATTTCTTGGCAAGTTGAAGTTAAGATGGACCAGACCATTCACTGTGGTTAAGGTGTTCCCATATGGTTTTGTTGAGGTAAAAATGATGGTGATGTCCCATTTAAAGTGAATAGGCAGCGTGTGAAACACTACATGGAAAACCTGAACAAAGTTAGAGTTTGTGCTGAGATGGACCTTAGTGACGTCTGAGTAGCCAAGAGAACTGAGTCGTGCTGCAATAATAAATTAGGCGCTTCTTGGGAGGCAACCCAAGTTATTTTGTAGTTTGTATTCTTATTGTGTGTTTGACATCAGATCTTCGCACCTATGGTGCCACAGGTATGTTCCTAACTCACTCATTTTTGTTTTGTGCATTGGGAATAATGTATATTTTTCAGTTGGAAGTAGGGCTGCTTGTGGGTCTTAATGTTCTCTTGGGGTTTTTGTTGTTATTTCTTAACTTTTGTTCCCAGTAGAGCCGACATATTTAGGCGTATTGTGTTTTGTTTTGGGATATTTTGAGTAAATAAGAGGTTTTTAGTATTTAGGGCAGTAGTCATATTTTGAATAATTTTTTATACCCCTCCAAAAATTTGAGTTGGTAGAACTGTGTTGATGCAGATACTTGTGAGCTTTATGGATCTTGTTATTTCCTTAGTAGTAGAGACATGATTACCATTTCCTGACAGTTGCATGAATTTGATAGGTAGTAGTTGGTGATATTGACTCTGTGCTATGCGTGTGTGAGATACTACCTAGTTCCCTTTGTGTGTTGTATTCATAACTTGCCTAGTTAGTCTTGCCTAGGTTGTAGGATAGTTGGTTAGGAAAGGATCATAGGCCGTTTTTTTTATGTTTGTCCACTGTTAGCCTAAATGACCTTCCATGTGCAAATTGTATCCCTTGATCTCTCTTTTGATCCTTAAAGCCTATTTTTCTTATTTTTACCACTCACCTTCCGATTTATAGTACAATTGACCTATTTTGGCCCTATTCCTCCTTGGACAGTATGCACCTCGATACAGTTAAAATACCTAAGTTGAAAGTGGCTATCATAGAGGTGCATAGTGTAAAATAGGTATGAAGAAGGGTAAAATAATAAAAAGTTAGTAGGTATAGGTGTGGTAGAAAAAGAAAAGAAAAATTGTGAAAAAAAAGGAAGAATAAAAGACCACACCAACCTGAATGTACAATAAAAGAATAAAAGGGAGAAATAAGGATGGAACAAAAAGAAAATTATCTAGTAAGTGAAACCCCAAAGTTAGTGTAGTTCCAAGGAAGATAAGTCACTTTAAATGTCCATTTTATCATACCAGCCCCCAAGCCTACATTACATGTCGAAAAAGGTCCTTTAGTGATCCTAACTTGACTATCTGAAGGCTAAGGTAAAGAAAATAAGGGAAAGCCTATGGTATTTTAATGCATTGACTGGAACTTCTTTGTTGAGTGTGAGTGTCTCTCGACCGTCCCTGCATTGACATGCATTACTTCATATGAGTAAGTGGGACATCTTTGTTGTGAGGGCACTTGAGTCATGTTTCTAGCTATTTGCTCATTTTGGGTAGTGTAATTTGTACATATGAGTGGTTTTATATTGCTAATGTAATTTCCATACCTTGATCCCATTATGTCACATTGTTGTGCTTCATGTTCATGCACAGTTGGTTTTGAAAAGCGATATAGGAGGAAATGTTATGACTTGAACTTAATGTGATGACTGGCTGTCCTGGATAAATTAGATTCTCTTAGTGAAGTGTCATTTTTTTTGATTAGTTTTTGTTGTTTGAGGACATGCAAACATTCGAGGTTGATGGTGTTGATGTGCTATAGAAATATAGCACTTTCGATGCTTTAAACGAGGAAAATATGCAAGTTTTTGAGGCCTTTTTATTAGATTTGATCTGTTTTGGGTATGTTTTGCATAAAACCATGTTTTGGATGATAAGTTCATAAAAATGGTGAAAATGTATTTTTGGCTACTTTTGGAGTGATTATGGATGTTCGGGATGTTTTCTAATTTGATCGTGATCAATGCATGTTCGAGAGTTGAAGAAGAGTTGAAAAATTGAGTCCCGGCACCTACTAAGTAGCCCACGGATCGCAGGTAGGACCTATGGACCAAAGGTATACAAAGCATGTGCCAGAAACCTAAAATCCCGAGAGCTGACTTGCAGGAATTTTCCCCATACGGTACCTATGGTCCGTACCTGTGCCCGGAACCAGATCGTAGGTACAACCTGCGCCCGTGCCCAAACCGCTGGTGCAGACAACATGTGGGCACCAATGTTTTCTCCAATTTCGTTCGGGCTTGGTTTTTAGGGTTTTATCTTGTACTATAAATACCCAATATGTACTTTTTAGTAGAGGTTACACACTTTTAACACTTAGAATCATATTTTGATTTCAAGATCCATCTTTGATCTTGGAATTTCTCTGTATTGACTTTGATTGTGGTTTTCCATTCATCTTATCATTATGATTTCATCTTTGCCTTCAAATGTGAATGTCATTGATTTCTTCATAAGTATGAGCAGCTAAAAATCCATAGCTAGGGTTGTGCAAATCCTGGATGATTAACGAAGTAGGGAAAGTGTTATTGTTGAATTGAACCAATAATCATAGCATGCATTGCGTTATCTTCATTATAATAGTTGTCGTAGTGGTTGAAAACATTAGGATCCTATCTAGATATTTCTAGCTACTCCAAAAGAGGAGTAGTGACTAGGAAAAGATAATTACAACAATAATTTGGGAGATAATTGTTGATCCATTGCCGCATAATGGAATATAGTGAATGACCATTAGCTTTTATCTAATAACTAGAGACTCAAAAGGTAATAGTTAACTGAGATCAAGATAAGGTTAGTAATGCAACATCCTAACACTCAAAAGATAAAGGGTGAAATCCTTCTACTCGTCCAAAAGATTGTAAAAGTTACATAACTTATCGATTAACCATGCAAGGTATTGGGTTGGTTAAACATATCACAATAAACCTACGGATTTGAGAAACCAGGGGGAACACAATCCTAGTGTTCACCTATAACTGATTTCAACCAAAGTTAATATTGTTAGTTTCTTGAGACTACTACAAAAAAATCCTCAAATTTGCTTTCCAGTACTGCCCGTAGACTACAACTGCTGATAACTGTAATTCCACGAGTTCCCATGGGATTCGAACCCAACCTTAGTTGGGTTACTATATATTGATAGTGACCATATCATCATCTAAAATGAGGTGTTTCTTGGACGTCATCAGTTTGTATGTAATCCAACTCAGGTCAACTGATGAGGCTTACCAATACGTTGTTAGAACATTCACAACGGAAGGAACAATTAACCAAAATCAGCAACTTACATAGAAAACTTGATAACATATTTAAAAAAGAAAATAAAAAAACTTACCTCTTGAAGCTTTCACAAAATTTGATTTCTGCCTTTGCTCCTAGGACTACAACATTTTACTATTTCCTGACTAACACTAGTAATCAAACTTGTGTGGGCAAGTAGTTTTTGAAATGAAAAGAGTGCTTAGTCCTCGGAATTTCAGACCTTATTTATCCATATTTTTTATTGAAGAAAGGAAAAAGAAGAGCCAAGAAAAACATTTTTTTCCTTTTAATTGCAAAACCATTTTCGCTCTTAAAACCCCAGTTAATGAGCAAAATATTTTTTTCTATTAAAGAAAATGTGTTTCTTAATAAAAAGGTCAGAATTTTTATTTTCCTTATAGAAGACCGGTAATTAATATTACTTTTTCTTGTAGGCTTCTTTTCTTTTTCAAAATTAATTAGTTAATCAGGTATAACAGGGTGTAGATTTATTAAGAGAGGCTTCCAATTATGATATAAATTCGATAATAAAAGAATTATAATATCATAGTAAATTACTAATTATTCTACTAAAAATCTTTAATTTCACTCCTGGATTCAATTTTGAAATCTACCATTACATCATATTTAACTCTCCATGTTAGAATTACCAACACCAATCAATTAAATCAAATTCTCTAAAAAATTAACTCATTGATTAACATAATCCTTAATTTTTAATGCCCAGCTTGTTTCACACCGACGGATATAAATCCACCTTCACGCTTTTCATGTAAAAACTTGTAAGCAACCATAAGGGGGTGTCTTCTATCTCAAGTCTGAGACATAATTCTATCAATTAATTAATATTTCACTAAGTAATTTGTCATCATCCAACCTATTGGGAATATATTGACTCATAAAAGAAGCTCACTCTTTAATAGCTTAAAACAATAAATTAAACCACATAGATCATAATAATTATATCAAGATTAAGAGTATAAGTACATGTAATGGACTAAAGAAGCTATTTATCAAAATTCATAACATAAACAAACATCTCTAATTAGTCTGTTTAATACATACGAAATGTACTAGGATAAGAAGTTGGAATATTACCACTCCCATAATTAAGATCAAATTATATTTAATCTTGCGCTACAATCATCAAGATGTTTGTCCTACCTCATCTTTGATTATGAACATCAATTTATTACTTATAAGAACCAATAATTTTAATCTTTCGTGTATGATTTAAAATACTCCATATGAGTTAAAATACTCCATACACAAAATTGTATACTATATAAGTAAAGGACACACATGTTAACACAATGATCTATTCAAATAAAGATTTTATTAATATAATGAATTATCTTTACATGAAATAAAATTACAACACTATAACATAAACCACATGGTTAATAGTATATCCTAACAAGCTGCCACTTAGAATCATAACCATGTATGCATAGTTTTAACACACATTTCTTCCACATGCTTGTCAAAAATATTTTGGGTATTTCCCTTTATAAATGGGTGCACAAAGTTGTTCTTCGACTCAATATTTAAAACTCTCACATCACCCCTTTGAATTATATCCTAAATCAAGTGATATTTTCTCTCAACTTCTTTTGTGGCTTTGTGGTTCTTTCAAGTTTGCAATTGTAACACTATTGTCATAATAAAGTGGTAGCGGTGTTTGAAATGATGGAAACTCTCCAAGCTCTTTCAAAAAGTTGCCAAGAAAAATAGCCTCCTTAGTTGCCTCAAAGGCAACTATAATTCGGCTTCCATGGTGGAATCGGCAACACATGATTGTTTGATACTCCTCCAAACAATGGATCTATCTGCTAAAGTAAACACATATCATTAGGTAGATTTTCTAGAATCTTTATCAGACTGAAAATCTGAATTTGTATATGTATTAGGTACAAGATTCCCAGAGTTAAAAACAAGCATGTAATCCCTAGTCTTTTTTAGGTAATTGATTGTATGCTTAATTGTAAGTCCAATATTATTTCCATAGATTAGACTGAAATATGCTAACCTTTCCAACAACAAAGCAAATATCTGGTCTAGATTCACAACATAGCATACATGAGGCTCCTTACAGCAGAAGCATAAGGGACCGCTTTCATTATCTTTATCTTATCGGTCGTTTTGGGAGACTAATCTTTTGATAGAGTAATTCCATGCCTAAAGGGAAGGAATGACTTCTTAGAATTTTTCATGCTAAACCTTACAAGAACAGTATCAATATAAAGTGCTTGAGATAAGCCTAATATCTTTTGTTTGAAATCTCGCATGAGCTTGATCCCAAGGATATGAGCCACTTCTACCAAGTCTTTCAGATCAAAACACAAAGGAAACCACTCCTTAATAGAATTCAACATGCTTATATTATTTTCTTTGAGCAAGATGTCATCTACGTACAGAATAAAAATTGCTACTCTATCTCCACCCTATTTTTTATAAATGCATGACTTATTTTCACATTGATCAAAATCAAAAGTCTTAATCGAATTATAAAAACAAGTGTTCCATGCATTAGATGCCTGCTTTAAACCACAAATAGATTTTTTAAGTTTTCAAAACTTATGTTCACTACTACTTTCCATGAAACCTTCTAGTTGTGCCAAATAAATGCACTCATCAAGACTTCGATTGAGGAATGTCATCTAGACATCCATTTGTTAAATCTCATAAATATAATGATCAACAATGGACAAGAAAATCCTAATGGATTTAAGCATAGCTAATGGCAAAAATTTTTCCTCATAATCAATTCCTTCTTTTTGAGTAAACCATTTCTCAACAAGCCTAGCCTTAAAAGTTTGCACTTTTTCATCCACACCTCTGTTTTTCTTATATATCCATCTATAGTCAATGGGTTTGACTCCCGCAGGTGGTTCTATAAGTTTCCAAACTTGATTGGAATACATAGAATCCATTTCAGATTTTCATACCAGCAATCCACATTTTAGCATCTTTATCTTATAGTACTTCATCATAATTAAGGGGTTCTATATTAGGCTACTCAAGGATTCTACCATATGATTCTCCTAGAGCACAAATAGTAAGGGTTTGATAATAATTCTCCCACTACGACAACTAGTCACTGCAGGATCTGCTGCACCTGGAACTAAATTTTGAACACCCTGAACGTCTTCTTGCACAATGGCAGGTTGATTAAAATTACCCTAAATAATTTAAACCACAATTGTGGGTTGCTCAATGTTACTCCCACTAATTTGAGGTAGCATGATGTTAAGCGTTTGCTCTTGTGAAACCTCAGGCCTATTGATATTTCTCCTACTACGTAGATATAACGGTATGTCAATAATGGTTTTTGGATTACTTTCTTGTGTTTCAATATTCGTTATTCTATTGCTCAATTCCTGTAAAATAATTTTACTTCTAGGAATATGGTTCATTAAATAATCCTCTTCAACAAATCTAAAATTTGTCGAAACAATTACCTTCTGTTCCTTAGAATAATAAAATAAACTCCCTTTTGTCCCTTCTGGATATCCAATAGAAACACACACTTCTATTCTAGATTTCAATTTATCAAGCTTTCCTTTTAGCACATGTGTTGAACAACCCCAAAACTGAATATGCCGTAGACTAGGCTTGCACCCACTCCACAATTTAGATGGGTTTAAAGGTACTGATTTGAAGGAACCATGTTCAGAATATAATTTTTTATTTCTAATGCATAACCTCAAAAAAAGGGCAAATCTAAATAACTTAACATCGATCTAGCCATTTCCATAAGAGTTTTATTTAGTCATTCTTCCACATCATTTTGTTGTGGTATTTTTAGAACAGAATATTGAGATGTAACTCCTAATTCTAACAAGTATTTAATGAATTTTACAGAAAGGTATTCACCACCATGATCAAATCGTAATGTATGGATATGTTTGTTATGTAATTTTTCTATTTCCAACTTAAATTCTTTGAATTTTTCAAAGCATTTAGTCTTATGGAGTGATAAATAATTGTATCCATATTTTAAGTAATCATCTATAAAAGTCACAAAATACTCAAAACCACCTTTTGCTTGTATATTCATAAGACCACACAAATTAGTATGAATTAATTCTAACTTATTCATGGCTCTATTTTCTTTGGAAGGAAAATGTCTCTTGGTCATTTTACCTTCTAAATAGGATTCAGAAGTTGGAAGTGCCTCCACTTTCAATAAACTCAAAGGTCTATCAAAAACGAACCATGAGATATTATTTAAGTTAATATGACCTAGACGTAAGTTCCATAAGTTTGTTTCACTAAATTATTAAATACGTTTTCTTTTATAAGATTGATAAATATTATTCAATTCCATTGTTTGTAGCATATTATGGGAAATATCAAATACAAACAGATCATGTACTCTAGGAGCAAAAATAATAAAATGCTTATTAAACCTATTAATTGCACAATTATTAGCAAAATAAACATTGTAACCAACATTTGTTATTTTTGAAATTGAAATTAAATTCATTCTTGTAGAAGGTATGTAGCAAACATTATTCAAACTAATACTCTATAACTACTAAACAAAGAAGGGATACTAGTATTGTGTTTGGGGATTTGGAGCACTTCGAGAGATTTTGCGACTATGGTTATTGTAGGGGTAATAAAGTTGAATAGTTTAAGTTGTACATTTGTAGGATACATAGAGGTAGAGCAACGGGGCCAGGTGAGATTCTGATGGACTTTTGGAAGTGCACAAGAGGTGCAGGTATGTAGTGGCTTACTTGATTATTTAACATAATTTTCAAGATGCAGAGGATGCCTAAAGCTTGAAGGTGGAGCATAATGATTCTGTTGTATAAGAATAATGGTGATATTAAGGATTGCAACAATTATAGGGGTATCAAGTTGTTGAGTCACACTATGAAGGCTTGGGAGAGGGTGGTACAGTTGAGGTTGTGGAGGATTGTGACTATTTTTGAAAATCAATTTGGATTTATGCTAGGATGCTTGACTACTGACTCCATCCATCTCATTAGGAGATTGGTGTAGTAGTATAGGGAAAGGAAAAAGGATTTACACATGGTGTTTATCGACTTAGAGAAGGCTTATAATAGAGTTCCTAGGGAGGTTCTTTGGAGATGTTTGGAGGCTAGAGGTGTCTCTATGGTGTATATTAGGGCGATAAGGATATGTATGACAGAGCCAAGACTCAATTTAGGATGGTGGAGAGGACTCAATGCACTTTCCCATCTTGATGAGGTTACACCCAGGATTGACATTTAGTATATTTCTTTTTGCCTTGGTGATGGATGTTTTGACAAGGAAAATTCAAGGTGAGGTGTCTTACTATTAGATTTTTGTGGATGATGTGGTCTTGATTGATGATACATATAGTGGAGTTAATTCTAAATTGGAGGTTCGGAGATAAATCCTTGACTCTAAAGGGTTTTGGTTGAGTAGGTCTAAGATAAAATATTTGGAGTGTAAGTTCAGTGAAACGTCTTATGAGTTGGATGTAGTTTTTAAGCTTTATACTAATTCTACTAATAGGAGAGATAGTTTCAAGTATCTAGGGTCTATGATTTAGAAAAATAGAGAGACTGAAAAAGATGTCACTCATCGATAACACGACCTGAACCAGGGCCTAGTCAAGTCGGATATCTCAAGTCCAACCAGGATCGGAGTCCACCCCCAATAACCAAAACATTAACCGCCCTACACCCCATGACAAATGAATTTTGACATAGAACAAGATAAGATAATATTAAATTAAAGACATGATAATAAGTTTAAAATCAAAATCGAAAGCCACAACCAATTAACTGATGAGCGGTGAATTTAACACTCATTCGCACTAAACATTTGTGCACACTATAATAACTTGAATGTATAACTGAGACATATTTGTGATTAAATGCACTAAATTCCACATTTTGAAGGAATATAGGTTGTGAGATAGAAAGATGTGGATGCAAGCTAAAAAAGAGAAAAATAAGGAAAGAAGTATAGCTGAAAGACCCAAAGTAAGAACTGCTCTTAGAAATCGCAGACCTTAGACCTGCGATCACGACCAGTTAAGCTTAGTCAAATAAACTTAATCACAATCATTAGAGGGCGATCACAGCCATTGAGATTGCGGCCAATCAAGCTTAGTCAAATGAACGTGATCACGATTATTAGAGTGCGATCCCAGTCACTACAATCGCGGGAATATCAGTGCAATCGTGGCCTAATGGGTTTCATGATCAAGGACAATTCAGTAAAATGATGTAGCTGATTCCAACTCCCATATAAGGCATAAATCTTTTTCCCCTTTGGAAATTATTGACTTGGAGAGATTGAAAAATTAGAAACTTGATGAACCATAGAATTGGAGAAACATTTTTTTTATTTAAACTTCAATTTGAGTTTGGTGAAATTAAATTATAAAGTGAAGATTCTCCTTATTTTCCATTTCCATGGATGCCATGAATGAACCTTTTGGTATATTTATTTCTCTTTATTTCATGAGTAGATAAGTTTTCTTGTCTTGGGATTATGTTAATCTAAGGTCCAATTACGTGTGGGTTGTGATGTATTTGTGTATATGTAGTTAGTTGATGATGGGTTTTATTATTGCTTGGTTAAATTAGTTGGGATTTGTAGGTGAAATCCCCAAATACCCAAAATAGGTTTGTGGGTGAAAACCCTAAATTCTTGAAAGCTCAAACCATCCTTGAAAGAGGGGTTTGGGTGAACTTATGGAATCCATATCATCCTTTAAAGAGGGATGTAGGTGAAAAGGAAATAGTAGACAATTAATGGGTGTAGTTTGCTAATTTTTTCTATATTAGACATAAGGGTGATTAGGAAGCTGACTATATCTTGGGCATCATCCTAAAAATTGGGATGCCTAATTAGAAAATAGGCGAATGTAGTTAACACACTTGTTAGGTATCCGAAAGGGTCAACGAGTAAAATTTATGAGGTTTTGTTGAAAAACTAGCCTCAAGGATCTTAGACCTGGCCTGCCATATTGTTGATAACTAGCATGTACACTAAATATTCATGTACCCAAGCATAACTTTCCCTTAGGTAGACATAATCCCAAGATTCTCCTCATATCAAATTTAAATCACAAGTGTTGTGTAATTTTTTGACTTGAGTTTCTATTGACAAACACTTTCCATAAAACCACCCCTACCTATTTTTATTCATTATTTTTGTTTCATTCACATTGCGGGTAACTTATTAGTAGCATTTAATACCCATAGGACTAGAATTCTAATATCACTCCTCGTGGATTCGACCTCAACATAAGTTGAGCTATTGAGAACGATCGTCCTTTACCAATGTCTATGGTATAGGTGATCTTATCAAAATGACGCCTTTGCCGATGAGTGAAATTTAGTTTTCACCTATGCGGTGTTGAGTGTTTCTTTGGGTATGCCCGTAGTGATTTTGATTTACTTTCTTTGTTATTTTTATTTTTGATTACGTAATCACTACTTCCTCCAAATTATTATAAGTCAAGAAGGCATGGATTATCTTGGCACCAAAGAGCATGAAAGTGTTATCCTTATTCCCCCACTGAGGGAGATAGAGTGTTTTATATCACAAGCGTGATTTTATAATTACTTCACATGAAGGGACATTTCAGGGGTCAAGGCCATGAGGAACCGAATTTGCATTTGATGAATTTTGTAGAAGTTTGCGCACCCTTTTATATTGGACACATATCCCAAGAGTCCATTCGATTGCGCCTATTCCCGTTCTCTCTAATGGGAAGGGTAGTTCTATGGCTATGATATTTGTCTGCTGAATTAATCACCTCATGGGTAATTCTTTGGGAGGTTTTCTTAATCCAATACTTTCCACCTTTGAAGATGTTAAAATTTTGGGATGAAATTATTAATTTCCTTCAATTCCATAAAGAACCGTGGTATGAAGCTTGGGGAAGATTTAAGGAGAAGCTCTTGAAATGCCCTAACCATGAGATGTCAGAAAAGATGATACTCTAAATTTTATACCAGGCATTGGACCAAATCAAAAAATCCATAGTAGACAATACATCCAGTGGATCACTCATTAAATCATGGTATGGGGTTGCTTCAAAGGTATTGGATCAAGTGGAAAGTTTGTCTAGGGGTTGAGATATGAAGGATGCCGAGGTGGCCGTGGGGGATCCCTCCTCATTATTTGTGTGCCAAGATAGAAAATATCTACAGGAGGAAAGAGATTCAAACATGATAAAGGTAATGTCACACCTTGAGATCCTTACTAAACATATGTTGGGAGACAAAATTTAAAGAGTAAATGTTATAGATAAAAGAGAGGGTAGACCATGTGAAAGTATGGAGGAAGAGATGATTGATGACAAGTTGAGTGTTTTACCTAAGTATTCAGAAGGTTTTGACCTTGACTCTCAAGGGAAGGTGGGAATCAAGGTCAGAATCTTGCAAGTCAAAGCATGCCACAACGTGAAAAAGAAGGGTACATCAATGAAAATTTTTTTGCTCGGATCTTGGTTGGTGTTGAGGGGATAGATACTATGGTAAAGGAAATAAGAAGTGATTTCTCCATGATCCACCAAATGGTTGAGTCCCACTCAACCTCCATTCAATAACTTGAGGCAAAGTTGAGTCAAATATAGGTCTATCTCATGGAGAGACAAAATGACGAAATGCCAAGCGGGAAGGTAACAACTGCTATGGTAACTCGAGATGGAAAAAGTCTTAGAAATAGCATTTAGTTTGATAATCTCGGAGAAAAAGAAGTTGATGAGCAAAAAAAGGCAAAAATAAAGAAGTCTAATAATAATGAGCCAAATTCAAGTGGGGTTGTGGTTGAAAAGTCAAAGATAAATGAGTATCAAATTGTCTTCATACCTCTAAGCAAGATTACCCCCCTTTCCTTAAATGGTTCACACCAAAAGAAAATGCAAAGTTCAACAAGTTCTTTGATAAATTTAGCACCCTATTGTAACGCCCCGAGTCTGCACCCCAAACCTCACATGGTGCTTATAACCTCGAAAGACCACAAGCTAACCCATGACTAGTACCTGCTGTGAGCACTAAATAATAATACTAAAATAATATGGATAAAAGGCTGGAATGCCATAAGGTTCATAGTCTGAATACTGATAAATATAGTAATAGAAAAAAATATCTAAAAACTGAACATTGTCTGAAGTAGTCTAGTCTGAAAAGCCTCTAAATGAACTGTCTTAAAGTGGAGTTGATGGGACAAGTCCCCAACTAACTTCGACTACTGAAATACTAAAATACTAAAATAAAAGAATATCCTCGATAGATGAGGACTTACTACTGAATTTTCTACTGCTAACTGAATCTGTCTAAGCGCGGCAAGGAAACTGGGCATCCGAACCTATGATATGAGACATCATAGCACAAAAAATTAGCATGCATCAGTATGTGGAATGTACTGGTATGCTAGATGAGGTAAGGTTAAATGCAAGGGTTCATATGCATGAACAGTAACTGACTGAATAATATAGAGTAACTGAATATGAGAGTACATGGATAACTGAAACCGCTATAAATACTGAGTATGCAATACTGTGCATATACATGTATACTGTAGCTTAACTTTTACTGAAGATGAGTGCTGAGTTTTGATAACTGATAGCTGAAATTTACTGATAACTGATTGACTATGTCTGATAGTCCTAATTCTGTAGAGCTGAACTGAATTCTATACTGAGACTAAAACTAAAATTGTAGGAGGTAATCATCTAACCTACATGCCCCTCTCTAAAATAATTGGGGTCCAATCTGTAAAACCAGCTAGAAAGGTGTCAGTACTGTGCCACGGGTAAAGATAAACTGAAGAGTCACCCTCATCTGGCATGTGCCCTGAATGAGAATGGTGGTACCTTCAACTGGTAGGTAAGACACCTTATCAACCCTCAACTGGTAGGTTGATGTCTCTTCCTATGTTTGCTACGTAGTTCTAGAATAAAAGAACTTCTTCTAAGGATCACACCCTCTACTTTCAAGTGAGCTCCCATTTTTGGGTTCACTCGGTGCTGAATCTTACTCCCAACTGAAGACACTGATATCATACTGAGCTGAACTGGACTGGTACTGAGTTTCACTGAGTTCTGTAACTAATTGAGTTCTACTATTTGTGACATTACTGAGACTATTCTGTAGCTACTATAGCCCTAAGTAAACAACTAGATTTTCGGGTATTGAATACCCCCAGGACTCGATAGCATGGAAAGTAAAGCATTGCATGATCTTGAAAAACATAACAATAGATACTTGTTAACAATACATTCATGTAGGCATTTTGTCAAACACTTGAGATACATGAACTTGTACATGAATGGGAACATATAACAACAAGTCATGATTTTCCCTATTCAATTAACATAGGCATTTTATCAAACACTTGGGGATTATGACTATTTCACATAAAGTTAGTCAACACTTGAACATCATGGATACATTACTAACTTGTTAAATTCAAGGGTTTATCCATATATTCACATATTCATCACACATGCTATTCAATATCATGAAACTTGCAATTAAATCATGGATTGAAACCCAATTAATATCATGAATCGTGAATACAATCAATTTTAAGCATGGAAATCATAAATGTATAAACTTGTATGCTTAAATAGGGTTCTTGGACTCCATAGGTGAAAGGAAACCAAGGACGAACACCTAACATACCTGAGAAGATGAGTTCTTGAAGGTTCTTAAAAGATTTCTTGAGAATTGTTCTTGATTCTTGAAGCTAGGGTTTTGTTAATTTGAGAGAGAATGATTTATTCTTGAGATAAAATGTGTAAATAATGATATATTATGTTATTTAGGGTTTAAATCATGTGTTTAGGACTAATTAGGGTCGTGGAAAAAGATCCAATTACCCCTGGAAAGTAACCAAAATTCGTCACTAAAAAGTCCCAATTTTGGGCTTCACCACGATGCGGTGGCATCATGGTGAGCCACTGGAAATCGACTGGGAATTGTCTAAAAAGGACGAACATAAAATTAATTTGACAACTGGGAAAATGGCCCTTGGTGAGACGCGGTGGAATCGCGGTACCTTACTGGAAAATGACATTTATGAACTAGAAAATTGGCATGACGTGCCATTATCGTGGAGCTTTACTAGAAACTGACGAATTCCATATGAACTAGCTCTGTGACGCGGTGCTGAACCTGGTGGCATGCTGTTTTACAAAAATTGCTCTAACCCTTTGCCTGGGTATCAAATTTGGGCGAATTTTATATCATTAGAAAGCTGACTGACTTTCCTACGCAATGGCAGGTCTTAAACTGGAAATTTCTAAGTATTTTTTTTTAAAATATAAATATACTTGAGTATTGAGAGTTAAACCATGCTAGGGGAATATGGGGTATTATAATATCGCCTCCTTAGGGACATTCATCCTCGAATGAGACTGATTACGCTGAGAAATACTGATAGACTGAGTTTACATACTAAACATTCATATTTGATGCATGAGTACATGACTAAACCGATTCATGAATGCATGACTATTATGAAGATGATATGCAACGGTAATGAATACCAAATTTTAACTGTATCTGAACATGGAACTGATTAAATCTAAGGAAGAATATTACCCTAAGCTGAATTTGAGTTTTCGAGGAAAAGGTGAGGATACTTGGTTTACATATCTGCTTCTTCTTCCTAAGTAGCTCCCTCAACGAACTGATTTTTCCAAAGAACTTTGACCAAGGAAACTTCTTTGTTTCTTAGTCTATGATTCTGACGATCGAGAATTTGGACTGGAACCTCTTCAAAAGAGAGATCATTCTGAATATATATGCCCTCTAAGAGAACTATGACTGCTGGGTCACCAATGCATTTATTTAGCAAGGAGACGTGGAATACTGGGTGCACTAAAGCTAGATCTGAAGGCAACTCAAGCTCGTAAGCTACCTTTTCGAAACGGCTGAGAATTCTATAATGACTGACATATCGAAGGCTGATCTATCCCTTCTTGCCAAACCTCTTCACCCCCTTCACGGGAGAGAATTTCAAGAACACAAAATCTTTAATCTCAAACTCAAAATCCTTTCTCCTCACATCTATGTATGAATTCTGTCGGCTCTAGGCTGCCTTAAGATTTTCTCTAAACAACTAAACCTTCTCTAAGGCATCAAACACTATGTTAGGCCCTACAACTGTGACGTGACCTTATTTACATGGTGGCGCGACGTGTTACAATCGTATTTCCACCTTAGACGTGACCTAGAATCTCACCACGACGCGGTGGTATCACGTTGGATTACTAGAAAAGGACAATTGTGAACTGGGACTTTGGAGCTATATGCCATTATCGTTGAGCAACACTGGAAATTAACAATTTCCATTTAAGCTGGCTTCGCGACATGCTGATGGCTCAGGTGATACACTGTCTCACTAAAAAGGCTCTAACTCTTCGCCTGGGTGTCGAATTTAGGCAAATTTTGTATCGATAGAAAGCTTATTGAATTTCTCACACAACAAAAGTGAAAATCTTGAAAATTTGACATATATAAAAGTGTATTCATATTTAAAACATCTCTTTGACATCTTCGGGATGAATTTAAGCTAGGTAGAAGTATGGAGTATTACAATATCTCCCCCTTGGGAACATTCATCCTTGAATGAAACTAACTTAGATGAGAGAAATGATAGACTGAAATACATGCTGAACATGAATAATTACAATATCTCCCCTTTGGGAACATTCATCTGAGATGGTTTGTGTGATAACATTCACTACGGGAATACAAGAATATCATCTATGAAGACTATGACAAACATGTCCAAGTACTGCTTGAACACATGGTTCATCAAGTCCATGAAAGATGCAGGGGCATTGGTAAGACCAAAGGACATGACTAGGAATTTGAAGTGACCATACCGAGTTTGGAAAGCTATTTTTGGAATGTCACATTCCTTGAATTTAAGCTGATGATAGCCTGATCTAAGGTCTATCTGAGAGAAATAGCTAGCACCCTGAAGTTGGTCAAATAAGTCATCAATTTTGGGAAGTGGATTCTTATTCTTGACCGTGACTTTATTGAGCTGACGGTAATCAATACACATTCTGAGAGACCATCTTTTTTTTTGCACAAATAAGACTGGTGTGCCCCACGGGGACATACTGGGTCTGATGAATCCCTTATCTAGGAGATCCTTCAATTGTTCTTTCAATTCTTTAAGTTTTGTTGGTGCCATTCTGTATGGCAGAATAGATATAGATTGAGTATCTTGAAGAAGATTAATGCCGAAGTCTATTTCTCTTTTGGGAGAAATTCCTGGAAGATCTTTGGGAAAGACATCTGAATATTCACTCACAACTGGGACTTATTCAAGACTGGGAACTTCAGAGCTAGAGTCTTTAACATGAAAAAGATGATAGACACATCCTTTAGATATTATTTTCCTTGCCCGAAGGTAGAAAACAAGCAGACCTCCGAAATCTAAAGTACTACCCTTCCACTCTAGGATAGGTTTATTCGGAAACTGGAACTGGACTATTCTGTTTCTACAATCGACTGTGGCATAGCAGGAATGAAGCCAATCCATGCCGAGAATGACATCAAAATCAATCATCTCTAACTCGACTAAGTTTGCTGAGGTGACTTTCTAAAATATTATAATCGGGCAGTTCCTGTATACCCACCGGGCTATGATGATTTTACCCATTGGGGTAGATACTAGAAGGGCTCTGCTAGAATTTTGGGACTGACTCTGAAAACAACTGCTATATAAGGAGTAACAAAAGATAAGGAAGCTCCTGGATTTAGTAAATCTTAAACATACAAGTGAAAGATATGTAATGTACCAGTAACTAAATCAGGAGAATTTTCTTGATCTTTCTGGGACTGGAGAGCATAAAGTCTATTTAGACGTTGCCCACTAGTAGCACTGGAAGTGGCACCCTACTGATTCGGGTGATCGAACTAAGCTTAGGAACGATTAAGTTGACCCTGAGGACCTGGCTGAGGACAATCTCTGAGTCTGTGTCCTGGCTTTCTGTATCCAAAACAAATACCACTGCCCGCTCTGCGAGTACCTTAATGGTGGTTTCCATATTTCTGACAAAGAGGATAGGTTTAAGCACTACTAACATTGCCCTAAGATTTAGGGCCTGGGACCTATCTCTATTGCTATCTCTAAACTTAGGAGATAGAGCACTATCTGAAGAAAGAGTTAGAATGGATGACTTAGGATGGAATTGAGAATGGTTTCCTCCCTCTGACTTAGGCTGAGCAAAGTTAAAACTACCCGTCCTTGCTCTCTTATTCTGCCTCTCTCTCATCTTAATCTTTTGTTCTTCTATTTGTTGAGCATGGGTCATAAGCCTGGCTATGTTTATGTCACTATTCCATATTGCAGACCTGCACTCATTCACCACACTATCATTCACCCCAAAAACAAACTTACTCATCCTGTCCCTACTATCGGCAACCACATGAGAAGTGTATCTAGCTAGTTGAGTAAACTTAAAAGAATACTCTTTCACTATCATGTTTCTCTTCCTGAGGTTGATAAATTCCAACACCTTAGCTTCTCTAAGATCTAGGGGAAAGAACCTATCCAAAAAAGAAGAGGCAAACTCCTCCCATTCTCCGGACCCTGCATCAACTGCTCTCTATAACTTCCACTGTTTGAACCAAGTGTGAGCAAAATCCTACAACTGATATGCAGATAGCTTATCACTCTTACTAGAAGTAACCCCCATGAAGTCCGTAACATTTTGAACCTATTCTAGGAACTCTTGAGGATCCTCTTCTGACTTAGACCCAAAAAAGGATGGAGGATTCATTCGGTTGAAGCCCCGAATCCTAGCTGCAGCTGAATTGGCCACTGGGTTGGATAGAAAAATAGCTGGTCATTCATTCCAAGCAGCAACTGAATTAGAAAGAGTGGTGAATACAACTCTAAACTCTGCATAAGAAACATGTTCATCCAATGGATCTGCTTGGACGAGCTGAAGGGCTGATTAATTTCTGTTTCTTCTTTTGGGAGGCATGTTCTATAGAAGAAAGGGAGAAATGGATTAGAATGAGAGTTAAATTTGAGCACATGTTCACTAGCATGACATAAATACTGAAAGAAGGGAAACTGTTCCTAAGATATCTTATAGCCTCCTGCATATAAATATGGCGCGCAACACACCCATGTAAAAGACATTACTAGATGCGTCTTTCAGACTTCCTAGGACTCTATTGAAACTTAGGCTCTGATACCAAGTTTGTAATGCCCCAAATTTGGTACTCGAAATGCTACCCAGTGCTCATGACCCCTAAGGACCATAAACTAACCTATGACTAATATCTGTACCTGAACACTGCATAATATACTGTATAAATACAGAAATAGTAGGATGAAACATGCCATAAGGTTCAAAACTGATAAACATTTGATAAAACCATATCTGAATATTGTGGTACGACAATACAAAAATCAAAACAATGTCTGAAAACATCTAGTCTAAAAACACTATAATATGAAAGCCTCTAAACTATCTGAATAAGAAGTTGATGGGACATGTCCCTAACTAACTCCAACTACTGAAATAAACTAGGTAATGAAGAAATAAAGTAATGATCATGTCCTTGAAGGATGAGGACTCACTGCTGACTCTGACTGCTGAAATTGGAATGCTACTGATACTCTGGAGCTCAAGCTTCTGAACCTATAGTATAGAATAAAACACCATAGCGCAAATGCGTCAGTACAATTGAATGTACTGGTATGCATGTGAAGTAGACTGATTGCAAAGTGTTCATATGCATAAACTATGCTAATTGACTGAATAACATGAACAAGACAATACATGCATGGACAAGTGATTGTGACTGAATTCGTGATGGTACTGACTACTGAGTCTGATTACTAATAACATGAGTCACTAATAACTGATATAACTGATACTGAGCGACTGTATCTGACAGTCTATATTCTGATGGAACTAACTGAGTTTCGTAATATTCTAAATTGACTATATCTGACAGTCCTAAAATTCTGAAGAACTAGCTGAGTTCTTTTACTGAGACTGAGACTATGGGAAGTAGTCATCTAACTGATATTACCCAAATAAAGTAATATAACTGAGTTGGGGTCTAATCAGTAACCTTAATTGGAAGGGTGTCAATACCACACCACTGGTAAGGACAAACCGTGAGTGAGCCCCTCATATAATAGGTACTCAAAGAAGAATGGTGGGACCCTCATATAATAGGTTAAGCCACCTCATCTACCCTCAAAATAGCAGGTTTGATATCTCAACCTATGCTGGCTACGTAATTCTGGAGCGTAAGGACTGCTTCTAAGAATCACACCCTCTAATAATAGGTGAGTTCCCATCCTTGGGCTCACTCGGTGCTGAATCCTACTACCATCTGAATAGACACTGAACATGATTAACTAAACTGAACTGGACTAAGTTCTTTGGGTTCCGTGACTTATGTAATACTACTAAGATTTACTGAATTACTGAGCTTTCTAAGATTACAGGGGTTACTGAGTTTTTCCTGAGTTTTCTTGAGTTACATCATGAAAACATGACACTAGCTCTAGGCACACAACTAAATTGTCAGGTACAAGTACCCCCAGGACCCGATAAGGAAACTGACAAAGCATGACACTCTTGAATACATGACCAACATCAACAATCCATTATACAATAAATTGGGAATTTCATGAAGTACATGGTTATCATAATCTTGTACATGGTAGGAATATATATAATCAATGTCATAATTCCATATTCTAGCATAATGAGCATTTCAACAAACATCTACATTGCACATCAATAGTATGGGAGTCATTTGAACATAAGAGTATAACATGAATGCTTCACTTAAGTCACAATTGAGTCATATTACATAATTTCTAGTCTCTTAGGAATTTTGTCAAAGACTTAGGGTGCATGACTTAGGGCATGGCATAATCATCAAATTAACATATCATAACCAACTAAAATTCTTGGTTTTCAACTCACATACTAACATATTTTCATAAAACACATAAAGATTCCAACTTGGGAATCATACAACAACAACAACCACATGAACATAATCAACACATAGAATGAATATCATAATTCATAGTTTAAAACTTGATTCTTGGGCTTCATGGATGAAAGGAATCCATGAATTAACACTATACATACCTGAGAAAGGAAACCTTGAAGTTTCTTGGAGTTCTTGGATGGATCTCTTGAGATTGACCTTGATTCTCAAGGGCTAGGGTTTTGTTTTCTTGAGAGAGAATGTTCTTGATTTTAGGGAAAAAATAAATAATAAGTATCTAAGGATGTTTTTAGGGCTTAAATCCCACATCTAGGTGGAATAAAATCATGGGAAAATACCCATTTAACCCTGGACGCATCTTCTAATTTTTGTGAAAATTGGACCCCTAGCACGATGCAACGCTATCATGCCGTGTCACTAGAAAGTGAAAACTAGAAAATTGCATGGTGGCGTGATGCGGTATGATCACGTTGCCACCTTGGACGCGACCTGGAATCTTACCACGACGCGGTGGTATCGCGTTGGAACATTGGAAAAGGATAATTGTGAACTGGGCCTTTAGAACGACGCGCCACTATCGCGGAGCAACACTGGAAATTTACAATTGACATTTAAGCTGGCTCTGCAATACGTTGATGGCTCAAGTGATACGTTATCTCACTACAAAAGCTCTAACCCTTCGCCCGAGTGTTGGATTTGGGCGAATTTGGTATCGATGGAAATCTTATTGAATTTTCCACACAAAAAAAAGTGCAAATCTTGAAAATTCCACACATAAAAGTGTATTCATCTTTAAAGAATGTCTTTGACATCTTCGGGATGAATTTAAGCTAGGTAAAAGTATGAGGTATTACATTACAGAACACTCATATCATAATATTTCAACAACTCTAACCACCTTCTCTAATGCAAATTCAACTCTTTCTGAGAGAACACATACTACAAGATTTTGTGATCTGTGAACACATCAACATGCACCCCATACAAATAGTACCTCTAAATCTTTAAGGCAAACACAACAGCTGCTAACTCAAGATCATGGGTGGGTAATTCTTCTCATGGGGCTTAAGCTGTCCAAAGGCATAGGCTATGACCTTACCTCTCTACATTAGGACACAACCCAAACCTACTCTAGAAGCATCACAATACATAAAAAACCTATCTGAACCATCTGGTAGAGTCAAAACTGGGGCTTAGGTGAGTCGAGTCTTCAACTCCTAAAAACTCTTCTCGGAAGAATCTGACCACTAAAACTTGACTTTCTTCTGAGTCAATCTAGACATGGGGGATGCAATAGATGAAAAACCTTTAATAAACCGATAGTAATATCCATCTAAACCCAAGAAACTCCTGATGTCTGAGGAAGAGATATGTTTAGGCCAGTTTCTCATCGCTTTGGTATTTTGAGAATCAACTCTAATTCTATCACCAAAAATAACATGACTAAGGAATGCTACTGACCTTAGCCAAAATTTGCACTTACTAAATTTGGCAATCAACTGATGGGCTCTGAGAGTCTGAAGTATGATTCTGAGGTGATCTGCGTGATCATTCTCGCTTTGGGAATAGACAAGAATATCTTCGATGAAGACTATAATGAACATGTCCAATTACTTCTTGAACACTCAGTTCATCAAGACCATGAAAGCTGTTGGGGTATTTGTGAGACCAAAGGACATAACTAGAAATTTGAAGTGACCATACTGGGTTCAGCAAGCTTTGTTTCGAATGTCACATTCTCTGACTCTAAGCTGATGATAGACTGATTTGAGGTTTATCTTAGAAAAATAACTGGCACCATGAAATTGGTCAAACAAGCCATCGATTTTGGGAAATGGTTATTTGTTCTTGACTGTGACTTTGTTCAGTTGATGGTAGTCTACACACATTCTAATAGAATCATCTTGGTGCCCCCTATGGGGGACATGCTGGGTCTGATGAACCCCTTTTATAAAATGTCCTTTAACTATTCTTTTAGCTTACTGAGTTCAGCTGGAGCCATTCTGTATGGAAAAATAGATATAGGCTGAGTATCTGGAAGAAGAACTATTCCGAAGTCAATTTCCCTTTCGGGAGGGACTCCAGGAAGATCTTCAGGAAACACATCTGAGAATTCATTTACTACTAGAACTGACTCAAGACTACAAGTCTCTGAACTAGAGTCTTTGAATCACACAAGATGATAGACACATCCCTTGGATATCATTTTCCTCGCTCCAGGGTATGAAATCAACTGACCCTTAAGCGTTCTAGTACTACCCCTCTATTCAAGGATTGGTTTATTTGGAAACTGAAAATGAACTATTTTGTTTCTACAGTCAACTGAGGCATAGCATGAATGGAGCCAATCCATGCCAAGAATGATGTCTAAATCCATTATCTCTAACTCTACTAAGTTTGCTAAAGTGACTTTCTGAGATATCATAACCGGATAGTTCCTGTATACTCGTCGGGCTATGATAGTCTAACCCACTGGGGTAGAGACTGAGAAGAATTTTATTAAGACTTCTGGTTTGACCCTAAAGTTGATAGCTATGTAAGGAGTTACAAAAGATAGAGAAACGTCTGGATTTAATAAGGTATAAACATAGAAATGGAAGATCTGTAACATACTGTCAGCTCGTCAGGAGAACTTTCCTGATCTTGTCAGGATTGAAGTGCATAAAGCCTGTTTGGGCGTTTCCCACTGGTGGTGCTGGAAGTGGTACCCTGCTGATTTGGGTGACCGAGTTAAACTTAGGAACGACTGTACTGACCCTATGAACATGACTGAGGACAATCTCTGATTCGATGGCCTAGTTTCCACACCCAAAACATACATCACTACTAGCTCTGCAGACATCCTGATGGTTTCTACCATATTTTTGGCAAAGAGGATTTATTCAAGCACTACCAATACTACCCTGAGACTTAGAGCCTGGCGCCCTATCTTTGTTAGTATTTCTGGACTTAGGTATGGGAGCAGTGCTTGAGGATGGGGCTGGAACTAAAGATTTTGGACAAAATTAGGAACGGTTAACGCCCTCTGACTTAGGTTGAGTGAAATTAAAGCTACCTATTCTATCTCTCTTATTCTCCCTCTCTCTCCTTATTCTTAGCCTCTTCTATTTGTTGAGCATGGACCATGAGCCTAGATATGTCTATCTCCTTAATCAACACTACAGTTTTGCACTCTTTAACCACACTCTCTAACACCCCAGACACGAACTTGCTCATTCTGGACCTATTCTCTGCTACTACATGGGGAGCGTACCTGGATAATGGAGTAAACTTAAGGGAGTACTCTTTCACACCCATGTTGCCTTGCCTGAGATTGATGAACTCTAACACCTTGACTTCTCTCAGCTCTAAGGGAAAGAATCTATCTAGAAAAGCAGTAGCAAACTCTTCCCACTCTTTGGGCTCTACATCTATGCCTTTGTCTACCTTCCATTACTTAAACCACATATGGGCTACATCTTATAGCTGATAGTCAGCTAACTTAGCACTCTCACTGGAAGTCACTCCCATGATATCTATGACTTTTTAAACCTGTTCGAGGAATTCCTCTGGATTCTTTTTAGACTTAGATCTTGAGAATAGGGGAGGATTTATTTGGGTAAAGTTATGAATCCCGACTCCAATAGTATTGGCCACTGGGTTGGACTGAACAGAAGCTGGCTGTTCATTCTAAGCTACTATGATATTGGCTAGAGTGGTGAACGTAGCTCCAAATTCTGCGTGGGATATATGCTCGTCCAGGGGATCAACGTAAATGGGCTAAGATGCTGACTGTTTAACTTGATCTCATGCTCACTCACATGACATGAATACTTAAAGAAAAGAAACTTTTCCTAAAATATCTCATATCCTCTTGTCCATAAGTTTGGCGCGCTACACACCCATGCACAAGACTCGACTTGAAGTGGCTTTCAGACACCCTAGGACTCTGTTGAACCTTAGGCTCTGATACCAAGTTTGTAACGCCCCAAATCTATACCTCAGATGCCAGACGATGCTTACGACCCCAAAGGACCACAAGCTAACCCATGACTGACACCTGCTGCGAGCACTGAATAATAATACTAAAATAATATGGAAAATAGGTTGGAATGCCACAAGGTTCATAATCTGAATACTGATAAATATAGTAATTGAAAACAATATCTAAAAATTGAACACTGTCTGGAGTAGCCTTATCTGAAAAGCCTCTAACTGAACTGTCTGAAAGTGGAGTTGATGGGACAAGCCCCCAACTAAATCTGAATACTCAAATATTGAAACTACTGAAATACTAAAATAAAAGCATATCCATGATAGATGAGGACTCACTACTGAATTTGTTGCTGCTAACTGAATCTATCTAAGTGCGGTAAGGAACCTGAGCATCCAAACCAATGATATGAGACATCATAGCATAAATAAAGAGTGTGTGTCAGTACGTGGAATGTAATGGTATGCTAGATGTGGTAAGGCCGAATACAAGGGTTCATATGCATGAACTGTAATTGACTGAATAATAAAGAGTAATTGAATATAAGAGTACATGGATAACTAAAACCGCTGTAAATACTAAGTATGCAATATTATACATATACGTGTATACTGTAACTGAGCTTTTACTGAAGCTGAGTTCTGAGGTTTGATAATTGAGTAACTGATACCTAAAATTTTATAACGCCCCAAATCTGGTACCCGGAATACTACACAGTGCTCATGACCCTAAAGGACGACAAGCTAACCCATTACTAATATCTATAACTGAGAACTGCATAATATGATGTAAAGATATGGAATTAACGGTTGAAAGGCCATAAGGTTCAAATATATGAAAAAACATAACATCTAGAAATATGGTACATCATTATCAAAACAACTGAAATAAACTGTGAACATGCTATAGTCTGAAAGCCTCTACACCGTCTGAATAAGGATTTGATGGGACATGTCCCCAACTAACTCCAATTGATGAAATAACAAAGTACTAAAGATATGAAATAATCAAATCATAACATCCTCGAATGATGAGGACTCACTACTGACTCTGACTGCTGAAACTAGAATACTACTGATGCTCTGGAGCTCGTGATTCTGAACCTATGGTATAAAACACCATAGCGCAAATGTGTCAGTACGTGGAAATATACTGGTATGCAAGTGAGGTAGGCTGAATTCAAAGAATTCATATGCATGAACAATGCTAACTGACTATATAACATGATTGTGAGAATACATACATGAGTGTGTGACTGTACTTAGATTTATGAGTAATACTGACTACTGAGTTTGAATACTGATAACATGAGTTATTGATAACTGGTATAAATGATACTGGGAGACTGTGTCTGACAGTCTAGGTTCTGATAGAGCTAGCTGAGTTTCATACTAAGCTGAGTGACTGTATCTGACAATCCTGGGTTATGTAGAACTATCTGAGTCCTATTACTAAGACTGGGTGACTGTATCTGACAGTCCTAATTCTGTAACTAAAACTATAGAAGAATTCATCTAACTAACATGCCCTTTTTCTAAATAGATTTGGGGTCCAACCTGTAACCCCAGTTGGAAGGGTGTCAATACCGCGCCACTGGTAAGGACAAGCCGTGAGAAATCCCTCGTCTAACAGGTACTCTAAGGAGAATGGTGGGACCTTCATATAACAAGTTAAGCCACCTCATCTACCCTCAACTAGCAGGTTTGATGTCTCAACCTACGCTGGCTACGTAGTTATGGAGCGTAAGTATTGCTTCTAAGAATCACACCCTCTACTAACAGGTGAGTTCCCATCCTTGGGCTCACTCAGTGCTGAATCCTACTCCCATCTGAATAGACACAGAACATGATTAACTGAACTAAACTGGCCTGAGTTCATTAAGTTTCATTAACTGATGAAATACTATTAAGATCTAATAACTGACTGAGATTACTAAGATTACTGAGTTTTCCTGAGTCATGTAACTGACTGAATTCTATTAAGTTCTGAAACTTACTGATAAGGCTACTAATCATGGCATGAATGAGATTTATCATGAAACTGACGCTGGCTCTAGGCACACAGCTAAGATATCGGGTATAAGTAACCCCAGGACTCGATAACATGAAACTGACAAGATATGATACTTCTTGAACATATAACCATGGTCAATAATTCATAGTACTGTCATTGGAGATTTTCATGAAGTATTTGCATACCCCAAGCTTACACATGAATAAGAATGCATATAAACATGTCATAATTCCCTAAGCCTAATATCATGAGCATTACATCAATCTATTATAAGGCATAACAATAGCATGGGAGTCATTTTGAACATAATGGTAACACGAATTCATCGTTTAGGTTCTATTGAGTCATAATGCACAAGTATTATTCTCTTAGGCATTTTATCAAACACCTAGTATGCATAACTTAGGGATTAGGCATGATATCAAATTAATACCACATGATTCCCTAATTCAACTCAATTTCATAAATTTCAACCCACATACTAGCGTAGTTTCATGAACAACACATAAGAATTCCAACTTGGGAATCCTACAACAATAACTACAGGAACATGATCAATCCACAACATAAATATCATAATTCATAATTTAAAATTAGAATCTTGGGCTTCATGGATGAAAGGAATCCATTAATGAACACTTGACATACCTTGGATGGAAAATTCTTGAAAACTAACTGTAGAATCTCTTGAATTTGAAGCTCCTATGTAAACCCTAGACTTGTTCTTGAGAGTATTTGAGAGTAACAACATTATTTTGGTGAAATAAGGGCCGAATCTCGTGTTATAGGCTTATATAGTGGTAAAAAATTGACCATTTTCCCCTTAAAAATATGAACATTTAATGACTGAAAACTGGACATCGGCGCAATTGGCGATGCGGCACGTTAATGCACCGATACGATACCCGATGCGTCGTGCCATGATCGCGCCAAGCCTTAGTAGTTTTACTGGCAGTTACTACAACAATGTTAACCAATGTGATAGGAACCACAGTGCACCAAGATCGCGTTGGTCCACTATTTTGGGACACCAAACGTGGTCTAAACAAGGTTTGAAAAATCCAAAACTTATCCGGGAACACCTATTGACCTCTCTGATCATGAATTAACAAAAATACGGACCATTAAAGGACATTAAGGTGGAAAAATGAGATTGCCAACTTTTGAAAGCCAAAAATAAACTAAGTATGGGAACTTAGCGAGAATTTCCTAAGTATGGGACCCCCCTTGACAAGCTTAAAGAACTAATTTAATCTTAGAAATTTGGTGGGGTCTTCCCAATTTACTGATAACTGATAGACTATATCTGACAATCTTGATTATGTAGAACTGAACTGAGTTTTGAACAAAGACTGAGACTAAAATTGTGAGAGGTAATCATCTAACCGATATGCCTCTCTCTGAACTGATTGGGGTCTAACCTGAAGCCCTAGATGGAAGGGTGTCAATATCATTCCATGGGTAAATTCAAGCTGAAGAGGCACCCTCATCTGGCAGGTTCCCTAAATGAGAATGGTGGTACCCTTAATCGACAGGTAAAACACTTCATCAGCCCTCAACTGACAGTTTAATGTCTCCACCTACACTGGCTACGTAGTTCTAGAACACAAGGACTACTTCTAAGGATCACACCCTCTACTGGCAGGTGAGCCCCCATCCTTGGGTTCACTCGGTGTTGAATCCTACTCCCAACTAAAGACACTAATTATTGTACTGTAGATCTAGGTATACAACTAGATTTTCGAGTATTGAATACCTCCAGGACTCGATAGCATGGAAAGTAAAGCATGGCATGATCTTGAAAAGTATAACAATAGATACTTGTTAAAAATACATTCACCTAGTCATTTTGTCAAACACTTGAGATACATGAACTTGTACATGAATGGGAACACATAACAACATGTCATGATTTTCCCTATTCAATTAAGATAGACATTTTATCAAACACTTGGACATCATGATTTTTTCACCTAAAGTTAGTCAACACTTGAAAATCATGGATACAATACTAACTTGTAAAATTCAAGGTTTTATCAAGATATTCACATATTCATCACACATGCTATTCAATATCATGAAACTTGCCATTAAATCATGGATTGAAATCCAATTAATATCATGAACCATGAATACAATCAATTTCAAGCATGGAAATCATAAATGTATAAACTTGTATGTTTAAATAGGGTTCTTGAACTCCATGGGTGAAAAGAAACCCAGGATGAACACCTAACATACCAGAGAAAATGAGTTCTTAAAGGTTCTTGGAGGATTTCTTGAGAATTGTTCTTGATTCTAGAAGTTAGGGTTTTGTTAATTTGAGAGAGAATGATTTATTCTTAAGAGAAAGTGAGTAAATAATGACATATTAGGTTATTTAGGGGTTAAATCATGTGTTTAGGACTGATTAGGGCCATGGAAAAAGACCAATTACCCCTGGAAAGTAACCAAATTTCATCACTAAAAAGTCCCAATTTTGGGCTTCACCACAACGCGGTGCCATTGTAGTGAGTCACTGGAAATCAATTGGGAACTATGAAAAAAGGATGAATTGAAATTGACCCTTGGCGCGACACGGCACTATCGCGGAGTCTCACTGGATTTTGACAGTTGGGAAAATGGCCCTTGGCGTGACGCGATGGAATCACGGTACCTTACTAGAAAATGACATTTGTGAACTGGAACATTGGCACGATGTGCCATTATTATGGAGCTTCACTAGAAACTTACAAATTCCATTTGAACTGGCTCCGTGATGCAGTGCTGCACCTGGTGACACGCTGTTTTACAAAAATTGCTCTAACTCTTTGTTCGGGTATCGTATTTGGGAAAATTTTATTTCATTGGAAAGCTGACTGAATTTCCTACGCAATGGCAGGTTTTAAACTAGAAAATTCTAAGTATTTTGAAAAATTTATATAGATATACTCAATTACTAAGAGTTAAACTGAGCTAGGGAAATACGGGGTATTACATTTATCCATTAATATTTCTCTAATTAAATCTTTGCAAGATACGCCGGGATATGCTAAATTTATGAAGGATTTGGTATCCAAGAAGATCTTGTGGAGGATGAAACAATAGAACTACACATCATTATAGTGCTATTATGTCAAGCACGATGGCAAAAAAGAAAAAAGACCTCGGAGCTTTTACAATTCCGTGTACCATCAAATTGTTCATGTTTGTGAAAGCATTGTGTGACCTTGTAGCAAGTGTAATCCTAATTCCATATGCCATATTTCCATATTCCATATTCCACAAACTCAAATTGGGGAAGCCACAAACTACCATGATAAAATTGCTCATGGCTAACCGGTCCATTAAGAAGCCGATGGCAGTTTTTCATGACGTTCTAGTTAAAGTTGAACGGTTTATCTTCCCAGCCAAATTTGTTATCTTGGATTATGCATTGGATATTGAAGTTTCTATCATTATCAAAAGGCCAATATTATCTACTAGGAAGGCTTTGGTGGATGTGGAATCCGGTGAGATAAAGTTTTAGTTGAATAACAAGGAGGTGTCCTTCGACGTATGCAAGTCCATGAAGTAACAGATGGATTTACAAGTCATCTTGGTGATTGATTTTTTTGATAGGGAGGTGACAAATCATGTTGATATGAGCTTGTTTGATGATCCTTTTATATGAGTGTTATGGAATTATGAAAGAGAAGAAGTGGAAGAATTTGATGAGGTAGTTGAATCTTTAATGGGACTTGGATCTTATACTAAGAACCTAATAAAGTTGTACCTTGATCTTAAAACCCATGAAAATTTACCTGCAAAACCATCAGTTCTCGAGCCACCCAAAATTAAATTGAATCCATTACTGCCCCATCTGAAATATGTGTTCTTGGGGGATAGATATATGTTATCTATAATCATTGTAAGTGACCTTGAGCCCTATCAAGTGGAAGATTTAAAGTTGGGGGTGAAAAGGTCATTTGAGCCATTGGATGGACAATTGCGAACATCATAGGAATGACCTCCGACATTTGTTCCAACAAAATCAAACCATAAAATGATCATGTGCCTAGTGTGGAACATCAAAGGAGGCTAAATCAACAGATGTAAGTGGTGGTAAAGAAAGAAATCATAAATGGCTTTATGCGGGAGTAATCTACCCAATATCCAATAAAAATTGGGTAAGTCCGGTGCAATGTGTTGCAAAGAAAGGTGGCATCACGGTAATTAAAAATGATAAGAATGACTTTATCCCCATACGACTTATGATCGGGTGGTGGGTATGCATGGACTACCAAAAGTTGAACTCATGAACCAAAAAGGACCACTTTTCTATGACCTTCATGGACCAAATATTGGATCGGTTGGCCGAGGGAGGATGGTATTGTTTTGTAGATGGATACTACGGCTATAATAAAATTTGTATTGCCTAGGAATACCAAGAGAAAACAAATTTTACTTTCCCCTATGGGATATTTGCATTCAAGTGGATGCTCTTTGGGTTATGCAATGCACCAATAACTTTTCAACATTGGATGCTATCAATTTTTGCAGATATGGTTGAGGATTCAATGAAAGTCTCCATGGATTATTTATCGGTGGTGGGGAACTTATCTTAATCGTGTCTTGAGCAGCTAAGAAAGGTGCTTAAGAGATATGTAGAAACCAGGCATGTCCTAAAATAGGGAAAATGCCATTTTATGGTCAAAAAAGGTATTTTGTTGGGCCACAAGATCTCAGGGAAAGGCATACAAGTTGATCAAGATAAAGTAGAGGTGATTGCCAAATTACCCCAACCTGTGTCCATAAAGGGAGTTTGGAGTTTCCTTGGGTATGCTGGATTCTATCAATGATTTATCAAAGATTTCTCCAAAATAGCTCATCCAATATGAAAACTCCTTGAAAAGGAGACAAAATTCAACTTTGATAAGGCATGCTTAAAATCCTTTGATAATCTTAAAGAATTTTTTATTTTGGCTCCCGTCATTGTGTCCCTGAATTGGTCATCCACTTTTAAAGTGGTGTGTGATACAAGTTGGATTGCATTGGGTGCGGTGTTAGGTCAACTCAAGGAAAAACTCTTTCATCCCATCTATTATGTGAGAAAGACCTTTAATGATGCTCAACGCAACTACACCATTATTGAACAAGAGTTGTCGGTGGTTTTATATGCTTTTGAAAAATTTTGCGCCTACCTGTTAGGTATGAAAGTGGTGGTTCAAGTAGATCATGCTACCCTTAAGTACCTCATGGCAAAGAAGGAAGCAAATCCACACCTTATTAGATAGATTTTACTTTTGCAAGAATTTGAATTTGAGGTAAAGGATCGAAGAAGGTGCGAAAACTAAGTGGCCAACCATCTTTCGCGTCTTGAGGGTTATCAAGAAAGGAATGGAGAAATTGATATTGATGACACTTTTCCGATGAGTTAATCATGTCTATTGCGGGGAAAAATGCAGTGTGGTATGCCGACTATGCTAATTATGTGGCAAGTAGTGTACTTCCAAAGGGGATTAGCTACACTCAAAAGAAGCAGTTTTTGTTTGATATAGAAAAATATTTTTTGAATGAACCATTCCAATTTTGGGAGCACACGGATGGTGTGATTAGGTGGTGCATTATGAAGGTTGAGATGAACAATATCCTTGAAGTTTGTCATTCTCACCTTATGGTGGTCACCATGGGGGAATTTGAACCACCGCTAATTTTCTTTAATATGAGAATTATTGGCCCACCATGCACAAGGATGACATTGTGTGGGTAAAATCATGTCACCAATGCCAAATGCAAGGTGGTATCTCGAGAAGACATGAAATTCCCCTCAAACCAAACCTTAAAGTTAAAATCTTTGACGTATAGAGGATTGATTGTATGAGCCCATTTGTGAGATCATTTGGAAATAAATATAAATTGGTGGTAGTTGATTATGTTTCTAAATTGGTGGAATACTTGGAACTTCCAAATAATGAGAGAAAAAATGTTAACTACTTTTTGAAGAAGTATATCTTTACACAGTTCGGAATGCCGCATGCCATCATTAGCGACAGAGGCTCATATTTTTGTAATCGGGTATTTAGGGCCCTTCTTGACAAGTATAGGGTTAAACACAAAGTTGCTACCCCATATCACCCCTAAAAAAGTGTCCAATATTAAGTTTTAAACAAAGAAATCCAAGTCATACTCGAGAATACAGTGAATATAGGCCGAACCAATTTTGCAAGGCATCATGATGAGAAACTTTGGGCTTATAGAATGGCCTATTAAATCCCAATTGGTATGTCTCCCTACCAATTGGTGTTTGTAAATGAATGTCACTTGACTGTAGAGCTTGTGCATAAAGACTTGTGGGCTTTGAAGATGTTAAATATGAATTAGGAAGAAGCCTCCGTGGCGAGGGTCACAAAACTCCACGAATTGGAAGATTTATGTGTCAAAGCATATGAGAGTTCCGCATTGTATAAGGAGAAAATGAAAAAATGGCATCATGATGAAATATTAAGACGAAAATTTTATGTCTGCGAGAGTGTACTCCTTTACAATTCTTGTTTGAAACTCTTTGCGGGAAACCTTTATTCTAAATGGTCGGGACCATTTGTGATTTCTAATGTTTACCCTAGTGGTGCCATCTAATTGGAAGATCATGAAAAAATAAATTTGTAGTAAATGGACAACGGGTGAAGCACTACAATGTAAAAGGTCTCGGGGTGGCCAAGGTGGAGTTTGTTTGTTTCAAAGACACTACGTGGTGAAGAAGGAGGGTTGTGTTGCGATGTTTAATTAGGTGCTTGATGGGAGGCAACTCATCCTTGTCTCATTTCTTATTTTTTGTTGTTTTTTAGGTATTTTAACACAAGTTTACTATCCAAAAAAATATGGGAAAACAGAGATGAAAAATGGCAGCTGTGTAGGAAAACAAAACAGAGCAAAAAATAGGAGAATTCGGCCTCAGTTACTTCAATCGTGGAACAATTTGACATGATCATGGATGCCGATGGTCATTCATTTGCTGCTTAAGGGGGTCACTTATAAACCTTGTACTTCGTTAATATGTTGCAATGAGGGTACTTCAGGATTCTAAGTTAGGGATGTGTGAGGCTACTTTTGTTTTTGTGTGTTTCTTATGCTTAACATTTAACGAGCCTTTCCCTATGATAGATTGAGTGACTACCTTCTTAAGGGAAAAGCATCATGATTGAATTTTGAGCCATGAATATAGGGGATTTCTGAGTACCCCTAGCTTCGAGGTCACAAATGCAATGAAAGTCTGAGTACCTGTGGCATTTTCGATTTGGGATCATATTTATACCTATGGCTAAGTCTGAGTAATATGATCCTAGGCCAATTATCTCAAGCCTAATTTTGATTGTACTTGATTAGTGAGATGATCCTAGGCTAACTTTATGATATTGGAAGTCCACTTTATCTGAAAAATCCTACCCTTGCATAAATGTTATCCCTAGTCAGCCACATTGAGCCTTTGGACTTTTCTTCGGCAAACACATTGCAAGCTATGAGCCTTTCAATCTTTATCCCTCTTTTGAACCCTACCATCCTTTAACTTAAAAATATAACTTAAGGCTAAAGCCTAAGTTGGGGGTGGTGAATATTGAAATAGGTAACATTGGGACATGAAGTTGTAAGTGAGTGGATAAGAGCTTAAGCATTGAGAACAAATGAATAAGAAAAATAAAAGATCAAATAAGGGAAAGAAAAGCACGAAGTGTGCAAGAAAAAAAATGAAAATAAAATGGATGAACCAAGGAAATAAAAGTAGGCACATGTGTAAGGAGTAAAAAAAAGAAGCGGCACATGATCAAAAGTTGGATAAAATAGTGTGATGTATATTTTCAAGGAGGGTATAGCCATGTTTTTCCTAAATAATATCCTACCCTACCCCAAACCTACATTACAAGCTCAAAAAGCCCTTCGAGATTTTCAACCAAGTGTATTCATTATAGTGGCGATTGAAATATAGAGGGAAACCTATGGAATGGTACTTTTTAGCATCAAGAGTCCTTGGGAGAGATAAAGTTTCACACTTGAATCCCTTGTTGCATATTTGATAACTTGGTGTGTGGAATTTTCCTTCTTGTGAGGAGGCAAGTAAACAAGTTGAAGTGGGTGATTTTGTCATTTCCCAAAAAACAAGGAAAAAGGAGTATAACATGGTTGAGGTCAAAGGTGAGTCACTTCTAGAGTATTAGTAATTGTTGCATGGTTGCTCTTTGAAGTCTTTTGCATCCTTGTGAATTGCATTTTACGTAGAGGGGTGTCATGTGAATAGTTTTTCCCATGTTTGAAGAGCTATTTGTGGTATTAATCAAGTTGAGATCATTGTGATCATTAGGTTATAAAATTTAGGCATAAATGTGCATTATCACTTGGTAAGAGGTAGTGTTGCTTGAGTACGAGCAAAGCTTTAAGTTGTGGGTGTTGATGAGTGGTGAATTTACCACCCATTTGCACTCAACATTTGTGCACACTATTATGATTTGAATGTATAAATGAGACATATTTTTAATCAAATACCTAAATTCCATATTTTGCAGGCATACAAGTTATGAGATGGAAATATGTAGATGCAAGCTAAAAAGGAACAAAAATGAGGACAGAAGTGCGACTAAAGGACTAGAAGCAGGAACCACTCTCAAAAACTGCTATCGTGATCTTAGATCTGTGATCGTAGCCAGTCAAACATAGTCAAATGAATGCGATCTCGATCATTAGAGGGTGGTCTCAATCACCGCAATCACGGGAATATCGGCGTAATCGCGGTCTAGCGGTTTTAATAATCAAGGACAATTCAGTAGAATGACGTAGTTAATTCCAACTCCCATATAAGGCAATAATCTTTTTCCCCTTTTGAGATTATTGACTTGGAGAGATTGAAAAATTAGAAACTTGGTGAACCCTAGAATTGGAGGAACATTTTTTGCATATGAAATTTCAATTGGAGCTTTGGTGAAATTGAATTGTAAAGTGAAGACTCTCATTATTTTCCATTCCATGGATGCATTGAATGATTCTTTTGGTATATTTCGTTCTCTTTACTTCATGAGTAGCTCAGTTTTCTAGTCTTGGGATTATGCTGAACTAAGGTGCAACTATGTATGGGTTGCGATGTATTTGTGTATATGCTAGTTAGTTGATGATGAGTTTTACTATTGCTTGGTTAAATTAGTTAGGATTTGTAAGTGAAAGCCCCAATTAAACAAAATGGGTTTGTAGGTGAAAACCCTAAATTCTTGAAAGATCAAACCATCCTTGAAAGAGGGGTTTAGGTGAACTTGTGGAACCCATATCATCCTTAAAAGAGGGATATGGATGACAAGGCAACAATAGACAATTAATGGGTGTAGTTTTCTAGTTTTCACTATCTTAAGACATAAGGGTGATGAGGAAGTTAACTATATCTAGGGCATCTTCTTAGAAATAGGAATGCCCAATTGAGGTAATATGTGAATGTAGTTAACACACTTGTTAGGTATCCGAAGGGGTCAACGAGTGAAATTCGTGAGGTTTTGTTGACAAACTAGCCTCAAGGATCTTAGACCTAGCCTACCATATTGTTGATAACTAACATGTACACTAAATCTTGATGTAACTATGCCTAACTTGAACTTAGGTAGACATAATCCCAAGATTCTCCTCATATCGAATTTAAATCACAATTGTTATGTAATTTGTTGACTTGAGTTGCTATTGACAAGAACTTTCCAAAAAACCAACCCCTCCCCAATTTTTATTCATGAGTTTTGTTTCATTCACATGGTGGGTAACTTATTAGTAGCAATTAACACCTATAGGACTAGAATTATAATTTTGATCCTCGTGGATTCGACCTCAACATAAGTTAAGCTATTGACAACGAGCGACCTTTTCCAATTTCGATGGAATAGGTGAGCGTTATCATTAACCATCTATTACCAATACCAATGCTAAAATTGATACCGACACCGCCCATGCCCGTAGTATAGATTGCAACTTTCCTTGAAACCCTAGCTTAGCTTAAACAGAGAGCTTGAGAGAGAATTTGGGAGTGTTTTTTTTTTTTAGAATAATGTTATAATAAAGTCTCAATGGAGGGTTTAAGTCGTGCTATCAAAAGGAATTAAAGTAGAAAATGTCCAAAATACCCTCATCTAAAAGTTGTTAAAAGTCATCCTTGGTTATGAGTTGACCTACTGACTCGTTACCACATTATATGACTTATATCTTTGAATCATATCTTAGATAGTAAGTTGGAGACCTATTCATTGTCCACCTTATGACTCCAAGATCTCACTTATAACCTGACTCAATGACTCATAGGATCCAGTTGTAATCAACACAGTACCCAAATAGGTCAAACACTGAACAACCTACGACTTCACCTCATGACTCGTAACCTATCCTCACGGCACCTAATGAGCCACCCGTAATCAGAGCAGAGTCAAGCCACTAAGTTTCTAATTTGGTTAAGGTTCATCCTATGACTCGTCACCACCCTTAACAACTTATATCAAAAAGTTGTTACCAAGATAAAAACCTAACCTCCATCCACTGGACACCTTATGACTAGGGTCACCTGACCCATCAAGACACCACACAATTAGTATGGTCAAGTTATAATCAAGGCAGTGAACTCAAAGCTCAAGAAATTTTCAAGGGCCAAAATCTAGGGTTTTTCAATTCTCCCCCACTTAGATCATTCATCTTCGAATGATGGGACAAAATAGTGATTAGCATGATTAAATCCCAAACATCTCTACTCTTACCTTTAAGACAGAAAACAAATTACCAAGGAATTCACTATCTTCCTTTAACAGAGACAACAAAAAAAGATGGTAAGAACAACACATACCTTAAGCATGATTTTCCAAAATAGGGAATAGGAATGGATACTTGGACTTCATGTCCTCTTCAGCTTCCCAAGTAGACCCTTAGACCTTGTGGTTCCTCCATAGATACTTTACCGAAGCCACGCCCTTAGTATGCAACTGACGAACTTACCGATCCAAGATTTCAACTGAGACTTCCTCATAAGACAAGGAATTCAAAATACCAATATCCTTGATAGGCACAATTTGCGACAGATCATCCACACATTTCCTCAACATTGATACATACAATACCGGGTGAACGGAGCTCAAAGTAGAGGGCAAATCCACTTCATATGCAACATTACCAACCCTTATCAAGACCAAATACAGGCTGATGTACCGAGAATTGATCTTCCCTTTCTTGCCAAACCGCATCACTCCCTTTATAGGATATACCTTTAAGATCACCATATTCCTAACCTCGAACACTAACTTCCTACGCCTCACGTCCGCATAGGACTTTTGGTGACTTTGGGCAGCTTTGAGCCTATCTCGGATCATCTTAACCTTTCCATGACTAGGAAAACTAAATCTGGACCAAACATCTCCACCTTACAAACCTTGAACTACCCAATAGGAGACCTACACCTCCTACCATACAAGGCCTCAAACGGAGCCATCCCAATGATATAGTGGTTCCTATGATTATACGCAAACTCTATATAAGGCAAATGATCAACCCAACCACCATAATAGTCAATTACTTAAGCTTGAAGCATATCTTTCAATTTTTAAATAATCCTTTCCGCTTACCCATCTGACTGCGGGTGGAAATCCATACTAAGACTCACCTTAGTCCTCAAACTTCTCTGAAATGACCATCAAAAGTGTGATGAGAACTGATCACCACGATCTGACATGATAGAAATAGGCGCCCTATGCAACTTCACAATTTTCTTAATAATAATTTGGCATAATCCTCCACTGAGAAATTAGTCCTCACTAGCAAAAAGTGAGCATACTTAGTCATCCTATCCATGATGACCCAAATTAAATCAAACTGATTCCAAGACCGAGGAAGACCAGTAAAGAAATCCATGTTAATCACTTCCCACTTTGACACAGGCAACTCAATTTCTTAATACAATCCTCCGGGCCTCAAGTTCTCAACTTTCACTTGCTGACACACAAGGAACTTATCCACAAAATTGGCCACATCCTGCTTCATATTGTTCCACCAAAAAATCTCCTTGAGGTAATGATACATCTTCATTGAACCAGGATGAACAATATAATATGACTCATGCACCTCAGCCAAGATCCATTCTCCTAACCGATCTACATCAGGAACGCACAATCTTTCTTGGTATCGTAAGGTACCATCGCCACTAACCTCAAAGGCCATCACTTTCTACCCACCTAAATCACCCTTGATTTGCATTAAGATATGATCGAACACTTTTTTCTCTTTCACTTATTCACCAAGAGATAACTTTGCCACCTCTTAAAATAACATACCACCATCTTCTGAGTTCAAGAGGCAAACTCCAAGGTTATCCATCATAAGCTAGACTCCCCATGGATAACTTGCTAAGAGCATCAACAACAATGAGCTAGACTCCCCATGGATAACCTGCTAAGAGCATCAACAACCATGTTAGATTTACCTAGATGGTAGTGAAGGCTCATGCCATAGTCTTTGAACAACTCAAGCTATCTCCTTTGCATAAGATTTAACTCCTTCTGAGTAAACACATATTACGGGCTCTTATGATCCGAAAGATATCCATGTGCACTGCATACAAATAGTGATGCCAAATTTTCATTGAGAACACCATAACCAATAATTCCAAGTCATGAGTCGAATAAGTCTTCTTATGTACCTTTAACTGTCAAGAGGCATAAGCTATCATTTTTTCATGCTGCATCAAAACACAACCAAACCCCACACGAGACACACTATAATAGACCATAAATCCATCAATGCCTTCTAAAAAAGTCAAGATCGGAGCCGCAATTAGCTTATCCTTTAGCTTCTCAAAACTACTCTCACAAGCATCGGGCCACAAGAACTTTACCTTCTTCTGAGTTAGCTTAGTTAACGGGGCTTCTATAGTAGATAAAATCTCTACAAATCTCCTGTAGTAACCGGTTAAAACTAAGAAGCTCTGAATATCAGTTAGAGTCATAGGTCTAGACCACTTCTTAACCACTATAATTTTCTGTGGATCCACTATGATCCCTTCACTAGATATGACATAATACAGAAAAGTGACCACGTTCAACAAGAATTCACATTTCAAAAATTTAACATACAACTGCTGATCTTTTAGGGTCTGCAATACAATACAGAGGTGATCGACATAATCCACCTTACTCTTAGAGTACACCTAAATATCATGATGAACATAATGACGAACATATCCCAAAAATAATGAAAGACTCTATTAATCATGTCCATGAATACCTCCGGGACATTAGCCAACCTAAAAGACAAAACTAGGAACTCAAAATGCCCATATTAGGTACAGAAGGTAGTCTTAGGGATATCCGCCTCGCTAATCTTTTACTAATGATACCCAAATCGAAGATCTATCTTAGTAAAAAACTTAGCTGAACCTGATTAAAAAAATCGTCTATTCCTGGAAAAGGGTACTTATTCTTTACCATTATCTTATTCAGTTGCTCGTAATCAATACACATTCGAAGGGACCTATCTTTCTTATTCAGAAAGAAAATAGGTGCACCCCACGAAGACACATTTGGATGGATGAAACACTTTTCAAACAAATCCTTTAACTGCTTATTCAGCTCCTTTAACTCAACTGGAGCCATTTTATATAAGGGAATAAAGATAGGATGAGCATCTAAAATAAAATCAATTCCTAAATCAATATCCCTATCAAGCGGAACGCCAAGAAGATCATCGAGAAAGAACTCTAAAAATTCATTCACCACCGGGATGAAATGTAAAGAAGGACCCTTTGAATTAGATTCTTTAACCCAAACCAGATGATATAGACACCCCTTGGAGATTACTCCCCAAGCTTTAACATACTATATGAACCTTTCCTTGGGTGCTAGAGAACCACCCTCCCATTCAATAACTGGTTCATTAGGGAATTTAAAGAAGACCTTACGGGTCCGACAATCTAGAAAAGCATAGCATAAGTGCAACCAATCCATCCCTAGTATGACATCGAAATCAACCATGTCTAATTCAAACAAATCCACCAAAGTCTCCCAATCACCTATAGATACCACACAACCCTTATAGACTCTCCTTGCCACCACAGAGTCACCTACTGGGGTAGAAATAGAAAAGGGGTCCAAAATACACTCTAGACCAAAACCAAAATGCACAGCCTCAAATAGAGTCACATAAGAAAGAGTGGACCCCAGATCAAGTAAACAACACATATTACAGGAAAAGAGTTTCAACATACCAATAATGATATCAGGCTATGCCTCAGACTCTTGACAAGTAGTGAGAGAATAGAGTAGGTTACGATCAGTCCCAGATCCAGATAGGGCACCCTTTGGTGTCGGGCTGATGAAGAGGCAACCAAAACCTTGCTTGCCCCAGAAGCAACCTTAGCCACTCAACAGTTTCTAAGCATATACCATGGCTAACCACAGTTAAAGCACTTATTCCTTCCCTCATTGAAGAAACCCAAATGTAATTAACCATAAAATTTGTAGAAAGGATATAATGGAGCCGATTACACCCTACTATCCTGAGATTGGGCACCCTGTGCCCTATAATTGTTGCCACCGTGAAAATGTAGGTCACTAGCCATCTTTGGGTAGGGAGCAAAAGATATAGAGTAAGACCTAAAATTGTCCCACATCCTCATGGGAACTTTCCACCATCCCTGCCACCATGATCCCACAATGATGTTGACCTTCCACTTACTCTGAATACCAGAATTTCTTGTTTTGTCTTTCCCCAATTTCAACCCGCTTCTTCTCTTTCTCAATCTGCTACATGTATAAAGCCAACCTGGAGATGTCCATGTCTTTCTTTAATAGGGTAGCCTTACTCTTCAAAATCAAGTCTCAAGACAACCTGGAAGCAAACTTCTTTATTCTAGCCCTCATGTTAGAAACCAACTCCGGAGCAGGATAACTAGTGAAACTTTAAGGCATACTCTTTGAATAATATTTTTCCTCGCTTCAGGTTATCAAACTCTTCTGCCTTTGCCTCTCTCAGCTCTTGGGGAAAGAAACGGTCTAGGAAAGAATTAGAAAAACCATCCCACAAGGTTGACCCAACATCGTCACCCCTTGTCTGGTCCCATTCCTCATATCAATAATATGCCACATCTTGCAATGGGTAGGCAGCAAACTCCATGCCCTCAACATTAATGATATGCATCACATGGAAGAACATTTTAATCTTATCAATAAAACTTTGAGGATCCTCCTCGACCATAACACCCGTAAAGGTTGGAGTGTTCAGCCTCATAAACTGGCAAACCTTTGTGGCCTCAGAAGATGGGGTAATAGAAACACCATGCTTGGACTGAGTAGCTACCAACTGAACAAAAATATGAATAGATTAATGAAACTCAGAATTCATCACATCAGCCTAAGGAACTGGAGAAGGACTGGAGGGGACCGATGGAACCCCAGAAGAAAAATCAGGAACTAGACCCCTAGATTGAGACTGGACCCCATAAGCAGGAAGTGTCTCATCAACATTGTCCTCAGTAGGACAAAGGAGTTTCGGTGAGCTTCAAATCACCTAGGAGGCATGATCTAAAAAACAAACGAACAAGAATTAGAGAAGATTTCAGGACCTTAGACCCTACATCCCAAAAATAGAACACAAGAAAGAGGAATATTCCTAAATACCTCGTAGACTCCCCCTTATGATTGTTGCGTACTAGACACTCGTAAAAGAGACTCTACTATACACAGATTTGTGGCACCCAATTGACCATGAACCAAGCTCTGATACCAATCCAATACAACCCAAACCAGGGCCTAGTCGTGTCGGGTATCTCAAGTCCAACCAGGACCGGAGACCACCCTCAATACCCAAACCATTAACCGCCCTACACTTCAATAACAAGATAAGATAATATTAAATTAAAGACATGATAATAAGTCTAAATTCAAAACCAAAAACCACAACCAATTAGCCATACATTACCAATCCCAATTATGCTAACACTAATATCGACACCGCCCATGCTCGTAGTAGTCTAACAAAGCCTCTAACCAGAATTAAAGAATATACAGTTAGGACATACCCCCAATGATAGCCAAAACCAAAACCTAAGATATAAAAATGATATAAGGAATTCCATAGCATGAAATGGGGTCTTTTGGAGTATGAAATCTTACCACTTTAGTCTGACTCAACAGCTATCCCCGAATCACTAAGTCACTGGCAGGAGGAGTAAAAGTATGGTCGGTTCCTACATCGCGTGGGGATACAACACCCAAATATGGTTAGCAGAGTAAAAGAAAGTATGTAACTCAATGATAAATAAAAAATAATTCCATTAATTCAAAACAAAATTAAATTCCATATGCAATGATATTTATACATATATATATCGTGCTAGGATGGGGAACAAAGTTTAGCATGCACTTAAAACCTTAACCTAAATTGTGTAGCTTTACCATTATATATCCACCCATGGGCTATATGGGTCCAGTATTACCCCCTGAACATGCCCCAGTGCATGTAGCTGCATTAACCGGAGATATTATAGAAGGTCGGGGATTCCCATATACCATTTGCCCTTCATGATACATATATATAGGTATAGACACTAGGGATTTCCGTGTACCCCACAAGCATATAGTCACCAAAACTAACCCTCATGTCGGCAAACATGAGTTTCCAGTGTCCGTCCTCAGACTCACACCTTTACGACTAGATATCACAACTTATTGCCCAATTTAAACATTTAATACATACCCAAACCACCAATTCCAAGAGTCAATTATTAAGGCATTATTAAGTGGTATCATTATACCGACTATAGCTTGCAATAAATGTCATTATCCAATACTTAGGGTATTCCCGTGTACCCTGCAGACTCCATTATTTAAATCACTTAAGGGATTCCCGTGTACCCCATAATTTTTTCCTAGATTATTCACTTAGGGGATTCCATTGTACCCCATAAGGTTTTCAAAACCATCCTTTACCATTTAACTATTCATATCATGCATTAGTTTCAAGAAATAAATCAAACCAAGCACTTTGGGGATTCTATTGTATCCCTAATTCAAATTGCCACTTTTTTCATAACTACTAACCAATTTTACAATATAGGGTTGGGGAAATAGCCACTTCAAAATTCACAAGTTTAGATAAAGTTATCATTATCAAGTTCAATTACCATACCCATGCACCCACATGTTCAAAATCATCATTAAAACATGGAAACCCATAACTAACCATAGGAAAACATCATTCAACAATAAGCATTCAAAAAACCCCTACCTTTCTCTCAAAACCATAATAATACCATGAAAGCCATACATTAAAACATGTTCTTTTAATGAAATATCAATGAGGGAAGAGTAACTTGCCTGAAATACTAAGAAATTTGGAAGAGATTGCACCCTTAAAACCCTAGATGACCACTTTCCTTGAAACCCTAGCTTAGCTTAAATAGAGAGCTTGAGAGAGAATTTAGGAGTGTTTATATTGGGAATGATATTATAATAAATCCTTGATTAAGGTTTTAAGTCATGTTATCAAAAGGACTTAAAGTGGAAAATGTTCAAAATACCTTCAGCTAAAATACTGTTAAAAGTCGTCCTTGGTTATGAGTTGACCTACATACTCATCTCCATATCATACGACTACACCTATACACTATCCACCTTATGATTCCATGATCCCACTCGTAACCTGGCCCAATTACTCGTAGGGTCTGTTGTAACCAACACAATACCCAAATAGGTCAAACATAAGATAACCTACGACGTTACCTCATGACTTATAACCTACACTCATAGATCCTAATGAGCCACTCGTACTCAGAGTAGAGTCAAGCCACTAAGTTTCTGATTTGGTTAAGGTTCGTCCTAATAACTCATCATCGCCCTTAACAACTCATATCACCAAGTCATTACCAATATAGAAACCTAACCACCATCCACTGGATACCTTACGACCATGGTCACCTAATCTATCAAGACACCGTATGACTCATATGGTCAATTCATAATTAAGGCAGTAAGCTCAAAGCTCAAGAAATTTCCAAGGGCAAAAATCTAGGGTGTTTCAATCAGATTGGGTTAGGGTGGATGAAATAGAGGCTTTCCTCTAGAATCTTATGAAACAAATAGTTACCTCCTAAACTTATACTTAAGTTCTACATAGTGGTGGTTAGATCGGCTTTGTTGTATGGGGCAGAGTGGTGGCCTGTTAAGAAGGCCCACATCCAAGAGATAAAAGTAAAAGAGATAAGAATGATTCGGTGGATGTATGGGTACATTAGGAAAGATTGGATTAGAAATAAAGTTATTAGAGATAAAGTAGGAGTGGTATCGATGGAAGCCAAGATGAGGAAAACGAGGTTGAGATGATTTGGCCATGTGATGAGAAGGGGTGCAAAGGTATGAGAGGTTCGCTAGGGATGGGTTCTGTCATGGACCAAAATCCAAGGTTCATGATGGCACTCATCACGATGAACCTTGATGAGTAAGACTATCACCCAAACTAATACACAAAGGAGAAAAGAAAGAAATACCCCGAAGGTAGGGCTTCTAGAACGAAGCCTAACCAAGAAGTATAATAAATGCAGAAAAAATATAATCAACAATGCAACCATAACTCCCAAAACTTGGTGACAATAGTATAATAACGTATCTAGTACAACTTGAATCCAAAGAAATATATAAGATATCCAAATACAATTGAAGTTTTGTTTATAAAGTGAAACTAAAGATGTAGTCTATAAATGAAGTTAATAGAAGACATTTGGATGAAAGAAACATCAACCACTACCCCAAAAGCTCTAGATATCACCCAAATCAAGTAGCGCGGGGCGCACCTGAACATGAATCTTCACTAGGAGGATACAATAGGGGTGAGTAAAGTCCACTTGTACTCAATAGGTACCATAGGCTGATCAAGCAAAGCAGAAAATAAAGCATACAAAATATATACTAAGGTCAGAACACGACCTTAATTTCCATGAATGATCCCAAAATCAACTAAAACCAAGATATGTATAATCTACGTGTCAAAATAAAGTCAACAATATCCATATTGCCTACTTTTGGTTTGGGGTCAAAACAAATCCCTGAAATGAGTTTTCAAAGAAAAAAGGAAAAACAATAATTTTACTTCAAAAACATGTTTTCCATGTTTTTAGGAATCTACAACTAAAAATCCAAGTCAAATCAAGTAAAAATGAGGTTCAAATTAAAGAGAAAATATTTTTGAGCTTTACCGGGTAAAATCTTTGAGATATGTGTTAAAATAAAAAATTAAAGTTGTTTGAAGATAGGATTGATGAAAAACTAGTATAGGATTAGGAACATTATTCAAGTGAAAAGTAGTATAATTTGGAGATAAATCAAGAAATGAGGTTTTTGGGATTTTTGAACAACAAATCAATAATTAGAGTAGAAAGGGATGAAATCTCACCTTAAATTCATAATAGAATCAAGAAATAGATGTTAATCTAACTTTTCAAGCTCTCACAAACTTCACTTTTAAGTTCTCACACTATTTTAGGGTTTAACTCTCAAGAGGAAAGGTGAAAGAATGGAAAAATGGGCCAAAAGAAGGCTATTTAAATTGTACCCAGGTTACCAGGCATTTTGAGTATAAATCATAATCCTTGAGCCCGATTTACCTTGTGAATCAGGTTGCACCAACAATCTGGTGCACCAGAATTTTTAAAGTCCCAACGGACTTCAAATGGATCCCCGAACTTCATTTGGAGTCTGATATACACAAATGAACTATGTAACCATGCTAAATTTGATGCTCCAGACTCAATGGAGGTATTAATGTTTTAAAAAATGATATTTTTATAGAGTTGACTCGTGAAATCCAAAATCACAATTTTCCAAACTGAGGGTTGAAATGAGATTTAAAAGCCATAAACTCTAAGCAAATATGTTACCACCCTAAAATCGACGTTTCGGATGCATACAAAATATACACTAAGGTTACGTCACCTCTAATAAAAAAATATCACACAATGGTAGCCCACACCACTTGAAATAACAATTCTAATATATATATATATATATATAACGCATATATAGAAACAATACCACCAGGTAGAACGTAAGTACATATTATATGACATATAAGTAGAGCAAGGAAGAACATGCATATACAAGACAGTTAGGTACAACTAATGTAATCTAAGCAAATAAATGTATGACAAGTCAATATGGCAATGCAATCACAACACAAAAATAATAAAGAAGTGCAATGTATAAGAGGATGATGATGATGGTGATTCACGAGGCTGTCGCACAACCTCTGTATACACCCACGGAGGCAAGCCTCCCGACATGAGACCCATGAGGGGCTAAAACTATATACAATACATATATTCATATATCCATATATCATTCCTGGCACATTTTTCGGGAAGGGTTTTATAAGGTGTTATAATATCACCTCCCCAGCATACCCCTCGAGGAGGGTTTTAAAAAGGTGTTGCCAGTGTTTTTCAAATGTTGCCCATGGTGATACTATATTTCATGAATGAGTATGGTAGGAGGATATAATGCTTACAACCAACCATATGATGTATTTCCACAACCAATCACAATGATACATTTTCAGAACTAACCATAATGATATATTTTCACAACCACGTGAGTCAATATCCGCTCATTATTTCACCATCTATGAATTTTCACATGTTTCATATGCCAATAATGAATATAATATCAATACACATATGGTACCACATTAGGCATTTCAACAACACACTGCAATTATTCACATGTATTCAAGACTATCAATATCACAACGAACCCCACACGGTTACACATATCATATAATATCTCAATTTTCACAATTACATTACATATAGGACACCATACAGTCACAACACATAGATAACTATTTTTCATGATTAGTTCTCATCTTTAACATGCACTTTGTACCAATATTTACTACTTATCATAATCTTAAAGAGTTAAGCCATAACCTGCCTCAAATTCAAAAATCAGTTTGCTATACTTAAAACTCACGATCTTACTTTCCATGAACGATCTCAAAATATACTAAAATCAAGAAATATAAAATCTACATGTCAAAATAAATTCAACATTACCCATATAGCCTACTTTTGGTTTGGGTAAAAACAAACCCCCAAAATGAGTTTTTTTTTAAAAGGCAAAATTGTAATTTTATTTCAAAAACATATTCCCCATATTTTTAGAAATCTACAGTTGAAAATTTAAGTCAAATCGAGTAAAAAATAAGGTTCTAATTAAAAAAAATATTTTTGAGCTTTACCGGGTAAAATCTTTAAAATCAATGTTAAAATCAAAAATCAAAGTTGTTTGAAGACGGGATTGATGAAAAACTAGTAATTATAGGATTAGAAACATTATTCAAGTGAAAAGGAGTAAAATTTGGGGATAAATCAAGAAATGAGGTTTATGGGTGTTTTGAACAAGAAATCACGAATTAGAGTAGAAAAGGATGAAACCTCACCTTAAATTCGTAATAGAATCAAGAAATAGATGTTAATCTAGCTTTTCAAGTTCTCACAAGCTTCACTTTAAAGTTGTCACTCTATTTTAGGATTTAACTCTCAAGAGAAAAGGTGAAAGAATGGCAAAATGGGCTAAAATAGGCCAAAATATTTAAACTATACCTGGGTTACCAGGAATTTTGAGCATAAATCATAATCCTTGAGCCCGATTTACCTTGTGAATTAGGTTGCACCAACAATCTGGTGCACTAGATTTTTTAAATTTCCAACAGACTTCAACGGGGTGCCCAAACTTTATTCGGAGTCTGATATACACAAACGAACTATGTAAACATACTAAATTCGTTGCTCCGGACTCAATAGAGGTATCAAAGTTTCACAAAAATGATATTTTCATAGAGTTGGCTCCTAAAATCTAAAATCACAAATTTTCAAACTGAGGGTCAAGATGAGATTTAAAAGCCATAAACTTCAACAAAATATATTACCACCCTAAAATCGACGTTTCGAATGCATAGGCAAAGTAATTATTATCAAATGTCGGTCGCTGTTATTCATGATCCCCTATCACCATTGGTTTACAAAAATTATTTTTTCCAAAATTTTTAATTACTCCAAAACATAAAAATGCCCAAAAATACATCAAAACGACCCCGAATAGCCAACATAGGGCCTAGGTCACAACAAATTTGTGAGTATTTCTCAGTGGATCATTTTCAATGAACCTATCAAATTTCAGGTCATTCAGAGTTCGTTAAAAACTAAAAAAACTTCAAAATTGACCAAATCCGCAATTATTGACTAGGCTATTGCGAGGATCAGATGGGATGACTGCACTTCTTTGCCTTGCCACTACACTACTAGTTAATCTATATAGGTGACCAAGGTAGTTGGGCCAATTCTAAAAACTTTACAGTTTTTTTCTCAATTCAAAAAATATTTTAGGCATTTTCTGGGAAAACAACTTATGAGGGTGAAAGAAACTACCTAGGCAGAAGTCCTTGGCACCAAAGTTCTTGCTAGAGCATGTGAGTAACGATTATGGTTAGAATTAATCAAAACTTATCATAGTTTTACCCTTAATCCACAAAAATGATTTTTACAAAACTAAGCAAAACATGTTAAATTCGTTTATGTTTTCTTGATGATAAACTTAGATTCTAAAATCATTAATATATTCAAAAACATGATTTATACAGTGATTATCAAAAAACATGTAAACAATCATGTAAGTCTTTTACATTATCTAGTATATGTAAGAAGAGTACTAATACCAATTGTTAGAACATGCATATCATAAGCAACAATTAAACAAAATCAAAAACTTATATAGAAAACTAGATAACATATTTGGAAAAAAAATTAGAATACTTACTTCTTGAAGCTTTCACAAAATTTGATTTCTGCCTTTGCCTCTAGGACTACAGCCTTCCATTATTTCCTGACTAACACTGGTAATCAAACTTGTGTGGGTAAGTAGTTTTTGGATTGAAAAGAGTGATTATTCTTCTGAATTCCATCCCCTATTTATCTATGTTTACTATGGAAGAAGGGAAAAAGAAGAGCCAAGAAAAACGGTTTTACAACTTTTTTCCTTTTAATTGCAAAATGGTTTTTTGCTCTTAAAACCCCAGTTAATGAGCAAAACATTTTTTGCTATTAAAAAATCTTTTCTTACTAAAAAGGTGAGAATATTTATTTTTCTTATATAACATTGATAATTAATATTACTTCTTTTAGTAGGTGATAACGCTCAACTTACACTTCAGATAAAGTGCAAGGCGGTCGTCGTTAATATATTTATCCAAATTTAGAGTCGGGGTTTGAATCCATAAGGAACAATGTGAGTGACGATCAAATTAATTCAAATGATAGATACAAGTTAAATTCAAATAAATGGTACAAAAAAGGTAAAATTGGGGATTAGGTTACTACACTAATGTTTCTTTTTGGATTTTCCTAGTATAAATTCAGGTCTACGAATAATTAGAGTTTTAACAATTATGCATGGATCTCAGGATTATACATTACTAAGAAAGTGACATGTGGGAGTTAGTAATCAACATCAATTTAGTAAATCAAATATGGGTAGGTTTGGTTATAGTTTTTGATGCTAGTCTTTCAAAAAAACACCAAACTTTCACCCATTGATTCTTTCGAACACCTAATAGGTGTGTTCAACAATTTGTAACCATAACCTCAATCTAGGCATCCCTATTTCTAGGATGATACTCATGGTATAGTTAATCTCACTTTCACCCTTTTGTCTAAGATAGTGAAAATTTAGTGAACTACACACATAATTGTTTATCATTGATTTGGTTTCCATATCCCTCTTTCAAGAATGATATGGATTCTTACACTTAACCCAAAACCCTTTTTTTTAAGATGGCCTTGAGCTTTCTAGAGCTTGGAGCTTTCACTCATCAAACCCATGTGGGTATTTACGGATTTCACCCATCAAATCCCAACAAAAATAGCATAGCAATGATAAAATCCATAAACATAAACTACCAATTAGATGCTAACAATAACAACCCACACACACTTAAGCCACTATTCACACATAAATCCAAGAGGGAGATTTAGCTACACATAAGATAAACAAGCATGGATATACCTATAATCTCCATTGAAATGAATTGTTGAAGATTTAAGAGAATGTTACTTCAAACTTGGCTCTCCCACAATATCAACAATGGAAGTGAGCAAATCTTCTACTTAGAAAGTCTCCAATGTATTCTTCACCCAAAATTTATACAATATTTTCTTCTCCAAAAATGGAGAATGTGAAGGCTAGAGCTAAAACCTAAAAAATTGAGAAAGATGGAAATTGTCCTTTCAATCAAGGATTTGGATCATTTTGTTCAATTTGGGAAGAACACGTGTAAAATAGATTTGACCTTGGGCTAATTTGCTCCGCTAGGCCGCTATTGCGCAAGTCTTCCTGGGATTGCGGTTACGCAACCGCAGTTAACATCAGCGACCATAATTGGAAGACTTTTTCTTGACCTCCACGATCGAGGTTGACAGACCGCGACCGTTGTACCTGAGGCTCTTCTGCTCCAAGTCTTCAACTGCACCTTTCTTGCTCCCTTTTGATCAGTTTACGCTCCAATCCACATCTTTTGATCTCCTCAACTTTATTCCTACGAAGTGTGGATATTAGTGCATCTAACCACAAATTTGTCTCATTTACTCATTCAAAAGAAGGTAATGTGCATGAATAATGAGTGTGAATGAGTGGTAAAATTACCATTCATCAACACCCCAAACTTAAAACATTTGCTTGTCCTCAAGAATCATTATGTCTTACCTTGAGACACAATTATTTAAGCCCAACCATTATGCCTTAAAGATCACAATGACCTCAACTTTAATCGCAACCATAAGTAGCTCATTGCATATGTGCTTAAGCTAGTTTCACTACACCCCTCATCATAAGATGCACTATCTAAAGATGCACAAGACTTCAAAGAGCAGTCAAGAAACAACCACTAATTCTATAGAAGTGACTCACCTTTTGATCTAAACTAAGCCATACTGTATTTGCCTCATCACTCGAAAGTTGACAAAATTACCCATCTCAACGTGTTTCATATTCAATCTTCACAAGAAAAAGAATTTTACACACCGAGCTATAAAATATGCAACACAAAGTTGTAAGTGTCCAACTCTCTCCCTCACAAAAGAAATCTATATGCAACAAGTGTAATACCATAGGCTTGCCCCTATTTTCAATTGCCACTACAAAGAAAGTAAATGGTCGAAAATATCAAAGGACTTTCTAAGCTTGTAATGTAGTTTTAGGTTAGGGTAGGATACCATTTAGGAACAACATGGCTACACCCTTCCTTGAACATTTACATCACCTTTTACAATTCTTTCTTTTTAGACTAAGGATCACTTTTCTTTGTTTTCTTTCTTTTCTTATGCTTACAAATCGTTTCCTTTGTTCACCACTTTTGTTTCATTTCTTTTCTTGCAACTTACGTGCAATTCATTCCTTTGTTAGATCCTTTCTTTTTCTAAATATTTGTTTTCATCACTCAGACATATTGGGCATTTCACTAACACTTCGTGGCTCCAAACATCCTTCCATCACTTTCACCACCCCCAAATTAAACTTTAAGACTCAAGTTGTATTTTCAAGTTTAAGGAGGGTACGGTTCAAAAGAGGGATGAAAAGAATCAAACATGACTTGTATTGAGTTTGCTAGAGAAAGTCTAAAGGTTCGAAGAGGGCACTAGGGATTACAATAATGCACAGGAAGGCTTTTTAGGTTCTGAAATCACAAAGATAGACTAAGGTCATTTCTCCAGCCACATACAATCAAAATTAGTTTTGAAAGACTAACTGGGAAAGTTCTAGATAACCCAAGTGTACAAGAGATGAATACTAAAATCTCACCACATGTGGCATGCAAAATTTTCCAAGGAAGTTAAAATGTCCCTCCTATGAGAGACAAAAAGTGAAGAATTTATCACTATTTACAAGTCAACAATTTGTGGAGCCACAAAAAGAGAAAAAGATTTGTTGCAACATTGCTCACGTCCATGCCCTTGATTTTTCAAAATTATTGGATGGAGGTGGTTTCTTGTTTTGACGCACAATTTGATAAACTATGGCTACCACCAAAGCCTTAGTCTCATATCTTGGCTCAAAATGGGAAAACTACTCATATAGCTACTCAGACTTTGCCAATGGTGTAAAAAGTGATCCCAACTTTACAAAATAAAATGCCACAGGTACTCAGACTTCCCTTGCATTCCTAACACTCATGCTACGGGTACTCAAAATTCCCCTGCATTATGTCTCAATCAAAATCAAACTAAATGCTAAGGTAAAAAAAAACTAAAACTAAAAGACATAATAATCCATAAAATGAGGGCACCAACCGAGTACCCAAAAATATAACATCCACAACACAAGGATAAAAATATCATCCAAATATTATCGTAAAACAATCATAAAAGGAAATATTTGGTAACACAACACCAAGACAATATAACTAAATCTGGGGACACCCCCTACTGAAAGAAATGTAGTGTCCACACTGTATATGCAAGAAGACAAGAGTAAAAGGGGCTCCCTATATCCATATCACGAGCTATCTCCTTCTACTGACTCAGCATCACCACTACCTGCATCATCAGCTGACCACTCTGTAAGTGTCTCATCCTTACTATCTAATCTCGATGAAGGTAGTGGATGGTTAGGTTTGAACACCTTGAAGATACCTTTCACTCCCTTCCACAGCTTTTTGAAAAATTTATCTCTCTTCTTTTCTCTCTTCACTATCTTCTCATGCTAGTCTTTGAGGTCTCTGTGAGAAGCAACTAAGCCTGAATAGGCTTTCTCCATACTAGCCACTGTGGCAAACTACTTCTTCTACTTTGCCATGTACTCCTTATAATCTGACCTAGCCACATATGAATGGCGAGTAGTGGAGGACTCTCCTAGTCCCTAAGGTAATCTGGATAATAATTCCTTTACCCCTTGCATCTAAATAAATATATCATCGAAGACAGTGGTTGATGAGTGCATGTAAGAGTCTGTGTCCTTTTGGACTGATTTTCTTGAGTCCATCTTCCTCTTCTTACTCTGAACTGGATGTCCTCACCTCTGAATTTGAGTTGAAAGATGAGGGAGCATGGGCGTACCTAAGTGTCTGTAGCATATTCCCCTACTTTTTCCCTCTTATATAACTCGGTGATAAGGGAAGGAAGGAAAATATGAGTACTTCCATGTTCTTGAAGTACCGCCACTCAGAGAGGGCAATCTCGCCCATACTCAGAGAAATGCCAGATAGGAGGCAGGCTACCATCTGAGCTCTTATTTCTGTGATATTTGTCATGTGAGTGCATGGTAAGACTCTATTATAGATAATGTTAACCACAACCTGGCTTCATCCTTGAAGTCCTTCATCAAAATATCTCGCCTGGTGGTGGCCCAGGGAAATACTTTTCCAAGGCATAAGATATCATCCATCCAAGTCCCTGGCTCGCATCCCTTGGCACTAAACTCCCCCATGTCAGCATTTGGGATCCCATACACTGCATTAATTTGTTCTGCTCTGAAGTTCACTTGCTTACCCTACAATTTTATTACTGGGTTTGTGAGGGAAACTATGTTGAGGTTTGTATAGAACTCACGCACCTATTGCTCATTAGCAAAGAAGGGTTTAGGGGGAAAACACATCCATCGGGTTGTAGTGAGCCTGACATGAAATTTTGGGAAATTTTCTTCCACTTTTTCTAGGTTGATACCCCTTTCAGAGAGTAGCTTTGTTTTGTGGAAGTCTGCATTATCTTGGTATTGGCATTCTGTAACCATGAATCGGGTGTCATTGCAATTTCCCATTTTTTGAGCGACCTAGAACCTGTAAGCAATACAACTCAGGCCAATATTAGAATTATCAAACCAAAATCCATGCTAGAACAAATAGCTAAGCTCATATGGTAGTGTTATGGAATGTTTTGGGGGAAGTTAAGGATGTGCAAAAATTTTGATATCTACCTGAATTTGTCCTTAGGTATGGAGATTGCAGAGTGTAGACCGTGACCGCAGTGATGTGATCATTGTCATTGAGACTGCAATTACGGTACCTGATACCAAAATTGACAGCTTCTGTGCAGTGCTCAAAATGAGATTATAACCCCAATTCTTTGTTTCGACTAGGCATGGTAACATTATAAATGTTATGCTAAAGCATAGAATGTGTGATTGTATCCCCTAAACTTGAAAGAGTTCAAACTAAATTCACTGGGGCATTCAATATAACACATGGAGTAAATGATTGTTTCAACCTTTTAAAGCTTAAATTTGGGTACTCAAGACTTCCCCATTAGCGTGCACTACTACTATAACAATCAACCACAGCAAAAATTTTAACTAGGCATGTATTTAGCAATTGAAAACACTAATTTAGGACACTTTCTATGTTATGGGTTCTAAGCATGTGATTATAACAAAACCAAGGAAATAAAGATAACATACCAAATTAGAGGATGCACGAGATGAGTTGTTACTAGAAAATGCATTACGAAGCCACAAATTTGAGAGTATTTTGAGGGAAAAATTGGAAGAATTGAGTGGGGGAAATGGAATTTGAATAGTTTTTAAGATGATAATGCCGTGACCATGGTCATAGTTCCACGATCGCAATCACGTTTCCTCTTCGATCACGGAGGCACAGACCGCGGTCGCAGTAACTGAGACTAGACGACCGTGGTTCCTGCCTTTTTTTTTAGACAAAAGCTGCCAATTTCACACTTTTCTTTCCAAATTCGATCAAAATGCCTCATGGAACCACATTTTATGGATTATGCATGTGCAAAAACATAGACAAAATCTACTCTAGCATGCTCAATTAAAAAGGATACATGCCACTTTTTGTGGCATGATGGGTTGCCTCCCATTGAGCACTTAGTTTAATGTCTTAGTAAAATGCCCCTTCCACTTCCTTTTGTGCTTCTACTTAGAAGATTTGAATCTTCTTCCCAACTTTTGCTCAATATATAATGAGCGGTAAAGCAACAAAAGATTTAGATCTTCCAAGATGAGGCTTGGAAGAGGTGTTGAAATGGCAAGCAAGCTTTGATCTCTCCATTTTGAAGATTTGAACCTTTTACCCAACTTCACATCAAACTTTTGAATTTGTTCCTTGGATAAAAGTAAGCACATCAATAAGCCATTCCTTGTTTTTTGTAGAAATCTCGACTAGCAAGAAAAAGTGTTTGGCCGAAGCCAAAAAAAGGGTGACCCACTTTATTCGCCAAGCGAATAATCTTTGCTTCGCGACTTCGGAAGTTGAGCATCTTGGCCATTGATGGATCGGATTCCATTTTCTCCTTTGGAATGTCAAACTCCAAAATATAAGAGTCGTACTCTGTCTCCCTACAATCCTCCATTTGTTCAAAGAGATGGATTCTCATTACATTCTATAAGCCTAATGTTGAAAAATGGGTTGAACGAGGTCCAACACCTAATTTTGGGTCAACCTCCGCCGAAGATATTCACCCCTAAGTGAGCTAGAGTCATTGTAAGAGATTTACTTTGATTCTTCTCTTGACTCCAAACTCATTTCTTTTATTTTGGCTTTTTCTTCCTCATATGAGTCGGATGATTGGGAAGCCGCTGAGGATTCTTCGCTACCAAGATCATCATCATATCTTGGTTTCTATTCTTAACAAGGTTCCTCTTGGGAAATAGGCAAGGTTGTGAGATTTTCAAGAATGATGTTCCTGCTTAATTCCCTTGCCTTGACATTTTCCCAGTCGAACACCCCGTAATATTGATGTAAGTCTTGCACATTCTCCTCGATTATAGTCACCCGATCCAAAAGAGTTTGAAGCATCGCTCCAAAACTAATGGGTCCGGTTTTTTGCTCCTCTTTTTTCTCATCATAAGACCTATCAATCTCATAAGAAATACTAGAAATTCAGTTAGTATAATAGGGTAAGGGGCCTTTGGACAATTATCCCAATGTCATAACGAGCACCTATACTTCCTATAGGAAGTATAGTTACAATCTCTACTGAAGTGTGGTCCTTCATAGAATGGACATGGATTGTCAGGATAGGAATCCTAATTACCGACATCATACTTGTCGGAAGATTCCATAGAGAAAAATAAAAATAAACTGAAATCTACCTACAAAGAAAAATCACAAACAAATATATACAAGCTTGAATTTAAGCAAGTAAACTAAAATTTCAAACTTAGTATGCCAAATTATTTCCGACAACGGTGCCATTTTATGATAATTCTCAACTTACACGTCAATTTAAGTACAAGGCGGTCGTCGACAATATATTTACCCAACTTTGGAGTCGGGGTCGAATCCACGAGGAACAATGTGAGTGACAATCAAATTAATTCAAAATGATAGATACAAGTTAAATTCAAACAAATGGAACAAAAAGGTAAAATGGGGGATTAAGTTCCTTCACTAATGTTTCTTTTTGGGTGTTTCTAGTATAAATTCGGGGCTATGAATAATTAGACTTTTAACAATCATGCACGGATCTCGAGATTATTCATTACTAAAGGAGTGACATGCAAGAGTTAGTAATCAACATCAATTTAGTAAATCAAATATGGGTAGGCTTGGTTATTGATTTTGATGCTAGTCTTTCGAAAATACACCAAACTTTCACCCATTGATTCTTTCAATATCTAATAGGTGTGTTCAACAATTTGTAACCACAACCTCAATCTAGGCATCCCTATTTCTAGGATGACACCCATGGTATAGTTAACCTCACATTTACCCTTATGTCTAAGATAGTAAAAATTTCGAAAATTTCACACATAATTGTCTATCATTGCTTTGGTTTACACGTCCCTCTTTCAAGGATGATATGGATTCTTACACTTCACCCAAAACCCTTCTTTTGAAGATGGACTTAAGCTTTTTAGAGCTTAGAGCTTTCACTCATCAAACCTATGTGGGTATTTAGTGCTTTCACCTATCAAATCCCAACCAAAATAACATAGCAATGATAAAACCCATAAACATGAACTATCAAATAGATGCTAACAATAACAACCCGTACACACTTAAACCTCTATTCACACATAACTCCAAGAGGGAGATTTAGATACACATAAGATAAATAAGCATGTATATACCCATAATCTCCATTGAAATGAATTGCTGAAGATTTAAGCGAATGTTACTTCAAACTTTGCGCTCTCACAATATCAACAATGGAAGTGAGCAAATCTACCACTTAGAAAGTCTCCAATGTATTCTTCACCCAAAATTTATACAATATTTTATTCTCCAAAAATGGAGGCTAGAGCCAAAAACTAAAAAATTAGGAAAGATGGAAATTGATATTTCAATCAAGGGTTTGGGTCATTTTGTTCAATTTGGGATCAGCACGTGTAATTATAGATTTTCCCTTGGGTTGATTTCCACCGCTAGGCCGCGATCGCGCAAGTCTGACTTTCATCACGAATACGCGACCGCAGTCAACATTAGCAACCACGGTTGGAAAACTTTTGCTTGACTGTGGCGATCGAGGTCGATAGACCGCGACCACGGTACCTGAGGCTCTTCTGCTCCAAGTCTTCAGCTGCACCTTTCTTGCTCCCTTTCAATCATTTTACGCTTCAATCCACATCTTTTGATCTCCTCAACTTTATTCCTACAAAAAGTGGATATTAGTGCATCTAACCACAAAATTTATCTCATTTAATCATTCAAAATAAGGTAATGTGCACGAATTATGAGTGGTAAAATCACCACTCATCAGTAGGCTTTTTTTTCAAATTGATTAGTTAATCAGATATAGCAAGGACCGCAAACTTTTCAAGCGAGGCTTTCAATTATGGTATTAATTCGGTAATGAAAGAATTATCATATCATAATAAATTATAAATTATTCCACTAAAAATCTGTAATTGCACACCTCAATTTAATTTCAAAATATATCATTACATCTTATTTAACTCCTCATGTTAGAATTACCAACACCAATCAATTAAATTAAATAAAAAATTTAACTCATTGATTAACTTCATCCTCTATTTACAATGCTCAACTTGTTTCACATGATGGATATAAAATTCACTTGCGGTTTTTCACGTGAAAACTTATAAGCAACCATAAAGGGATGCCTTATACCTCAAGTCCGAGACATGGTTCTATCAATTAATTAATATTTCACTAAGTAATTTGTCATCATCCAACCTATTAGGAATATATTGACTCATAAAAGAGTCTCACCCTTTAATAGATTAAAACAATAAATCAAACCACATAGATCATAGTAATTTTATCAAGATTAAGAGTATAAGTATATGTAATGGACTAGAGAAGTTGTTTATCAAAGTTTAGAACATAAACAAACATCTCTAATTGGTCCGTTCAATACATACGAAACGTACTAGCACAAGAAGTTAGAATACTACCACTTCCATAATTAAGATCAAATTATATAATCCTGTGCTACAATCATCAAGATGTCTGCCTACCTCATCTTTGATTGTGAATATTAATTTATTACTTATAAGAACTGATAATTTTAATCTTCCATGCATGAATTAAAATACTCCATACATAAAATTGTCTACTATACAAGTAAAGGACACATATGTTAACACAATGATCTGTTCAAATAAAGATTTTATTAATATAATAAATTGTCTTTACATGGGATGAAATTACAATACTATAATATAAACCACATGGTTAAATAGTAAATCCTAACATATGTATGGTTTGTATTGATACTACTCTTGCTATATCCTTTTGAGGTATAGTCTTTTGCAGGAATCAGTGTTGGTTTCATGATTTTTGCACTTAGTGTTTCTTCAGCAGCTCCCGCTCCTCTTGCTCAAAGTGGAAGTTGTGTCCGGTCTTACTTTTCTTTTAGAAGCTCTTGTACCTACTTAGACTCGATTCTCGAGTAATTTTATTTCTAAAACTATTTTGTAAGTGTTTCTGTAATAATAATGGCTTATTAATTAATTAAGAAATTCTGCTTTAGTTCCTTAGGAGTTGGTAAGGGGTTCTTCTATCTACGTGGCGTAGATATTAAAATAGGTGTTCTCATGATTAGGTAAATTGAGTCGTGGTGACAGATAATCTCCTAATATTTTTAGTAGAAAAACATTCCAAAACCATCTGGCCCAGGAGCAGTGTTAGTATTCATATTTAAAATAGAATTATGGATTGCCTCTTAAGTTGGACTAGTATAGTCAACATAATATTATCATCACTATATATTTGTTAGGTAATACATTCTAGATGATGAAGCTCTAAGTGTTTCCTTCCTTGAGAAGTCTGGAGAAGTATTGAACAGCTTCCAAAGCTATTTCTTCATCTCCACTGATCCAATGACCTCACTCATTCTTGATTCGATGTAAGATGAGCCTTTTTAAATCATTTATCATGGCATCAAAATATTTGCTATTGGAATCCCCTTCTTCTAGCCATTTGATATTAGCTCTCTATCTAAGAATGAATTCTTCATATTTTATCTATTTGGTGTGTTCAACTTGAGCTTTATGAAGTTCTTCTCTTCTCTTTCATTTTCAACATATTCAATTTCCAACAAATGCATCTTGTTCTCCCGTTCCTTAACCTAGACAAAGACATAACCAATACGATTCCTAGACCATTTGATGAGTATCTTGCTGAGATGTTTAATCTTGCTCTGAGATATCCAAATACAAATACCTTCCACTTCCATGTTCCAAGCATTCTGTAAGACATCTTTAAGATCATCTTGGTCAGTCCAAAAATTCAAGAATTTAAAGTACCTGATACTGCTACATTCTGAGTTCGAAGATCTTACTATCGTAGGCATGGGGTTAAATACACGTGGCTTAGTAAAATATTTAAAAATTAATACTAGAAAGGTTAGACCGTCTCTTTGCTAATAATGATTGGCTCCAAGCCCACCATAATTCTCAGGTTGTACACTGCCACATTCCTACTCTGACCATTGTCCCACTTCTACTTACACTTGAAAGAGTCAGGTAGTAATCTCTTAGCTAACTTAGGAACTTAAAAGGTTATTGGCTAGCTATTTAATTATAACTAAGTATTAATTACTACTTACATGTTTTTAATGGTAGAAGTAGTGATTTAATTATCAACCAAAATATACTTATCAGAGGCAATTCAGATTTTTCATATCTAACTTGAACCAAGAAAACAAGATAATTTAAGATATAGTGTACAAAAATAATAAATTATCTAGTGTAACCTCGTAGAGATAAAGAGGTTATTTCCGATAAACAGTCGGTTTAAAATAAAGCATATTCAAGAAGTTAGGAAGAGGAATACAGAGATAAGGAGAGTAACAACAACAAAACTATATGAAATGAATAACGATACACAATATACATACATAGGAACCAACAACATGACAACAAATTAACGTAAAGCACAAAAAACATGTGATACATGAAGAACAAGAAACTATGAGAGTAGTGATAATAAGACAATGATTAAAACATATTTCTGAATTTGTATTCTCTAGGATAATTTCGCAGATAATCATCATCGAACCTGAACTTACAATTTATTGAAATAAAATTAATAAACGGTGAATCCTACAAGAATATTAACAATTAACGCTGACCTAAATAAAGATTCGTAAAATTGGTGATTGAACTGGTGCCATTGTCCATGACTTGCAATTAGGGGTGACAAATGGACGGGTCAATTCAAATATGGACGGGTGAAAATTGGTCAGATGAAAACGGATAAATATTCGATCCGATCCATATTTTATATGGATCAAAATAGATAAAGCCAATGAATAATATGGATATCCATATTATACATTGCTTCTTAGGTAAAGAAAAGAATTATCCTTCACTACAAGCATTTTTCTTCCTTTTCTTCTTTTAAGGTGGATGTCGGTTCTTATTTAATAGGCCTATGCATTAGGTTCTTATTCGGAAGAGGAAAATAATATGCAAACTAAAAAATAATTCTTTAGCATATTTATTTTTTATTTTAAAAAATTATAATAAAATTAATATTTCCTTTATAATATACTTTTTATTTATTTAATTTTGCAATTTTTTTTTAAAAAAATTCTGTATGAATAAAAATAATGGCGTCAAATTGCGCATATCCGTGGTACTTGACATCTTCAGTTTCTTGTAAAATGAAATAGATATAGCTGGTCTTCTATGTACTTCTATTTTATAGGATGCATTAGGTTCTTATTCTAAAGAGGAAAATTTTAAAAAAGAAAATTGTGTAGAGCAAAATAAAAGCATAATGAAAGAAGAAAAGAAGCTACATTTAGCATCAAAAATTGAGAAAATGCAAACTGACCTCCTGAGGTCAATTTAAAAAAAAAAAAAAAATTTAATAAAAATAAATTAAAATATTTTATTTCTTTAAAAACATTCAAGCCAGCCAAACTTTAAAATTAAGATTTATATTTCTTCATACCCAACACGCCCTTAATACATTTTTTTTTTTTTTTTTGAGATTCCTAGCCCTTAATTTAAGGGGAGTGCAATTGGTGGATACTCATAGGTTATTCATATTTCATGATACAAAATATGGGTTAGATTTATATTTGGACCACTTTTAAATGGTTGCATACCCGACCTATTTAAAATGGGTCGGATGGATAACCATAAATTTGACCCATTTTATCACCCCTACTTGCAATCAACATTTTCTTCATCAGGGTTAAACTTAGGTCCAAGCAAAAAATTCTCTTGTTGCTATTTGACTTCTTCAAAATCAGAATTATTGTCTTTTCAGTTGTTGTCATCGATATTTTATTAATTTCATCATAGTGACATCTCATGTGACCAGCTAAAGCTTGACCCAAAAAAAAAAGCTCCACTCATAAATTTCCCTGTGTGAAATTAAGGATTTGGAGTGGACTACAACACTTGAAGAAATTTGAGTTTGAATTTAAGTAGAAGTCCCACTTGAAGTGGAACCCTAACAAATGAGAGTTCAGTTGGAAGAAGAAGTTTGATTTTAAAAAGAACTCTTTGAAGAGTTGGGTTTAAATAGAGGGAGTGACATTCATAGTCACTCACGTACTTATAATGCAAAAAGTCAACTGACAAATTGACTTAGCAACATGCAACTTGGAGACTAAAGAAACATGTTGCTGAACTTGGTCCTAGCTAGTACTAAGAAAGATAACGAGTCTTAGTATTTATGTATTAGGGTTGATTCTTTGAGTTGTAATGTTGATGTAATCCTAGTTTCAATGAGTTATAAACTGATCTAAATTATTATTTTCAAGTTATGAAACTCGAAGAAATGGGGTCACATACCTTGGGAGGTTGTGATTTGAGCATTAAATATGAGGTAGAGTTTATAATTCCTAGGTTATAGAAGTCTTGTAATTTGTTGTTACTGAGGCTTAAGTTGATTGGTGAAGTATGGGATGAAATCTTGTAGTGGTGCAAGTCATAATTTTTTACACCTTTTTGAGTCGGGTGTTTTTCACATGAAAATAATTGTCTCCTTTACTTATACTATTACTGCTTCACTTAAATACGTTAGGCAATCTATTTTATTCAAAGGCAACTCTTGAGTAACTACAAGTAAATTTAATTGGTCGTGTAGTGTATCAATTAGTATCAGAGCGAGGTTATCTTGTAAGGCTTAACACCTAAGATAAGATCATAAACTCTGCACCACTTATTGGACACAGTGAAGGTTAGGTAACAACTCGACCCCTACTCTTTGATGGCTCTTATTTCATTTGGTCGAAGGCCAGGATAAAAACGTATATTTAAGGACAGGATTATGAATTGTGGGAAAGAATAACTAATGGACCAACAATTCCGATGAAACAAGTGAAAAAGGTAAAAAGTGAATTCACCCCAGAAGATCTTGTTGCACTCAGAAAGAATGCAATGGCCAAAAATATTCTTGTTTGTGGTCTTGGTCCAGTTGAGTACAATAGAGTGTCTAATTGTACCATTGCTAAAAAGATTAGGATGATTTGGTGAATGCACATGAAGGTACAAGCCAAGTAAGGAAATTCAGAATTTCCTTACGTTACACTGAATATGAGGCATTCAAAATGAAGAAAAATGAGTCACTACAAGACATGCTAACTAGACTGACTTCATTGGTCAATGAGTTATCATCTTTAGGAAGAGTTTTATCTCTTGAGGAACAAATAAAGAAATTTTTTAGATTCCTGCCAAAGTTATAGTAGGATTGACCCGACCCAACCCGGGGCCTTGTCGTAATGAGCGTCCCAAGACCGACTGAGACCGGAGACCACCCTCATTACCCAACCCAACCTTCGGCCGCCTACCCTGAGTTGGCTGAATTTTGAGCATATAAAAAAATAGCGTAACTATCCTAATTACAAACTCTGGGATATGTCTATTACCGAGACCGACCCAACCAAGTCCAACCGTCCGAACCCAACCAATAGGCAAACCAACCAAACCATAATCATATGAGTTTCATAATAATTAAATATAATCCCAAAATAAAAGAGGATGGAACAGTGAGAAATTTAGTCCTACGGTATCAGACCCAATACCAATACCAATGTTAAGGTTGACACCAATATCAATTCTGCCCATACCAACCCATAGTAGTTCCATAAAAGCCTCTAACCAAAAGAGTAACAAAATCCAGTGGGGACAAGCCCCCAACCATAGACAAAATCAATATCCATAAATAAACCAAAGTATAAAATAATATCCATGAAATGGAGCCTTCCGGAAAGATGGAAGCTCACCATTTCAATCCAGTAGCTGATCTCGAATGTTTGATAGCTAAGCAAGAGAAGTAAAATGGTCGGTTCCTGCATCGCGTGGGGATATAGCCGCCCGAAGATGGATCAACGAGTGAACGCTAACATGAACTCGGGATAATGATAAAATAATGCCAACCAGTAAAACCAAGTAAACCAACCATATTCATACAAGCCATATATATATATATATATATATATATATATATATAACCATGTCGCAAAAGAGAACTGGGTTTAGCATGCATTAAAACCATTAACCTGGGTATGTGTAGCTTAACCATCCATAACCACCCACGGGCTATATAGGTCCATTTTAACCTTCTGAACATGCCTCAATGTGTGTAGCCACATGAACTGGAGATACCACAAGAGTAAGGGATTGCTAAGTACCTTCACCCTCCATGATACATATGTGCAATGTGCTTAGTGGATTCCCGTGTACCTTATCGTATCATAAAAGGGTCTCTATGCCCTACCCCTCATGTCGGCAAACATGAGTTTCCAATGTTAGTTTATTAAACTCCCACTTTCACGGTTAGCTCTCCCACCCCGCCATTATTGCCCAATTAAAACCATTTTCAACCAACCAATCCATTATTCCATTTATTATTAACCAAGGTTATTAACAGTGGTATCATCATACCAACTACAACTTGCAAGTATTGTCCTTAGCCAAACCTTTTAAGGTAAAGGAATTCCCGTGTACCCATTTACCAAGTTAACTTGGTGGAGTCTGATGTACCTCACAAGTGTTCCATTATTATGTTTGCTTAGGGAGTCCCATGTACCCTACAAGTTATTCCTTAACATGTTTACTTGAAGGATTCCATTATACCCCACAAGGAGTTCAACTAACCATAACCATGACCACCAAACCATTCCATTTAAGCCATTCCAAACTATTTAACCATTTAGGTTTCCATTACCAAACCATACCATGCAATAGGTCATTTAAAATCCAATAATGTAGTGAAAACATTCTCATAGGCATTTTATCAAACATATTGGGGGCATAGTATTTCCAAAACCAAAGCCAATTAGCAAATAATCATTCTCATGCAACAAATTATCCAAAACCACCATTAAAGCATATAAAATCATAATTAAAATATGGAAAACCATAACCAAGCATTTATAACCAAAACCCCAAAATTATATTTGAAATTCCAAAATCATACAATAATCAAACCATGAAAACATTGTTTAAAACCATGCCTTTAGTTGGAACTAACAATGAAGGAATAAAACGTGCCTTAAACCAAAAAGATGATGGAGAGAAATCACCAACACAAGCCCCAAATTAATCCTTAAGATGAAACCCTAGCCTTCCTTTACCCAAAAGCCTTAGATAAAATTGTAGAGTGTTTAAGAAAAGTTTATAAGTGATAATGAATAGAATAATAGGGTAAATAACCTCCCAATAAGAATGTAAACCGTAGGGCCTCATTAGTTTAAGTGGGGAAATGTCTAGATTGCCCTCACATAAACTCCCAAAAATCCCATCAGGTGGGTACAACTATACATACCAGTCGTACCCTCCAATACGAGTGGTACCCACCACTCGTACCCAAGGCCATCTCTCTTGGACCCAACACTGTCCAAGGTATGACTCACCGCAAACTATGTCGTATCCAATTATACGACTAGTAGCCCTAATTCGTACCCCTACCAAAATAGAATCCCAAGAAGATTGAACATTGTCTACCATATGCGTCCATGGTACGACTCATACCCTGGATTACGGCACATGGTAAGCCTCGTACTAAGATCAAACTTAAGTTGCTAAACCTAAGATTAAATGAAGTAACCAAACAACCCGTATCCACTGATACAACTCGTACTACCCAAGTCGTACCTATTCCAAAAACCAAATTCAACCCACCAACCAACACTTGTTAATATACGACTAACCCATACCATTCGTATCCCAGTGTTCGAGTTATTTTCCAAGTCATATCCTATCCAGAGACCAGAAATCAAGGAAATTTTCAAAGGGCCAGAAACCCAGGGTGTTTCAGTATTCCCCACTAGGAACATTTATCCCCGAAGGACGGACAAGGTAGGGTAACCACAAGCAAGATTCATTTGCATTATCAAATATCAATTATACCTTTAACCAAGTTAGCAAACACAAATGCGAAGATATTAATCTTTTTTGTAACAAACTCAAAAAACAAAGATGTGTTCAAGAACAAATACCTTCTACATAAATCCTAGAAAAAGAAAATAGATGCGGATACTTGGATTTGATATCCTCCTCCGCTTCCCATGTATCCTCTTCCCCACTGTGGTTCCATGGTAGAACCTTAACCGAGGTTACATCCTTGGTTTGTAACCGAAAAACCTGTCTATACAAGATCTCAATCGAAACCTCTTCATAAGACAAAGAATCTGAGATACCCAAGCCTTCCAAAGGAACAACTAAAGAAGGCTCGCCAAGACACTTCCTCAATAAGGAGACATGCAATACCGGATGAATGGAGCTCAAACTAGAAGGTAACTCTAATTCGTAAGCAACATTACCAACCCTTCGCAAAATCACATAAGGATCAACAAACTGGGGACTGAGCTTTCCCTTCTTACCAAACCGCATTAATCTCTTCGTGGGAGATACCTTTAGGAATACCTTATCCCCAACCTCAAACTCCAAGTCTCTGTGCCAAACATCCGCATAGGACATTTAGTGATTTTGGGTAGCCTTACGCCTATCCTGAATTAGCTTCACCTTTTCTATAGCCTGATAAACCAAATCCAAACCAAATATGTCTGCCTCACCAAGCTCAAATCATCCAATAGGAGATCCACACCTCCTCTCATACAATACCTCAAAAGAGGCCATGCTAATACTAGAATGATAGTTATTGTTGTAAGTAAACTCTACCTAAGGTAGATGCTCAACCTAATTTCCTCCATAATTAATCACACATGTACGAAGCATATCCTCTAATGTCTGAATAGTCTTTTCTTCTTATCCATCCATCTGAGGATGAAAAGTAGTACTCATACTTATCTTAGTACCCAATCCCTTCTGAAAAGATCGTAAAAAATGAGATAAAAACTATGTACCACAATCAAAGATAATCGAAACAAGTACCCCATGCATCTTTACTATCTCCTGAACATACAATTTTGCATAATCCTCTACAGAAAAAGTAGTCCTCACTATCAAGAAGTGAGAAGAATTCATCATCCTATACACGATGACCCAAATTAAATCGAATTGGTTTCGTGACCGAGGAAGACTGATAATGAAATCCATATTGATCACCTCCTATTTCCACTTAGGAAAAAAAATTTCTTGATAAAACCTTCCAGGCCTCATGTGCTAAACTTTAACTTGTTTACACACCATGCACATGGCTACAAAATTAGCCATATCCCCTTTCATACCATTCTACTAATATATCAACTTGATATCATGATACATCTTTGTGGAATCAGGATGAACAACATAGCGCAATTAATGCTTCTCTACCAAGATCCTTTGTCGCAACCTATCGACGTCAGGAACACACAACCTCTCCTCATATCGTAAAGTACCATCACCACTGATCTCGAATACCATTACTTTTTTCCCACCTACATTACTCTTTGTTTTCATCAAGATAGGATCTAGCACTTGTTTCTCATTAATATCTGCACCGAGAGACAATCTATCGCTTTCTGTACCAACACACTGCCATTCTTAGAGTCCAAGAGACAAACTTCAAGATGAGCCAAGCGGTGAATATCCTTCACCAATTCCCGCTTCTCTTTATCCGCATAAGCTAAAATCCACATGTATAACCTACTAAGAAAATCAACAACAACATTAGCCTTACTATGATGATAGTGAAGACTCATATCATAGTCCTTGAGAATCTCCAACCATCTCCTATTTCTGAGATTTAGCTCCTTTTGAGTGAACACATACTGTAGACTCTTATGATCAGAAAGATATCTACGTGCACACTATACAAATAATGCCTTCATATTTTCAAAGCAAAAACCACCGCCAACAGCTCCAAATCATGAGTAGGATAATTCTTTTCATGCATCTTTAACTGTCTAGAAGCATAGGCAATCACCTTCCCATGCTGCATTAAAACACAACCAAGTCCCACCCTAGATGCATCACAATAAAACACAAAACCTTCATTACCTTCAGGTAATGTCAAAACAACAGCCAAAGTTATCTTATCCTTAAGATTCTCAGAACTCCCTTCACACACTTCTGATTAAGAGAACTTTACCTTCTTCTGAGTTAACTTCGTCAAAGAAGAAGCTATCGAAGAAAAGCTTTCCACAAACCGCCTATAATACCCAGTCAAACCCAAAAAACTCTAAATGTCACTTGGAGTCATGGGTCTAGGCCACCTTTTCATCACCACAACCTTTAGAGGATCCACCATGATCCCCTCACTATAAATAATATAACCTAAGAAAGTTACAACATTCAACCAAAACTCACACTTGGATAAATTGGCATATAACTACAGTTCCTTCAAGGTTTGCAACACAACCCAAAGGTGATTAGCATGATCCACCTTGCTCTTAGAATACACCAAGATGTCATCAATGAACACAATAAAAAAAGATCCAAGAACTGCCTGAAAACCCTGTTCATAAAATCCATAAATGTCGTCGGGGAATTAGTCAAGCTAAATGACACAACCAAGAATTCAAAGTGCCCATACCAAATAGCACCTTGCAACTCAACAAGGAATCTATCCTTGGAAAAGGATACTTGATCTTGACCGTTACCTTATTCAATAGCCGATAGTCAATGCAATCCAAAGGGGACCATCCTTCTTACGCACGAACAACACTGGTGCACCCCACGGGGATATACTCAGATGAATAAACCCTGTATCCAAAAGATCCTTAGTTGCTTCTTGAGTTCCCTCAACTCAGCTAGAGTTATTCTATAAAAAGAAATATATATTGGATGAGTGTCTGAAACCAAATCAATACCAAACTCAATTCCCTATCGGGAGTAACACCAGAAAGATCGTCTAAAAAAAACTTAAGATACTTACTTACCACCAGAACCAAATGAAAAAAAGAACCCTCCGAGTTTGAATCTTTAACCCTGACAAAGTGATAAAGACACCCTTTGGAGATTAATCTCCAAGATCTAAGATAAGAAATAAATCTCCCACTAGGAGCTAGAAAACTACCCTCCCACTCTATAACTGATTTACCAGGGAACCTAAGTACAAACTTATGGGTCCAATAATCTAAGGATGCGTACTAAGAGTGTAACCAATCCATCCCCAGAATAACGTTAAAATCTACCATATCCAGCTCAAACAAATTTACCAAGTTTGTTTGCTACCAATAGATAACACACACACCCTATGGACTCTTTTAGCAATAATCGAGTCATCTACTGGGGTAGAAACAGAAAAAATATCTAAAATAATCTCAGGATCAAAACCAAAACACATCCATAAATGGGGTCATATAGAAAAAAGTGGACCCTGAATCAAGTAGACAATACACGTTCCCAGCCATAAGCACTGTTTGTTACATTATGAGTAGATGCATGACTAGGACCCTCCTAGAGAAGACTCCCCATGAGTTACTCAAAGGTAGAAAAGGTAATATTTCTCATTTTATGACCTTTGGTTGCAAATATTTCATTAATAATAATGAAAAAGATAATCTGGAAAAATTTGATGCCAGGAGTGATAAGAAATTTCTTAGTATGTTCTCAACATAGTAAAGCTTATAGGATACTACATAAAACAATAAACTGTGTTAAAGAAAGTGTGTATGTTATTTTTGAAAAATCTTATACTATGTTTGAGACTAACATGTATGATAAAAGTGAAATTGAAGAGTACTCATAGGAACAGGTTGTACCACCCAGTTCCATTAAAGAATAGACTGGAGGAACATTGACAGAGGGAACTATAAATCAAGAAATTAAACCACCTACAACACCAATTCATGCTACTGATAATACTCCTTGTAGCTCACAAGGAGTAGTACCTAAAACTACAAGTATCAAAGAGCTCATCTAATTGAAAATGTTCTCACTAATCTCACTTTTGGGATCACCAGTAGATTATGACTGAAGAACTGAGTTTTCAAGACCTTTTTATCACTGATTGAACCTAAAAAGGTGAAAGAAATACTTCTTGATGTAGATTGGATAATTTCTATTCAAGAAGGCCTCTACCAATTTAAAAGAAGCAAGGTATGGCACTTGGCTCGACCAACACATGACAGAACTGTGATTGAAACTAAATGAGTATATAGGAACAAGGTTGATGAGAATGGAATAGTTACAAGAAATAAGGCAAGTCTGGTGGTCCAGAGGATACAACCAGGAAGAAGGTTTGGTCTATAATAAGACATTTGCATCAGTGTCACGACTTGAAGAAATTAGGCTATTTGTAGCCTTTGCTGCTTTCAAATGATTCACTGTCTATCAAATAAATATGAAGAGTACATTCCTGAATAAAAATCTAAAGAAGGAAGCATATGTGAAGCAACCACCAGGGTTTGAAATTACTGAGTTTCCTGATCATATGTATAAGAAAAATCCTTGTATGAGTTGAAACAAGTGCCAAGGTATTGGTATGAAAGATTGTCAAAATTCCTCCTAGATCATGGGCACACAAGAGGTAAAATTGACAACACTCTCTTTTTGAAAACTAATGGCAAGGATTTATTGATTGTACAAGTATAAGTCAATGAAAAAATCTTTGGCTCTACTAATGTCAACATGACTCATGAATATACAAAGTTTATGAGTAGTGAATTTGAATGAGCATGATGGGAGAACTAAACTTCTTCCTAGGATTGTAAATCAAGAAAACTCCTACTGGGACATTAATTCATCAATAAAAGTACGTAAAAATATACTTAAGATATTCTCCATGGAGAAGGCTAGGGAAATAAGCACTCTCATTGCCACAACCACAAAATTGGACCTTTATGAAATAGGTCCATCTATGAAACAAAAGCTATAAAGAGGAATGATTGGGTCTCTTTTTTTATCTCACTACACTTAAACTTAACATTGTATTTAGTGTTGGATTATGTGCAAGACTACAAGAAAATTCCAAGGATACTTATCTCAAGTCCAACAAGAGGATACTGAGACACCTTAAGTAAACTATTGACTTAGGTCTTTGGTATCCTAAAGGAAGCAATTTCCAATTGTTAGGATATGCAAATATTGACTATGTAGGTTATTTGTAGATTAAAAACATACCACAATTATGGCACACTTTATTGGATCATATTAAATCTCCCGTTCCACTAAGAAACAAAATTATGTAGCCTTCTCCACTATTGAGGCTGAGTATATAGTTGTTGGATTATGTTGTGCAAAACTATTATAGGTTAAATGACAACTGAAGGATTTTGGTATGGATGTTTGTTGTGTTCCAATCTTTTGTGACAACACAAGAGCTTTCAATATAGCTAAAAACCTAGTTCAACATAATATAACTACATAAATTGACAATAAACACTATTTTGTTGGAGACAATGTTGAAAAGGGTCATATATCAATCATGTTTTGTTCTACTAAAGAGAAAATTGTTGGTACTTTTATCAAGTAGGGAAAATTTTGAGAAAAATAAGTTAGACTTAGGTATGATTAAGATTGCATGAACTCTCCTTAATGACTAGATAAAAAAATTGTTCTATACATATATTAGCTAAATTGCTACTTGATTCAGTCTTACACATTTACTTGTGTGTCCCAATTCTAGATTCCTAACTCTTTTCATTTAATTTTGTATTAAATTGTGCAAAAACTTGAGTACATTCAAGAAATTGTGATTCCAAGTTTCAATTCATCGGGTATGATCTACATGTTCCTTCTACTATGAAAAAATAAGTTAAAACATTTAAGCATTGTCATTTCAAGTATTAATTGCTCTAATTCTTTAATATTCTTTCAATTCACAACCACCTATAACCCAAGAGTATTTCATATTTCAAAAAGGCTACCACCATCATCACATCCCTGTCTCAAATATCCTTTCTCACTAATGAAACTCTAATATTGTAGTCCCTTTTCTTTATGTTTCATCTTTCCCTCCCTCTCTATAAACTCAACATCTATGCAAAGAATTTTCTCACTTTTTCTTCATAAAATTAAGTATCTTGAAAAATACTTCTCTTTCATAAGTATGGGGTCTTCCTCTTCCTCTTCCGCTCAACAATCCTTTAAAAGTCCTTAATCCTCTCAAATAATCCTCCATCAAAGTGCCAACATTATTCCAAATATAGCACTCTGTATTTTCTTTAAATTTTTTGCATGGAATGCATTTAAAAAGCAGTTCTCCACTTTTTCAGTTGGGCCTTATTTCCCGATAATCCCTTTCTATAAGATTAGAGATGTTTCTCATCTTTAAGTTATTGATGTCGATGACATTTTGATAGCGAATTTAATTCCTAGAAAAGATAGATCTTAAACTAAATAGAAATCAAAGTCTCCAGTTTTATTGATTATGAAAAGCCCTTCATTAAAACATGTCCTCTATTTGTATCTCCTTAAACTCTTCACACTAACTACAAAAAGTGACAAGAGGAAGATTTGTTGCTTCATGAAATTTAGATAAATAATACCATTAAGTGTGTCATTCCTAAAGCTTCTTCTTTTCATTTATATCGTATTCCTCCTTCTTCAAAATTAGTTTCTCTAAATAAATCCACTACCTCCTCAAAGTCCTCTATCAAATCTATTCATTAAAAGAAATAGGTCAGTAAACCTATACTATCTGAGAATTTCGATCACCTAAGAAAGTTGAGGTAACTAGGCACATTGATGCCTCAAATATTCCTGATTCAAAGTCACCCCACCTTCTCTATTTTTAGAAGAGAAAGATTATTCATGGTTGCATTATCACTGGATTTGGTGGTCTTAAAATAGCTATCTTCTTGGCTAAGTTAGAAGTCGAAGTGTGGTCTCAGCTGTTCTATTAAGGTGACTCCTAACAGGAATTTGGAAAATCTAAAGTTTATGAATTTTACACCAATAGCTTTGAAAATAGGGAGTTATTCTCCACCATTTTAAGAGGTGTGTCCATTCACCTAGTAGTGGAGAACATCTCTAGAATTCTTGATGACCCATGGGAGAATGGGATTATTATGTGAAATTTGAATGGCCTCCATTGAATAACTTGGCTTTTGCACTACATATCACTATAAAGTTCTCTAGTAACTGGTATCTTCTTCACCATCATCGAGTTCTAAAATGGAAAATATTCCCTCTATATCAGTTATACTTTGACGTGGTCCATAAGATAATCATTTCTCGAAAGGAGCACTACACTGAGAAAAACTTTCTTGACTTAAACCTCATGGAACTTCTTGACACTGGGGTTGACCTGTCTAGCTTGATTATTAAACACATGCATCGTGGTTTTCTCAAGGATAACAAAGTACATGCTCTTTCTTATGTATTTTAACCAACTCATGTTTTTGAGGTATATTCAGTCTCTATTCAAGTTTGGTCTCTACAGACCACTGAGGATGTGATTGGCACTATGAACTATGCCATACTACCTGCTTCTATGAGGCGTGTATATAGCCCTTTACAAAGGTTGTGAAATTCCCTTGCTGAAAAAATGTTAATTTAGAAACTACACATGTTGCTCATGAGGCTAAGAGGTTGTCCCTTCAGGCTAGAATTGATGCACTTCAGGTAGATCTTGCTCATAAAAGATCTAAGAATGTTGAGATCATTCTTTTCTTGTTCTAATTAGTTCTTTCTCCTCCCCCCAATCCTAATCTATCTGTTAATGCCCTAGGGTCTATTTTTTCCAGTTCTTACTATGGTTACTTTCTTCATAATAGTAGTTGGTCTATGAAGTTCATATTTTGTTTAATGAAATGGGTATCTTTTTGTTATTTTGTCTCTTTCTTCTACCCTTTTTAATGTTTTATTATGATGCACTGTGTCTTATTCTAATGGTTTTGGTGATAGCCCCAGTAGCTATGCATTAAGTAACATCACACATTTGCTAACTATTGCAATGTCTCAAATTTTCAATGATGCCAAAATGGGGAAGATAGAGGGTGTGCAATGATAATAACTCATTGACTAACTTATTTCATCCTAGTGCTTCATGTTTAAGTTTCTATAGGTAAGGGTGTTGGTTGCACAAAAACAAAAGGTTTGTTATCCTCAAAGAGGGGAAATTTGTTGGGATCTTTAAAGTTTTGATGATTGACAAATTAAATAAAAAATTTGGTCAAGTTGATTAACAGATACACGGGTGCAAGGATGTAATCCATAGAAAGATCACTTATATGAGAAGACAATATTTCTTTATTGAAGGAATAGATAAGTTTCCATATCTGATAAAGTCATAAAATACCATGTGTGAAATTAAGGACTTGGTGTGAACTACAACACTTAAAGAAATTTAAGTTTGAGTTGAAGTAGAAGTCTCATTTAAAGTGGAACCCTAACAAATGAGAGTTCAGTTGGAAAAACAAGTTTGATTTGAATAAGAACTCTTTGGAGAGTTGTGATTAAATAGCGCAAGTGGCATACACTCACACACTTACAAAGAAAAAAGGCAATTGACAATTTGACTTAGCAATGTACAGATTGAAGACTGAAGGAACACATTTTTTAATCTGGTCCTAGTGCTAAGGAAGATAAAGAGTCTTAGTGTTTATGTATTAGGTTGGCCCTTTGAGTTGTAATATTGATGTAATCTTAGTTTCTGTAAGTTATAAACTGGGTGAGATTATTGTCTTCAAGTTAAGGAACTCAAAAACTTGGGGTCACATACCTTGGGAGGTTTGTGATTTGAGAATTAAATAGGATTTAGAGTTTATAATTCCTAAGTTTATGAAGTCTTGTAATTTATTATTACTGAGGTTCAATCTAGTTGGTGAAGTTTGAGGTGAAATACTATAGAGGTGTAGGTCGTGGTTTTCATATCCTTTTAAGACAGGTGTTTTTCACATGAAAGTAATTGCCTCCTTTACTTATACTATTACTACTTCATTGAAACACGTTAGGTAACCTATTTCATTATTAGACAACTCTTAAGTAACTTCAAGTAAATCTAATAGGTCGTGTAGTCTATCACTTGAACTCAAAATATTAATGTGATGATTTGATGTTGAAGTGGCATTGTTGTTGTTATTGAAACGAGACAAAATCATTAAGGCGCAGTTTGTCGTGGCTTGTGCTTCCACTTGTCTAACCTCTTCTCTGTGTTCTTTTCAGTGTATTCATATTTACTGATGAAATAAGGATTACTGAGGATACAAAGATATTTTTGAATCTTTTAAAATAAATTTATTATAACTTAATATTGAGAAGACAAATTCAAAAGCAAGAAAAATAATTAAAAGGGTAGACTAGTCATTTTACACTGACAAAAAAGTAGCTAATTAGGTAAAAGTCGGTTAAAACCTTAACTAAGTTTCAAATAATTAGTTATCAGCTAGAGATGATCTCACACTCATATATATAATGATCTTTTGTACACATTTGATGGATTAACAATAATACAAGTTCCTATTATCTTCTTCTCCATTACTCTCTCTCAATCACTCTCTTTTCTTCTTCTTCTTCAGCTTCTCTGTTCATTATTTCTTTGTTTCTTGTTCTAATATCATTCATTATGATGATTAATGCTTGATTTATACATTAAAAGTAAAGAATATGATACACTTGGTTTATCCTTGCTTCCAATATTTAAAAGATTGAAAAATGCTTGAATATTCAAAAAGGTTTTTGATTATATATTTGTTTGTTAAGTAAGTCAAAGAAATACATTTACGTTATGAAATGCTATAAAATAAAGGCAAAGTTAGAGAATTAAGATCAAGGAAGTTATATAGAGAATTCTTATTATTTTAAATATATACAATAAGTCATTTAGAAGACTATTTACATCAGAAGATACAGCGTTACATTACTTGTTACAATAAAACAAAACTTATTACGACAACTCAAAACTTGTTATGAACAAAACATTTGTTGTCCTCATTCAAAATTTTTTATGACCATAAGACTTGTTGTCTTCATCCAAAACTTGTTATGACCATAAGACCAATTGTCCTCATCCAAAACATGCTATTGACATCCACTCACTAAAAATAAGTAGATTCATAATACTCCCCCTTAGATGTCCATTAATCGATAATGTGCCTCTTTAAACCTTTACTAAGAAAAATTCAGTAAGAAAAAGCCTAGTGGAGAAAAAAGATTACACACATCTTTTAATACACCTTAGCCTTATTGAAGTTGTTATCAGAAAAACTCAATTAGGACAAAATCTTGATTAAGAAAAAGAGAGTACAACACGTATTTTACTATCCTGATGTAGACCACGATTCAGATGGTTAAGTCTTCACATTTTAATCTTTTATCCCATCTTCTATAAAGTTGAAGTTGGTAAGGACTTGGTGAATAAAACAGTTGCATTATCACTTGAACAAATTTGTTGTACATCAATATCACCATTTCTTTGGATATCATCTGTGAAGAATAATTTTGGTGAGATGTGCTTTGTGCTGTCTCATCTTATGAGGCATCCTTTTAATTGGGCTATGCATGCAACATTATCTTCATTAGGATTGTGGGTACCTTGATATCCACTTCAATCCATATTTCTCTTTGATAAAATGTATCACTAGTCTCAACCATACACACTTTCTACTTGTTCCATGCATTGTTATTATCTCAATATAATTTGAAGAAACAATAACAATAGACTAATTTGTAGATTGTCATGATACAGTAATACCTCTATACATAATACATAGCATGTTTGAGATAAGGTTTTATGTGGGTCAGATAAGTAACCTATACCTGCATGACCAATAAGATTTTCACTATCTTTGTTAGTAAAAAAATAGATTCGTACCAATAGTCCCTTTTAAATATCGTAATATATGCTTAACTCAGTTTCAATATCTCTGTGTAGGAGAAGAACTATACCTGGTTGGAAAATTAACAAAAAGAGCAATATAGGCCTTACGGCAGTAGCAAAATACATAAGTGCACCAATAACACTGAGATATGGTACTTCTGGTTAAAAAATCTCTTCATCCTATTCTGGAAATCAGAATGGGTCCTTACTTACTTCAAGTGATCGAGTAATCATTACTTAGCGGATATGCTTTGCTTATATAAAATCATTTCAATACCTTTTTTGGTAGGCAGATTTGTGGATGAAGACTCATCTACTAAATTTTTAATTTGCATACAAAGACAAAATTTTATATTTTCAAGATCTTTCATCTCAAATTTTTTCTTTTGATATTTAATTGTCTTTTGGAACTCTTCTAGAGTTCCAATAAAATTTATGTCATCAAACATAATCAACACGTATAACAAAATCTGATGTTGATTTCTTAATGGAAATACAAGGAAAAATAACATCATTAAAAAAAACCTTAATTTATTAAGTTTTCACTAAGGCGATTATACCATATACACCCTGATTGTTTTAGATCATATAACGATCTTTGTAATCTAATTGAGTAAATTTATTGAGCTTTTGAACTAAATACTTCAGGTATTTTTAATCCTTCACGACTTTCACATGAATTTCACTATCAAGTGAACCATAAAGATAAGCTATAACTGCAACCATACATCAAGATTTCCATGTACAGCTAGGCCGATGAGATTTTAAAATGTTATTGCATCAATAATAGGTAAATATGTTTCTTTATAATCAACAAGAGTCTTTGAGAAAATATTGTACAAAAAGACGTGCCTTGTATCTTACCATTTTATTTCTCTCATTTTTTCTCACAAAGACCCATTTATAGCCACTAATTTTACACCATCAAGCGTTTGGACTCAGGTCCATAAAACTCACATTTAGCAAGCGAGTTTAGTTTTGATTAAATTTCCTCTTGCCATTTTAAGCAATCACTTATTCATCGCTATTCCTCGATAGATAGAGGTCCAACATCCTCATTAGCTTTCTTAATATTTATTTAGTGTGATTTTAAGTGTAAAAATACTATCCATCATAATTTTCTATGGATCTGAATTTATTCCATCACCTGTAGAACTTATTGAAAGTTTGTTATTCACTTGAATTTCAAGGTCATTGATTTTTTGGGGAATATCATTATTAATCAAATCTTGAGTCTCTTCATGATATTCTTTTATAGTGTAACTTTTTGTGTTTCTTTTTCTAGGATTGATATCCTTGAAATCCAATGGGCTACCTCGCTTCAAGCGTCTCTGGGATTCAGAAGCTATGATACTAGTAGATGATCTTTGTGGGACATCAATTTGGATAGAAACATTCAAGACACATTCACCACAGGGATATGTGCCTTAGTTATTCTTTTCAAATTAGTAAATACTCTGGCATTTGATTTGTTGTTTTCTATAAGTGAATGATCTTCTGGATCTCTTCTTCGCAAATGGGGGTACATGGATCAAATGAGATAACGATGAAACTTTTCACACAATTTCTCTTTTAAGTTTTGAAGGGTTTGGGGTAGGTTTCTCCTCGACTCAGGGAACTGTTCCTAGAATCACACTACCAACTAGAACTAGGAGATAATTAAAGTAAAAGTGCAGGAGTACAAAAAAGTAAATACTAGGATTTTACATAGAAACTCCTTGCTCAAGGGAGAAAATACACAACCTGGCTTCAATATTTCAAGTTCCACTATATTCAAGCAACCTCTTGAATACAAACTCCAAGGATTAAACTCCTAATCATTCGTTTCCTAGCAATAACTCTATTACAAGGAAACCCAAGCAGTAACTTTATTGGTTCGCACCCTAGCTAACTCTAACTAGTAGCACCTCATCTAACTCTAACTGGACTCCTCAAGCTTACTCTAGCTTGGACAATTATCTAACTCTAGATGATTACAACGAACCGATTACACCACAGCACCTACTACAATCATAAGCAAACATAGGCAAGCATTTAAGTATAGATTGCAAGGACTCTGCTATAACAAGGAAGTAAAGATTAACTCGATGAATGACAAGTTCCCTGTTAGTTCTAACCTTTGATTATAGCACTGTACCATTTCTGAATGATCTTTAATTGTGAGAATATAAAAGTGTTAGTCTTCTTATAAAGGAAGATGAGCATTATATATTATGACATAAGAAAAACTAGAATCAATCTCATTGGTTGACGCAAAAAGGTGGCAATAACTTTTTGCTAACTTTTATACTATGTGTCAGCTGAACTATTGACTATGACAGCAACCAGTAATCCCAACTTATTTCTAATGCGTGGAGGACTTTGTCATCATAATGGGGGATCTAGGGAACAGGTCCCAAAGTATGAATTTGTTAATCATCAAAACTAAGGACTTAACAATTTCCCCCTTTTAGTGATGACAAACCCATACAGACAAATCGGCATACTCAGCATCTTCAATCAATTTCTACACAGCACAGTTTACACCTTAGCAACATAACATAATCCACAAGACCACATACTAGACCAGTTTGTCCAACCAATTCCCCCTATCACCGATGCCTATAAGAGTATAGGCATCATTCACCTTATTCTTTTATTAATGATGCCTATAAGAATACAGGAATCCTCTACCTTAATCTTCATGAATGAGAGAACTCTTTCTTTATCAACATAATACCCAACTACACAAGACACTATAATGAGAGAACTCCTTCTTTGTCAGCACAACTGCATAGCATACTACATATATCTACATAGCATACTATACATATTTGTATAACACCACTATATATCTACACACATATATAATATACAAGGTATACAAGGGCAGACCAGTAAAAAAGAGACTATACATCACTTTTCCCCTTTTTGACATCATTGAAAAGGTTAAATAGTAAACCAGGTATAGATAAGTCATACATGTTAATCCACTGCCATTGAGGCAACACTTATATGAGAAAGAAAATATTAGGTATCAATAGAAGAAGTGATAGCACAAAAAGAGAAGTTATCTATTCATGCATCAAGTAGTACCATAAGATACTTACAAAAAATAATAACCAAAATAATAACTATAAAATATTTAAATAGTTGTGCTAATCATTCGTCATGAATAGAGCAGGGGTAAGACAAACAAAGTTGGATAGAGTCACTTTTATCCCAAAATAGGAATAAGGATCAAACATAACAAGACTAATGGAGATAGCTGAGAGGAAGAGAGAGGTAATCGGTAGGATATGATTCAAATAGGAGCTTTAGGCAAAAAGGTCTCACTTCTCCACCCTTTCGTGTAGGGTGGTATTTGTAGCACGCACGTCCTTTCCTAAGAATGTTCCTTCTTTACTTTTGTCTTATAAGAGCAGCCTTCAACACATCTATTTAACATCTAATCAAGCAAGCAGAGTGGTTAGATTTTCTATCTCCTTCTTTAGTCATTTATGTTCATCTACTAGGTCAGCCATGCATAAATTCTCCTCATGAGCTAAGATACCAACTGCTTCCCTATTCTTAAGAACCTTGATCCATTCTTTTCTAGACAAACTTAATCTCAAGCTTGATTTTTGAATAGCAACTTGACCTGATCTTTTTTTTCTGATGAAAGAGGATACTAGGTTTGATTTCATACTTAGAAGTTTTTTTCTTTTCTTATAAAAAGCATCATAGTTACTTATTCCTCCAACCATATGTTCTACCTCACTTTCCTCAGTGTCTTTAAATAGGCTCTCAGTATTTGTTATGACCCGAGACTATCCCTAGTCGTAACACGATGCTTGGAACCACAAATGATCCCAAGCTAACCCATGAACTGGCATATTGTTAAGCAACTAATTTAATATGTATAAAATAGCTGAGTTTGTTATGCAGAAACATAATCATGGCATAATCTGGATAAATACAATATTGATAAAGTTTACAATCTGATAAAATTGAGAAAAGAACTCAAACTACATGACTAACACTGACTGACATCTATGAAACCTTTACTCTACTGACTATAGATAGCTGGGATATTCCACCAACCGCTACTAATTAATACGCATGAATAATAAAATAAATTACATGAACAACATCTGATTGAAGTCCTCAAAATAAGAGAAGTTATCACCTGCTGGCTGAAAACTGCAACTATCTGATCATGATGTCTGGGCTATAGCTGGTACCTATATTATGAAACAATATAGCCACACAGACATATATGTGGATTAGTACTTCTAGAATGTACTGAGTAAATGGGGGTGAATGCAATACATAAAACTGAATAGGTACATAATCTTAAAACATGCATGCTAAGTGCAAGTATACTCACCAAGAGACTTAAATCAACTAAAATCTAAAGTAGCTTAAATCATGAGTAACAAATATAATCTGATAAGCTAGTGAATGATTACATTAGTTTCTTAAAACTTTACTTTTGTAGAATAAGTAGAACTGAAACTAGGATATGGTAAAACATGAATACATGAACATACGAAACCAAACATACATAGACTGAGCTTATCTGATTAACTGAATAACTGGTGCATGGGTGATGGAATAATTAAAATATAAATAACAGGATAACTAATGTGAATATATTGAGTAGTTGATATATGAATACGGACTCCCGATATTCGAACACTGAATAGCTGACGACTGAATTCTGAATGACTGACATCTTAATACTAATTATGAAAAACTGAATTATACTTAGTCAGAATAACTAGATTAAAATTGTGGGGTACTGTGCATATGAGATAAGGAATGACTGGACAACATGAAATAGCTGAGCATGAATGCATAAAAATTGTAACATCTGAGAATGCAAGACAAAGCATAATCATATTTTTGAAATAATATGTTAACTGAAAGACTAAAATCTAATAACTGAATAACTGAGAATCTATATGCTTTGGTCAAACAAACATGAACTGAAACTACACTAAGTATTATACTGAGACTATAGAAGGTATCATCTAACCGACATGCCCCAATATGAGCTAATTGAGGTCCAACCTATAACCCTAGTTTGAAGGGTGTCAATACCGTACCACGGGTACTAACACTGGTTGTGAGTTACCCTATCCTGGTAGGAGTACTCATAAGATAGTTTTCCAACCAAAACTTGTAGGAAGACATCTCAAACCTATGTTAGCTACGTAGTTTTGTAACTTAGGGATCGCTACTAAGGGTCAAACCCTAAACTGGAAGGAATGGCTCCATCCCTGGGTTTGCTCGATGCTAAATCCTACACCCAACTGAAAGACACTGAATACTGACTGGTACATGCACTGATAACTGATAAGCTCAGGTCATTGTATTTTGAAAACAACAGTGCATACAGATTCTGAAGTAATTGTAAATATGTAAATGGATAGTGCTCAATATGTTCATAACAAACTTAGTTTAACAAAAAAATCATGAGTTGACTAACTTATTATTTAAAAATTCTGAAATCCTATAAAAACACATAGGTATCGAGTGTTCATAACCTGCCAGTACTAAATGACCATAAAGTACGATATCAATAATTAAAACTGTAGTATGGGAATCATGTTTCAAAGACCCAAAACATGAAATTCCCCAAACATGTGAGAATCCTGAACTTGAATGTGGGAATGTTTTAAACATGAGAAAATAGCATGATTACAGGACTAAAATCATAAATTGGGGATTTAACCTGAAATTCACTTGAATATAACATGGGAAATTAAAATTTAAACTATGAGGAAATCTAATCTTCCATGGAATCATACATGGAATGAATTAAATTTAAAATACCATGGAAAAACATGAATTAACCTTTCTTGAACATATAAAATACTATACTAAAGGAAAAACTCCATAATTTACTTGAAAGAGAAGGTTTTGGGCTCCATGGGTGAAAGGGATCCATGAATGAACACCCCACATAACTTAATTTCTTGATTTTTGAAGAAAGCTTGAATCTTGGGACTTTAATGATAAACTTGTGAAGGAAACCCTATTCTTGATGTTTCTTGAAAATTTTCTTGAACTTGTAAGCTTGAGTTCTTGGATTCTTGGGAAGAGAAAACTTGAATTTCTTGTTCTTGGAAAGAAACCCTAATATTATTGTTCTTGAAAGTGGAGAGGATTAATGGCATTTAAAACTGATTAGAAAAATGCTATTAATGCCTATTTGATGCTTTATGTCGGGGGAAGGTAGGGTTTGAGGTGAGAAAAAGACCAAAATACCCCTTGAAAACTGAATCAAAATTTTTGTAATTTATTTAGTTGATGACTTGGTTGATAGCTTGTCAACTAGTTGACAGCTTGTCAACCCAGTCATCAACTTCTTCAGTGGTTCTGCCTAAGGTTGACGACTTGGGTGGATAGCTTGTCAACTAGATGACAGCTTATAAGCCTAGTCATCAATTCCTTTAGTGGTTCTGCCTAAGCTTGACGACTTGGGTTGATAGCTTTTCAACTAGTTGATAGCTTGTCAACCTAGTCGTGACCTTGATGACTGCTGGACATGTTCAGGTAAAATGATCATAAATTTCTACTCTGATGTAGATTAATGTGAAACCTGATGCGTTGGAAATAAGACTCGAAGATATTTCATTTGATATATAGTTGGATACCTGAATCATTATATTCTAGTTGATACACTCCTTTAAAGTTGACCCTAGTTGGAGAATCCGTTAAAACTCTATCGATTCAAGTGTTCTCAACTCAACTTTGCTCTTAGTGCTTCCTATGAACGTGATTCTCATCGAAAATACTTTATACACAAGGAAAATGATCATGACATACATATTCACATGGGGATCAGGGATTATGGGATTAGAGTTTATAGACTCAGAAACAATGGTTTGAATTTTAGCCTAAAAATGCGGGGTGTTACATTATCTCCCCCTTGGAATCATTCGTCCTCGAATAAGACTGGTTAGATTGAGAATACTAAGGTAATTGTGGCCATATACTGAACATGAATGACTTGGAACATAATTTCATAATTGAGTCTGTGCATGATACATGAATTAAACTGATTTCATGAATTTATGCAATGACATGAGAATGGATACATAGCTGAAACGGAGAATGGAAATTAGTCAATCTAAGAAAAATCGTTACCTCAGGCTGAATCTGGTTTTGTAAAGAAAATATAAGAGATCTAGTACTTGAAAATACAGGTATTACAACATCTCCCCCTTGGGATTATTCGTCTCCCGAATGATACTGACTTGGATGAAATACTAAGGAAAGACTGAGATGATGCATAAGGCACTTACGAACTACATCACAACTGAATATCTGAAGCTGAAATATGATGCATGAACAAAACTAAATTCACAATTTACATGGATGCGAACAAATTACCTCTTGGAATGGCCATACTCATGAAACTCCAAATAATAAGACTAGATTGAAAGATGGAAAACCATAGGAACTTGTCTGTCTGAATACTGAACTGAATTACTGAGCATATGGACTGAATCATACTGAAAGCTTATATTCAGCTGGAGTATTACTTTAATCAATCTTTATAAGAAGTTCTAATAATATTAGGGAGAAAATAATCTTGGGTATGATCTTAGTAAGATATCTGAGTAAGGAATCTTAATATGGTTGTAACTCTGTAACATGGAACATAGGCCTATGAAACATAAGCTAGGATAGAATTGTTATGACGTAGACAATGCAACCGCTACTTTCAAACCTGGACATACTCATCAAAACTCCCTCAACTACACGATTCACTTTAATACTGCACTTCACTTGAAGCTACTTATAATCTTTACATAGGCATTGATAACTCTATCTACTGAAGTTTGAGCTTAACTGAATTCTCTCACTATGTTCAAGCCTACTCAAATCTATAAAGTGCACACATAACACTGTAATACTAGTCTGAATCATTAACTCAATACCCCATGCACTTTCATAAGTTCTTATCTCATGAATAACTCTTATTACCACTTCAACAACAACATTCAACCTCTTAATAGGAATTCACTAACGTTTAATGCATTCATCCACTTATACACCAACATAATATTCAAGCCTATCATTATAACCACATGAACTTCTAGGAAAACACCCATAATAATATCTTTCTTATATTCTCTAAACCTCTATCAATAAAAACTTCCATGCACTATCCCCAAGAAAACACACACGAAGTTTCAACTAACCATGACATATATCAAAAACTTTGCCTCAATCTTCCATCAACTTATAGCCTTAGATAAAACAGACATATTACAATATTTCCTTAACATGAAATACTTACTCTCTTACATCTAAGTAAATTACTCATCATCACTATTATTTCATAAGGGGAGGTCACTGAAAGGTTAGAGCATGAGATCCTGGAGCACAAAAGAATACTATACATAATTTTGACACATAATTGAGGCCTGAGGAACAGAGTTCCACGACATGAATTCATTACAGAGATCAAAACTAAGGATATACATGACATAATCTGAATTTTGCTGACTATTAAGAGTGTAGCATGAGTACCTGGAACTGAACATATTGTATAGCATGAGTACATGAGTCATGAGTTGCATGACTTGAGTTTGGAGTTCATAAATTCATGGAACATGATTTGTACTACTGAGTGAACTGGAACTCCTTCTAATAGGAACTGGAAACATACATAATTCTATGGAAAGTGCGTGAATATGAGCTATGGTCATGGAACTGACATGTAAGGAATGAGTAGATATTGTGATGACTGAAGAACAAAACTTTGCACTGAGATAAGAATGGGTTGGGCATTATCTTCCCTAACTGTTATTCAACAACATACTGGCATCATTACTAGAATCTGGAATCCTGACTTATTTACTTGTTCTATCATCTCCCCCTTAGATTAAAGCTATCATTTTATGTTTGTATGCCCCTTTAATAAACTCTAAATTGAACTGCAACCACTTTACTCTAGAGCTAAAGATATATCAATACACATAATTAATTTCACCCTAAAAGACTACACCTGAAAATGTAAAACCCACTGCTAATACTTTCTTCTACAATACAACTCTTAACTTTCTATAGCCCCAAGAGTCATCATATAATAACTTGTAACACCCCAGATTCTGAACCCTAGATGCCACACAGTACTTGTGACCCCAAAGGACACAAGCTAACTCATGATGATATCTATAATTAAGCACTGAATAATATACTGTAAAAATATAGAAAACTGGCAGAAAACTTGCCATAAGGTTCAAACTAAATTACAACTGTATAAAATATATCAATACTAAAACAAAAATAACTATCTGAACTTCTAGTCTGAAAGCCTCTAAACTGTATGAACTTGGAGTTGATGGGACAAACCTCCCACTAACTCCATCTACTGAAATACTGAATCTAATGCAATACTGAAATAAGGAAGATCCTCGAATGATGAGGACTCACTACTAAGTCTACTGTTGCTAGATGAGTCTGAACTGCTAAGGATGCTCTGGAGCTGATACTTCTGAACGTATGGTATAAGACACCATAGCACAAGAGAAACGTATGTGTCAGTACTTTGAATATATTGTACTCTAGATGAGGTAAGGCTAAATGCAAGGGTTTGTATACATGAACAATATTGATTGAATATATGAGTATGCTGAATGAGGATACATGCATAAATGGATAAACTATAACTGAAATCATAGTAATTACTGAGTTTACTAATACTGAGATACTGAATAACTGGGTCTACTGATATCTGAGGTTATTGATATTGCTTGATTATATCTGAGATCAGGCCTATTTAGCGGGTGATCTCTGAATCTATTGATAGTGAATATGATTGATTGAATGTGAGATCAATCTTATCTAATAGGTGATCTCTAAATATTTGGAACTATCTAAGTTCTTTACTGAGCTGAGTGTCTTTATCTGACAGTCCTAATTTCTGTATTACTGATCTGAGTTCTATTATGAAGACTGGGATTAAAACTGAGACTGTGGGAGGTAGTCATCTAATTGACATACCCCGAATCTGAACTGGTGGGGTCTAACCTATAACCCCGGCTGGAAGGGTATCAGTACTGTGCCACAGGTAAGGACAACTGCTATAGGGTCAGTCCTAATCTAGCGGGTGACCCCTGAGATCAGTCCTGTACTAACGGGTGATCCCTGAGTATGTCAGTCCTATCTAACGGGTGACATCTCATACCTACACTGGATACGTAGTTCTGGAACTTTGGGATTGCTTCTAGAGATCTCAGTCCTATCTAACGGGTAAGCCCCCATCCCTAGGCTCTCTTGATTTTAAATTTTACTCCCAATTGAAAGACTCTGAACTGATTCTTAAACTGTACTAGGCTAAGCTAAATCTGTTACTGATCGTACTGATTAACTGAGCTAAACTAAGTTCACTTGGTTCTATTAACTGATGGAATACTATTGAGTTCTGAATTGATTACTAAACTGAAGTTGGAATACTACTAATACTGAGATCACTGAGATTTTCTAAGTTCTATAACTGTCTGAGTTCTACTGATTGGCATGACGGAAATTATCTTGAAAACTAACACTGGCTTTAGACAATTAGCTAAATTATCGGGTATAAATACCCCAAGGACTCGATAACATAAATAGTACAAGACAGGACAACTCGAACATAACATGGAAATAGGCTATCATTCACAATACAATCAATGAGGTGACTTCTTCAAGCACTTGGAGGTCTTAAACATGTAATTATATAAAGAGGCATGTTGTGGTCTCATAACTCATTCAATAAGGAATACACATGAATAAAAGTGCATGTAACATATCAAAGTCATTCACTAAGGCTTTTCAACAAACACTTGGCATGCATGAGCTTATACATAATTGGGGTTTCTTGTCAACATGCTATAATGACCCTATTTCCTTCACATAAGCATTTTATCAAACATATGGGAAGCATACAATGGTCATACAACATTCAATACACCTAATTAACATGGTTACATCAATCGACACATATCTTATAGGGTTTACTATGAATATCATGAAATTCACCTCACACTAGGACCAAAGTTTGGAACTTTGTAACTAAAACATGAATTAAAACTCAACATCATCATAAACTTTAAATCTCAATTCATATAAATTATGAAAACTCATAAATAACAATCTTTATAATTTAAAAAAGGATTCTTGAACTTCTTCGGTGGAAGGAACCCAAGAATCAACATCTAACATTCCTGGAAATCTAGATTCTTCAATTTCTTGAAGTCTCTTAAAGGGATTCTTGAGATTGCTTTTGAAATTTTGGGGCTAGGGTTTTCTATTTTTTTAGAGAGGGAATGTTTTTGTTCTTGAGGAATAGTGAAAATATTAAGCATTTTATTGCTGTTAAGGGTTTAAATCCCGTATATAGGCTGATTAGGGGCTTTAGGAAATTACCAATTGGTCCTTAGAATTAAATAACGAAATCTGAAAATCCTGATTTTTTATGCTGACGCGACGCAGTGAAATCATGCCAGCTCACTAGAAACTGGATGACTGGGAAATTGGTTGGTGGCGCAATGCAGTAGAAATAGCATTGCCACCTTGGTTGCAAACTTAAAAGGCACCGCGATGTGGTGGAATCACGTTGGTGCACTGGAAATTGACAACTCTAAAATTGAGCCTTGACGCGATGCGTCATAATTGAGGAGGCTCACTGGATTTTGACGATTGCCATTTTGGCTGGCTCCGCGATGCGCTAAAGTACCAGATGGTACACTATCTTACTAAAATGGCTCTAACTCTTCACTCGAGTGTAGGATTTGGGTGAATTTGGTATCGATGTAAAGCTTATTAAATTTAGTGATTTAGTGAATTACATGCTTGAATTTAATTATTTTCATGTATGTATTGATGTTTGGTTTTCAATTCAAGATTTATTACAAGTTTCATGAAAATTAAGATAGCTTGTGTGATGAATTATGTGATTCTCATGATTAACCCTTGAATTTACAAGTTGAATAATATAGCCATGATATTTATATGGCTATTATTATATGTGAAACAATCATGTTCCCCAAGGTGTTTGTTAGAATGCCTATGTGAATTGAATAGTGCAATCATGACATATTATCATGTGTTTCCATTCATGTACAAGTTCATTCCTTATTAGTGTTTCACAAAATGTCTAAATGATTGCATGGTGAATAAGTAATTAATACAATGCTTTCAAGATCATGCCATGCTTTACTATTGATGCTATCAAGTCCTGGGGGATTCAATACCCGACAATCTAGCGGTTTACCTAGAATTACAGTAGCTATAGAATAGTCTCAGTAATATCACAAATAATATTACTCAGTCAGTCGTAGAACTCAGTCCAGTTCAGTCAGTCAATATGATCAGTAATAGTCCAGTCAAGCCTATTACAGTCTAGTGATCAGTTCAGTGCCTATTCAGTTAGGAGTAGGATTCAGCACCGAGCGAACCCAAGGATGGGGGCATTCCTGCCAGCAGAGGGTTTAACCCTTAGTAGCAGTCCCTGTATTACAGAACTACATAGTTAGTGAAGGGTAAGGTGTCCTCCTGCCATACAAGGGTTGACGCAACCACAGATATGTAATTCATGAGTCTTCATGCCAGATTAGGATTGACCCAGCATTGTTAGTATCCCTTAGCAAGGTGCTAACACCCTTCCAACTGGAGTCACAGGTTGGACCCCAACTCAATTTATAATCGGGGTATGTCGGTTAGCTGAACACTCTCATGGTTATAGTTTCAGCTTTAGACTCGGTATAGAACTCAGTTCAGTTCTACAGAATCAAGACAGTCAGAAATAGTCACCCAGTTATCAGTAATACAGTTATCAGTAATCTCAAATATCAGTCACTTAGTTATCAGAACTCAGTATTCAGTTTCAGTATGATCTCAGATACAATATATATATATGTGCATATATATGTATATGCACGGTATTTCACAACCAACATTTACAGCAGTTTCAGTTATCCATATGCTCATATTTAGTTATATTCATATCATTCAGTCAGTTATCATCTCATGCATATGAACCTTGTATATCAGCCTACCTTATTTATCATACCAATATATTCCACGTACTGATGCATACTCTTTCTTTGCGCTATGATGTATCATATTATAGGTTCGGACCCTCAGGTTCTTGACCACATTTAGCCTAATTTAGTTAGCAGCAACAGATTCAGTAGTGAGTCCTTATCCATCGAGTATATTATCCATTTCAGTATTATAGTAGATTCAGTATCTTATTAGTCAGAGTTAGTTGGGGGCTTATCCCATCAACTTCATATTCAGACAGTTTAGTTAGAGGCTTTTCAAACTAAACTAGTTTCAGACAGTATTCAGTTTTCAGATGTTATTACCAGCTTCCATATTTATCAGTATTTAGATTATGAACCTTATGGCATTTCAGCCTAACTTCCATATTATTTCAGTATTATTTAGTGTTCACAGGAGGTACTAGTCATGGGTTAGCTTGTGGTCCTCCGGGGTCGTAAGCACCATGTGACATCCGGGGTGCAGACTCGGGGCGTTATAACCCTGAGTTCACATTATCTAGAATTTCAACTCTTCTTTCTATTAGCTCAATCTTCAAATATTCAAACTTATATTCTAACACTTAATATGGATATTCCCAAACCTTTAATGAACCATACTATTTTCATTATAGACTACTAATATCACATCTCTAAGCTTATATTTTTCCTAAACCATGAGAATTACCATTACACCAACATACCCAACATCAACAACATATAATTTTAAATCAATAACATAAATTCTTGAATACACTATTTCAAGCCTACTGGTTCACCTTTTATACAACTAGCCCCACGGATACATAATCTAATAAACCCAAATAAACACTATCCCATTTTACTTTTGTTAAAATTCTTGGTTCATGTTTATAACCCTAGGTCATATGTTATCTTAGAATTTTGAGGAGGGATCTGAAAGCACATCTGACTTTGTATCAATGCATAATTTTTATTGAACATGAATGAAATCTCTCCAACTTCAAAACTTAAAAGAACTGATGGGATACTTTTGAGCTTGCGTGCAATCCTATAATTATTTTTGGGAATTTTTTGAGAAAACCCTATCTGTAAGGGTTTAAGCTTGGCTATTTTTGTTGCCTCAAGAATAAGCAGAGTTGGCACAAATGGATTAACGTGATAATCTACATAACTTCCTTAGAGAACACTTCTAATTCACGATATGAGACATAAAAGAAGGGAAATATTTCTTAAATGCCCTATAGCCTCTAGAACAAAAGTACAGACATCTCCGTACCATTCCACAAGACTCAACTAGGCAGGCTTCATAGACACCCACTTGAAATATGTGCTCTGATACCAAGTTCTTCATGACCCGAGGCTATCCCTAGTCGTAACACGATGCTTAGAACCACAAGTGATCCCAAGCTAACCCATAAACTAAAATACTATTGAGCAACTGATTTAATATGTATAAAATAGCTGAGTTTGCTATGTGGAAACATAATCTTGGCATAATTTAGATAAATACAATACTGACTAAGTTTATAATCTGATAAACTGAGGAAGGAACTCAAATTACATGACTGACTTTGACTAATGTTTATGAAGCCTCTACTATACTGACTATAGATGGCTGGGACATACCTCCAACTACCACTAATTAATACAAATGAATGATATAAATAAACTACATAAAAAAACATCTAACTGGAGTCCCCGAAATAGGAGAACTCATCACCTACTGGCTGGAAACTACAACTATCTGATCATGATGTGTGGGCTACAAATGGTACTTATATTATGAAATAATGTAGCCACACAGATTTATATGTGGATCAATACATCTAGATACTGAGTAAGAAGAGGGGAATGCAATACGTAAAAATGAATAGGTACATAATCTTAAAACATGCATGCTAAGTGAGGTAGACTCACCAAGAGACTTAAATCAGATAAAATCTGAAGTAGCTTAAATCATGAGTAACAAACATAATCTGATAAGTTGGTGAATCATTACACTTCGTTTCTTAAAACTTTACTTTTGTATAATAAGTAGAGCTGAAGCTGGGATACGGTAAAACATATATACATGAATGTACAAAACCAAATATATATGTACTGAGCTGATCTGATTAACTGAATAACTGATGCATGGGTGACAGAATGATTGAAATCTAAGTAATGGGATAACTAATGTGTATATACTGAGTAGCTGATACATGAATATGGACTACGAATATATGAACACTGAATAGCTAATGACTGAATACTGAATGACTAATATTTGAATACTGATTATGTAAAATTGAACTATACTTAGGTAGAATAACTGGACTAAAACTGTGGGGTACTGTGAGATAAGGACTGACTGAACAACATGAAATAGTTGAACATGAATGCATGAAAACTGTAACATCTGAGAATGTAAGACCAAGTATAATCATATTTATGAAATAATATGTAAACTATAAGACTGAAATCTGATAACTAAATAACTGAGAAATTATATGCTTGGGTTTAAACCCTGAACTGAAACTACACTGAATATTGTACTGATACTGTAGGAGGTATCATCTAACTAACATGCCCTAATCTGAGCTAATCGGGGTCTAACCTGTAACCCTAGTTGAAAGGGTGTCAGTACCGTGCCACAGGTATTAACACTGGTTGTGATTCACCCTATCCTGGCAGAAGTACTCATAAGATAAGTGTCAACCCAAAACTAGCAGGAAGATATCTCAAACCTACATTAGCTATGTAGTTCTGTAACTCAGGGATTTCTACTAAGGGTTAAACCCTAAACTTGTAGGAATTCCCCCATCCCTGGGTTCGCTCGGTGCTAAATCCTACTCCCAACTGAAAGACTAAGATACTGACTAATTCATGCACTGATAGCTGATAAGCTTAGGTCATGGTATTTTGAACATAATAGTGCATACAGATTCTAAAAAAATGTAAACATGTAAACTGATGGTGCTCAATATGTTCATAACAAACTGAGTTTAATAATAAAATCATGAGCTGATTGACTCATTACTTGAAAGGTCTAAAATCCTATAAAAACACATAGGTATTGAGTGTTCATAACCCACCAGTATTGAATGACCATATAGCATGATATCAACATTTAAAACTGTAGTATGGGAATCATGTTTCAAAGACCCAAAATATGAACATTCCCCAAACATGTGAGAATGTTGAATTTGAATATGGGAATGTCTTAAACATAAGGAAATAGCATGATTACATGACTAAAATCATAAATTTGGGATTTAACATGAAATTCGCTTAAATATAACATGGGAAACTAAAATTTAAAGCATGAGGAAATCTAATTTTCCATGGGACCATACATGGGATGAACTAAATTTAAACTACCATGAAAAATATGAATTAAACCCTTCTTGAACATATAAAATACCATAGTAAAGAGAAAACTCCATAATTTACTTGAAAGAGAAGGTTTTGGGCTCCATGGGTGAAAGGGACCCATGAATGAATACCCCACATATCTTGATTTCCTTATTTGTGTAGAAATCCTGAATCTTGGGACTTGAATGATGAACTTATGAAGGAAATCCTATTTTTGATGTTTCTTGAAAATTTTCTTGAACTTGAAAGATTGAATTATTGGATTCTTGAGAAGAGAAAACTTGAATTTCTTATTCTTAGAAAGAAACCCTAATATTATTGTTCTTGAGAGTGGAGAGGTTTAATGGCATCTAAAACTGATTAGAAAGAGCTAATAACACCTATTTAATGCTTTATGTCGTGAGGAGGTAGGGTTTGAGGTGAGGAAAGGACTAAAATACCCCTACAAAACTAAATCAAAATCTATGGAATATCTTTAGTTGATGACTTGGTTGATGGCTAGTCCACCTAGTCGTTAACTACTTCAGTGGTTCTGCCTAAGTTTGACGACTTGGGTTGATAACTTGTCAACTAGATGAAAATTTATCATCCTAGTCATCAACTCCTTCAGTGGTTCTACCTAAGGTTGATGAATTAGGTTAATAGCTTGTCAACTAGTTGACCGCTTGTCAACCTAGTCGTCACCTTGATGACTGTTGGACAGGCTGAGGTAAAATGATCATAACTTTCTACTCTTATGTAGGATTAAGGTAAAACAAGATGCATTGGAAAGAATACTCGAAGATATTTTATTTGATATATTGTAGGATACCTGAATCATTATATTCTAGTAGATACACTTCTTTAAATTTGACCTTAGTTGGAGAATCTGGTAAAACTCTATCGATACAAGTGTTCTCAACTCGACGTTGCTCTAACTGTTTTCTATGAACATGATTCACATTGAAAATACATTATACACAAGGCAAATGATCATGACACATATATTCACATGGGTATCATGGGATTAGAGTTTATACACGTAGAAATAACGATTCAAATTCTAGTCCAAAAATGTGAGGTGTTACAGTATCATTGTTTGAATCTTCTATGATTATATTCCTTTCAGCAACTAATTTAGTTTTGTCAATATCTTGATCCTCTAGTAGTCCTCTTCTTCTGGTTCCTTCCATACTACCTCAATGGTGACCTGATAGATTGAGGGGGGTAAAATTGCTAAATCATCATTATCATCACTACTTTCATGGGAATCACCTTGTCCTTTGGTAGACAAGTTTGGTGAGGGGGTTCCCATCTAGGAGTTTTAGTGCTTGAGGTTAGGGGGTCTCAGAGCTCCTATATTTTTCTTCAAGATTAAATCAAATGATGAGAGCCTTTTTTGAAGTAGGAAATTCTGGAAAGGACGAGAGAAGTAGGATCGACGAATAGTTAGAGAACTAAAGAGATTTTTGGAGTGAGAAGATTTTTTTTAGGATGAGAAAGAAATTTTTCTGAACTTTTGAACTAATATATGGAATAAGGGCACAGTTGAGATTGAAGAATGCAAAGCGTCTGACAGAACAAGTCCAATTAGATGGACGTGTCTATTGGATTTAAAATTTAAGTGAAAGCTTTTTGAAAGGAGGGAGAGTGATGTTACATAGTCATTAAACATTTTAAAAAATCATTATTTAGGAATAGCAGATGGTACTGACCTGATTAGGGGATTGGTCTCTAAGAAATGTTAAAATATAGTGACTTGTGTTATTTTACCCCTTTGTTCATATCTTTTTATTACATGTCATGGATGTATATCTGCAAAGATATGAAACTGAATTAGACATGTATGCCAATGTCCAGCTAGGATACCTGTTTACCATTTCATAGCAACCAAGGAGAATTTTTTAAAGCATCCACCATTTAACTGGATCACATAGTCTCTGTCTCCTCAGTCTTCTTTCAACCAGTTTTCTATAACTATTCTAGAGGCATGTAAGTATATACATAGAAGACTTTGCCACCTTCAAGGGTCGTATGCAAGAGCTACTCTTTCAACCTTTTAGAGATATGTTCTGGGTAGCCATATTTAATTACATCCTCATTGGCTGCTACCCCTTGCATTGCCCTGCATTACAAATCAGTCATTAGTTTTGGGAACCCACTTCAATCTGAGTTTTCAATAAGAGGATAGAGGATAAATTAACTTCTTCTTGGTCCAGCTGGGTAATCTTCTTTTCTTTTCTTTTGAAGTGATGAATTTACCCATTTATTTTTTATGCCCAGCCTTTCCACCCTGTGAGTTTAGGTAATCATCCTTTCCCTTTGTGGACCTGACAGTATAGCTAGATCCTTTACCTTCACAGTATGACTCTGAACTGCTCCAACTATTTGGATCCTGACAGGTTAAGATAGCAAGCGCTTGTGTTGAAGAAATCCATGTGAGTGCCTTTGCAAGCTCAGTTTTTACTCTAGTCGGTTCTTTTTCAAGAATAGAGTACCTCTTAAGAGAGACATCCAGGTTAGATTTAGCTTCTGTTAATTCTTCTACCAACTGAAATTGTATACTTCTTCCTTCTACCTTTCCTTTCGATACGAACTTTGTAATATCACTTAATTGTTTACTTAGTAGATCATTTTCACATAAGAGATTCTTGCAAGTTGCTTAATGCTTAGCTACCTGCACACTCGGTTCAACTAATTCTTCTTTGCATCTGCTCAAATCATCCTTCATTCTTTTTCCACTTGTTAGTTCTGTCACTTAGACACTCAACTCAATGACTTCTTCTCCAAACTTTTCAAATTCATCCTTAAGATTCATTTTATCTTTAGTTATCTCATTTAAGGATTCAATCAGTGTAGAGGCAAGAGCTCTCAGCTTGTTGAAGAAGTAATCCTTCAGTTCTTATTGATGTCAAGAAGAGTGACGGTTTTATCTACCTCATTATCAGTATCTTCCACTAGAGCAAGGAGTGAATCTGGGACTTGGATATTTTTGTTTGTTTCCATGATGGAATGTCTTTTCTTTGCTCAGACTCATCTATGTCACTTGAAGATTCATCCCAAAAATCTACAAGCACTTGACTAGCAATCTTATCAGACTTAGTTCTCCAATTATGTTTCATAGTGACTAGTTGTTTTCCTTTCCTTTCAACCTTGTGCATAGGACAAATCTTGATAAAATGCCCCACTTTTCAACATTTGTGTTGGTACCCATGCCCATTTCTTCATTGCAATGCTTGCTATATTAATTTTTGTGAAACTACTGCATGATATTTTCAAGGCCTATAGCACTATTTTTGCAATGAGAGATGTTTCATTTTCTTCTGAGGTGTAATTAGCTTGTGAAGACCCCATTTCTCAAGATCTTTCCAAGGTGTTAGCCTTATTATGGAAGACCCGCTCTGATGCCAAATAAAGGGTTTGGGGTGGTTTTCTCCTCGACTCAGGGAAATGTTCCCAGAATCACACAAGCAACAAGAACTAGGAGATAATTAAAGTAAAAGTGCAGAAGTACCAAAAAGTAAATGTAGGATTTTTACGTGGAAAATTCTTGCTCAAGGGAGGAAAACCATGACCTGCCTTCAGAATTTCAAGCTCCACTATATTCAAGAAACATCTTGAATACAGACTCTAAGGATTAAACTCCTGATCCTTTGCTTCCTAGAAATAACTCTATTACAAGAATGGCATGACCCGACCTAGGTCTTTGTCGTAATGGGCATCTAAAGTCCAACAAGGACTGGAGATCGCCCCTCTACCCAATCCAACCAACCAACATATTGTAACGCCCCGATAGTATACCTTGGGCACCACACGGTGCTTACAGTCTCGAGAGACCACAAGCTAACCTATGAGCTGGTACCTGTTGTGACCACTGAATAATATAATAGCATATACAGAAGAATAACTAATAAGACATAAGTTTTTAGCAACTGAAAACAATACTGAATCATGAATCTAGAAAACAACTATCTAAAATTTATAAAATAAGGATAAACTGACTGACTATCTGAAATGTCTGAAAGCCTCTAAACTGACTGAATATGAGTTGTTGGGATAGGCCCCAACTAACTCCTACTATCTACTAAACTGAAAGCATGAAATAAAATAGTCTGTCCATGAAATATAAGGACTCACCACTGCTATGGCTGATAGTCCAGAAAATCTATGTGTGATCCAGGAACTGGGCATCCAAACCTATGATATGATACATCATAGCCCAAGAAAAGAGTATGCGATCAGTACTTTGAATATACTGGTATGGTAAATAAGGTAGGCTGATATGCATGGTTTTATGAACATGAATAATAACTATCTGAATATATATATATATATATATATAACATGAAGTACTGAATAGAGTGCATAAAATCTGCAGATACTGAGGATACATGAAATTGTAAATATTGAGGATGCATGAAATCAATAAGTATTAAGGATGCATGAAATCTATAAGTACTGAGGATTCATGACAAATACTGTATTCTATGTTCTGTAATCTGTAAGGATATAACATATTTTGAATATAATCTATAAATACTAAAATCTGATAATTGAATCATATGTTCTGAATATAATCTATAAATACTAAAATATTGAAATCTAATAACTGAATCACTGATATCTGTATGCTATGGTCAAGCAACTAAAACTGAATTATTGAACTGATTACTGGACTTAAACTGTGGGAGGTATCATCTAACCGACATGCCCCAATCTGAGATAATCGGGGTCCAACCTATTACCCTAGTTAGAATGGTGTCAGTACCATGCCACGGGTACTAATGTTGGCTGGGTGGATCCACTATACTGATGTACTATCGCAAAAGAACAAGGGTGTTATGACTAAATTGACGGGTGACTCCTGCGAGGTAGTCAAGCCTAATCTGATGGGTGACTTCTCATATCTTACGTTGGCTACGTAGTTCTAGAGTACAGGGACTGCTACTAATGACTATGCCTATCTGACAAGGAAGCCGTCATCCCTGCACTCGCTCGGTGCTAAATCCTACTCTCAACTGAACTAACTCGAAATGCTGAACTATTCTAAGTTTAACTGATATCTGATGACTGACTAAACTGATAATGCTCATAACATATTCTAAAACTATTCTGAAGATACTAAGACTAGGTAAATAGCTAAGTTTTTGGGTATTCATAACCCCAGGACTCAATAGCAATAATAGTAAAATAGTACTTAAGCTTGGAGGACATAACATGGAAACATTTATTAAGAATCATTCTTGTAGGTATTTCATCAAACACTTGATATGCATGGTTTAAGCTAAACATGGGAATAGTATAAAACTTGGAGTAATAGCCTAATTTCAACATCAACAACACTTAATCATGATTTAATTCAAAAAATATCAATATTAAAACATGTAGGGTTTGATAACAATAACAATTTCATGTAAGCATGGTATGAAATCGAGATTCAAGGAGATTCATAGTTGTAATCATAATTTAAAATCATAATAATTTTAAAATATCATAACTTTGTATTTAAATTGGATACTTGGGCTTCATGGGCAAAAGGAACCCATAGATGAATACTTAACATATCTGGGCTGATGAATTCATGAGAATAGATGGTGAGTTCTTGAGATTTGATCTTGCATTTTGAAAGCTAGGGTTTGTTCTTGAAAAAGAATTAATTTCTTAAAGAGTAATTTGTGAATAATAGGGCATATAATGCCCTTTTAGGTTTTAAATCTGAGTTTTGGACGAGTTTAGGGCTTTGGAAAAACACCAAACGGTCCCTGAAAATTAAATTGTGGAACTGGGCAAAAATCCCAATTTTATCACCTGGCGTGACACGATACAATTGCATTGGGCCACTGGAAAACTAACGAACCCTATTTTGCCCAGGGGCGCGATGCGGTGCTATCACGCTGCGCCACTGTAAACGGACAATTCCCAACTGGACTTTTGGCTCGATGCGATGGCTATCGCGGTGCCTCTCTAGAAATTGAAAACTGTGAAAATTCCCCTTGGCACGATGCGGTGATTATCACGGTGACACAGTGAAAAAGGACGAACGTGAAAATGGCCATCACCGCGATGCTGCCATATCGTGTTGGGCTACTCTTATGCACTAAAAGTGTCATAACTTCTCACCCGAGTATCGAATTTGGGTAAAATTGGTATCGTTTGAAAGCTAATTCAATTTCCTACCATTTGGTAGGTCATGAGCTGGAAAATCCTAAGTATAGAAAAATATATGCTTGTTTGAAGTTGACTAAAGAAATATTCTTATACGAAATTCAATAGGTAAGGATTATTTTAATTCGTCTAATAACTCAGAGTTATTTGAGACCATAATATACATCAAACTAACTTGAAAAAGTATCAACGAACCATAATGTACTATGCATGAGCTTGAAACATGACTCTAGCATTGGCTTGGATTTTCAGGGTATTACACATATAGCCTAAGTTAGATGAATTCTGATAATAACCAAGATAAGGTGATTAACAATACAAAGACTTTGGGATATGTCTTGAACTATGACTAACCCAAACAAGTCTAATCATCCAATACCCAACCAACAACCATAATAAAATCAACATAATAACCAAGTTCATGTCCACACCATAACCTACCCAAGTCCACAGTTTGTCCATATAAAACCTCAGAAAGAAATCCAAGAAAATTCGATCGGGACATGCCTCCGACCATATCCAAAACCAATGTCCAAGTCTAAACCAATAAAGACATAATAAAAATCAAGCGAGAAGTGGAGCCTTACGAAGTATAGAAGCTCACCACTTCAAGTCAACATAAGCTGTTCCTGAGTCCAATCAAACAATGCATATAACTAATGCAACATATACATATACATATATACCATACCGGGGTAGGGAACAAGATTAGTATGAACTTTGAAATCATTAACCTGGGTTATATAGCATAAGTGTTTATAACAAGGCACCCACGGGCTATATGGGCCCAACTCTTCCCTGGATGGAAGGGCCCCAGTGCGTGTAGCCGCACGAACCAGAGAATATCCATAGCCGCATATGACTGTATGGGGGACTCGAACTTCCTTGAATAATCAAGGTGACTCAAGCACTAATACATGTATTATGAGGGACTCGAACCTCCCATTCATATATTCAATTGGGGGACTCAAACCACCAAGTCATATCGACACCCGCACCGGCTAGCGCGATTTCCAGTGTTAGTCCTTTGGACTCTACTTTTATGGCCCTGCTACACATACCACTTTAAAGCCTAATTTAAAACCATACTTTCATGGCCCTGTTACACATCCCGCTTTAAATCTCAATTTAAAACCATCATTACACATATACAACCATTTAGCTAATTACTTACCAAAGTCACTTCGTTGGTATTATCATACCAACACTACTTACAAGCGTACAACATGCCATTACCATTATCAATCAACCAATTATTCATTGGACCTTGTTACTCGAATTCATTGTATAACAAATACACTTGTTCAATTCAAAGTTTAGGGACTTGAACCCATTGTCTAGTAGAGACATAAATCAATTTAATGCTTAGGGACCCAAACCCTTTTATCCAATTAAACCACCAAGGTTACCATTTAAATCATTATATGTCCAACAAGGCCTTTACAAAACCATTTACCAACCATTCATATTCATTAGGCCAATGCCTTAGTTCAAAACACCATTTAACATGTTACTAGCTATTCTCTTAGGCATTTTCACAAACACTTTGAGGGCATACCATTACCAAGACCAAAATCAAAGTAAAAACCATCAAGTTTAGAGTTACCTATAACCCATTTGTTAAACCACCATTACCAAGCACCCACATGTGCAAACCATCACCAAAAACATGTATAAACACAAGTTAAACCAAGAGTAAATATTGCTCAATCATATGCAACAAAAACCTCAATTTTGGTTTCCAAAACCACCATTTAAGAATCATAATCACACTTTAAAACACATGATATTTATGGACTGACAATTAGGGAAGAGTCACATGCCTAATTCAAGAAGATTCACAGAAGAAACTTGACTCTTGAGCCTCTAGATGAACACCTTTGAAAAATCCTAGCCCCAATTTTCTTCAGAGAGTTTAGAGAGAATTTTGATGTGTTTTGATCTTTCAAAATATGTTATGAGCAGTCACAATATGTTTTAAGACGTGGGAACTTAAGGGTTTTAGGGTGGAAAATGTCTAAAATATCCTCAGCTTAAAACTTGAAAAAATATGCATAGGGGGGTACGACCACCCTACCCAAACCATACCCTATGATACAAGTGGTACACACCACTCGTACCCTAGGCATCAACCTGGACCCTAACATTATCCAACATACGATTCCTTAGCATGAGTCGTACCTTACCATATGACTAGTACCCACCCTAGTCGTACCGTAGGCAGAATGTAACCAAGAACATACTGATCAACATACAATTTGGGCCTTACTACCCATACCATGATCATACTACTCGTATGATTCCCATTCATACCTTGGACAGAAACCAACCAAAACTACACTGGTTTTTATACGACTGTAGGGACCCTAAACCGTACCACATATACGACTAGTATGCACAAGTTTTATAATATCCAGAATGCTCAACTTAAGAAATTTTCTAAGGTTACAAGGTGGGAATACACTGGGTGGAAATACACTGAGTATATTGTTGTTGTTGTTGTACTTTTGTGGTGAAGTTGTTTGTTCAAGAAAATGATCGAATCGTCATAAGGATAATTAGAATGAGCCTCATTTTCAACCGATATCAATTTTCAATCAATCTGGTTGTAAGGATAAAAAGACCATATTTCGTCGGCTCACTACCACGGAGCGCAAATCAGTAACTTTGTATGTCTTACTGAATTACCCAGAAGTTGAGCCCTTTCTGAAGTAAGGAGATTAAAATTTTAACATATCTTAATTATTTACTCATTCCCTTAAAGAAACTAATTGTGTTTCACATGTTGAATCTTCAGTTTATTTAAGACTTAATTCCACAAAAATCAAGTGTATGCATCCTTTGCAACATGGTTTACATATGAGGTTCATAAGTGTATTAATATTTCTACAAATTTTAAATATTTACATTCCTCAACTAACATATATATATATATATAATATTTTTAGGTACATCAGTCACCAAATGCAGCCACATACGATCAGTTCTTGAGAGATATTTCTTTAGGTCCAGTTATAGCTCATGCAATGTAATACCCCGAGAATTTTTTCGTTGAAATTTTGTGCATAAACGTGTCGGGTTCTATCTTCTAGAATGAATTATAAATCTTTCGTATAGAATGTCTTAGATTATGACCCACCATTGCGTAGAGTATCAAATAAGCTTTCCAACGATATGTGGATCATCCAAAACGGACACCCGAGCGACGAGTTATGAACATTCCGATCGAACCGTGAATAGTTGTGAACAGTAAAACATGCAGGAAAAAGTACTGAGGCCTGGCGTATTATTTCTCCAACTTTAAATGATCATAACTCCTTGTACATAATGATCTGGGTGATCTACTATATATCAACAGAAAGCTCTGCGAGTCCTCTTTCCAATGAAATTGATTTCATCCAATTTTTCTATCGGAGAAAAAAGTTATGGTTGATCTACTTCAGCCTATCAAAAGCAAATTTTTGGGTTAAATTCAAACGATCATAACTCCTCGTACACAATGATCTGGGTGATATACTATATATAAACGGAAAGATATAAGAGTCTTCTTTCTAATGTAATTGGTTTCATCCAATTTGGATATCGGAGTAAAACGTTATGGTTGATCTACTTCAGACTATCAAAACAGTCCACCAAAGGACAGATTCGAGAATTATTTAATTTTTAGGGGAGTTTTGGTCATTCCCCCTCACCCAAAATCCATCCAAACCCTATATTAAAGCCTATTAGAAGTATTATATGTTATATTTCATCAAATTCCCTCAAAAAGAAAACCCTAAGCTCCTACATCCAACTTCAAGAACCTCCAAAGTTCACCATTAATTCTGTAAATTTATTCAAGATTCCAAATTTCTAGTTCAAGAACTCCAAGAACCATCATTTAAAGGAACGATTAACATCTCAAAAATGAGTATCGATCTAAAGTTCATCATTCAAGGTATGTGGGGTTTTTCAACAAGAACTCTCTTTCGTTCTTGAGCCCCAAAGTAATTTTCTTTACAAAGGCATGATTTTTATTTGATTTTTTATGAATTTGAAGCATGAACCCATATATTATGATAAATATTATGAAATCTTGATATTTATGATTTTGAAAGATGAATTTACATGTGTGGAGATATAAAGCATGAATCTTGAATGATATTTATCATGATTTTGATATTTGGGTCGCGAATCCCCATTGAAAATTATATTTTTTTGAGAAAGTGTGTGTTATAAGCATGTTGATGTTGAATATTTGAGATATTAAAGTGTGTGTTATAAGCATGTTGATGTTGAATATTTGAGATATTTTGAATGATTTGACCTTTTGGTCTTAATGGAGTTGTTTTGAATTCGAGTGTGAAAGAAATCCACAACGTGGTTGATTTTGATAGATGGGAAGCATGATAGCTCCCGATGTATATTTATATATTATTGAAATTGTTTTGTTATGGATTGTATTTGAAATAATTTAAGCTAAGTCCGGGAGAAATATTTAGCACCGAGTGGGAGGTATAAAGCGACCTTACTTCCCTAGAACTACGTTCCCCCATAGGAGTGAGCCTGAGGTTGATTTATATAGTGCTCACTAGTTTGTGTGGATTTAATATCCATAGTCCTACTCCGATGGCAAGGATAGGACGGATGTCCCCAACGTGGGTTGTACGTTGGACTCCATGTATCTCACATAGTTTATGTCGGTTATAGGATCTCTCAGTGTGTGTGTGTTTCCTTGTGTCTATGGTGAATGGTGAAGTGATTTGTAAGTGGAATTGTGAAAGTTTTTCTTTCAAAAAATTTAAATGATATTTACATTATGAGAATTGATATTCTTGATGAACTGAAAGTGATTGACAAATTATATGATGACTCACATGTGTTATTGTACTTATTTCATCCTCTCATGATTAAGATGATTTTCTTTGGGCTATGTGAGTCTTTCATACATCCTGCATATTTCTTATAAATATTTAAGATGAAGATGTTTATACAACTACATACACCCCCATATACTCGATTCCTTTCCATGGTACTAACCCACATCTTTGGATGTGGGCTATATTTTCTCAAAATGTAGGTTTAGGTGCTCAGTTCTAGGTTCGACAGTGATTCTTCGGGCATGCTGTTCTACATCCTCTATTGTGGTGAGTCCTCATGTTCTGAGGACGTGATGTCTGATGTTGGTTTCACGGAATCATTTACATTTGATAACTAAGTATGAGTCAGTTGGGGCATATCTCAATGGCTCGCTGGTTTTATTGATTTTCTTAAAGGCTTGTCAGACTAGTATAGATGTTGGGAGTTGACTAATAGGTCGTATTTTGTTATCTTTCTGAAATTCTTTTATTCTTGGATGATGATTACTCTGTTGATATTTGAGGGTTATTTATGGAAACCCCGTTGATTTGTGTTGAACTGAATAAAAATGGCTCAAAGGGTTAGCTTGGGGCTACTCGTAGCCTTAAACACCGTGTGACGCTCCGAGACCCGTTTTTTGGGGTGTTACAAACTTGGTATCATAGCCTAAGGTTTTAAGGTGTCTTGGGGAGTCTGACAAGCCACGTTAAGTAGAGTCTTAATCATCGGTGTGTAGCGCGCCACATCTATGAGCAAGAGGCAACAAGACATTTTAGGAAAAAGTGTGATTCTTTCTTTCAGAAGTCTATCGTGCTTAAAGTGTCCTGTTACCGTTCTTCATAGAGTCTTGTTGGCTGATCTGATTGAGTCAGACATGGTAGATTTGATGTGATTTTGGGTATGGACTGGTTGTATTCTTCTTATGCCTCTATTGATTGTCGGACCCGAGTGGTCAAGTTTCAGTTTCCAGGTGCATCCGTGTTTGAGTGGTCTGGGAATTCTGTGTCACCCAAGAGTCATTTTATCTCTTACCTCAAAGCTAGAAAGATTATTTCCAAGGGGTGTATTTACCATTTGGTTAGAGTCAAAGACACTAAGTCTGAGACTCCAACTCTCCAGTCTGTTAACGTCGTCAATGAGTTTTCTGATGTCTTTCAGAATGATCTCCTAGGGATACCTCCTGATAGAGAGATAGAGTTCGGTATTGATCTTTTTCTCGATACTCAGCCCATTTCTATTTCTCCTTATCGTATGGCCCCTGCAGAACTTAAGGAGTTGAAAGAGCAACTCAAAAATCTACTAGATAAGGGTTTCATAAGGCCCAGTGTTTCTCCTTGGGGTGCTCCTGTGTTGTTTGTGAGAAAGAAAGATGGCTCTTTGCGTATGTGCATTGATTACCGCCAACTGAATAAAGTCACCATAAAAAATAAGTACCCCCTTCCGAGAATAGATGATTTGTTTGACCAATTGCAAGGTGCAAGTTATTTCTCAAAGATAGACCTTCATTCCAGCTATCATCAACTCAAAATTAGGGAGTGTGACATCCTGAAAACCACTTTCCGAACTCGTTATGGCCAATTTGAGTTTCTTGTTATGTCTTTCGGGTTAACTAATGCCCCAGCAGCTTTCATAGACCTCATGAATCAAGTGTTCAGACCATATCTGGATATGTTTGTCATAGTGTTCAGCGATGATATACTGGTGTACTCTCGTAGTGAGGATGAACATTCTGATCATCTCTGAACTGTCTTGCAAACCCTTAGAGATCACAAGTTGTTTACCAAGTTTAGTAAGTATGAGTTTTGGCTAAGGTCAGTTGCTTTTTTGGGTCATATCATTTCTTTCGAGGGTATTAGAGTTGATCCCCAAAAGACCAAATCTATTAGAAATTGGCCTAGACCTATTTCTCCAACTGATATTCGAAGTCTCTTGGGTTTAACTAGCTATTACCGCCGTTTTGTTGAGGGTTTCTCCTCTATAGCGTCTTCTATGACTCGGTTGACCCAAAAGAAAGTGAAGTTCTTGTGGTCTGAATCTTGTGAGAAGAGTTTTCAGGAGTTGAAGACTCAACTCACTTCAGCCCCTGTTTTGACTTTGCCTGATGGTGTTGATGGTTTTGTGGTGTACTGTGATGCTTCGAGAGTTGGGTTGGGTTACGTATTAATGCAGAAGGTATGCTTTTAGACAGTTGAAACCCCATGAGAAAAATTACCACACCCATGACCTTGAGTTGGCTGCTGTTGTGTTTGCTTTGAAAATCTGGAGACACTATTTGTATGGTGTCCATGTTGATGTTTTCACTGATCATAAGAGTCTGCAGTATGTGTTTACCCAGAGAGAATTGAATCTTACGCAGAGACGATGGTTAAAATTATTAAAGGACTATGATATGAGTGTGTTATACCACCCGGGCAAGGCCAATGTTATGGCAGATGCCCTAAAGTAGAGTGTCCACGGGTAGTGTTTCGCATGTGGTAGAAGGTAAGAAAGAGTTGGCTCGTGATGTACATCATTTGGCTAGATTGGGGGTTAGGTTGTTTGACTCTGCTGAAGGTAGTATAGGGGTTCAGAGTAGTTCTGAATCCTCCTTGGTTTGGGAAGTGGAGGAAAAGAAATACTTAGATACTAGTTTGGTCAGACTGAAGGAGTCAGTCAAGGACCAAAAAGTAGAGGTTTTCTCCCAAGGGGGAGATGGTGTGTTGAGATTGCAAGGTAGATTGTATGTCCCCAATATTGATGATCTGAGACAGAGGATTATGGCTGAAGCTCACGGGGCGCGATATTCTATTCATCCTGGTGCCACCAAGACGTATCGATACTTGCAGGAAATCTATTGGTGGAGTGGCATGAAGAAAGATATAGCAGCGTTTGTAGCTAAGTGTGCAACATGCCAACAGGTTAAGGTTGAACACCAAAGACCTGGTGGTATGATGCAAGAGTTTAGTATTCCCACCTGGAAGTGGAAAAGATAAATATAGACTTCGTGATTGGTTTACCTCCTTCCCGACGCCATCATGATTCCATTTGGGTTGTGGTTGATAGGTTGACTAAGTCTGCTTATTTTTTGCCTATTCATACTTCATATACTGCTGAGGATTATGCTAGATTGTATATCCGAGAGCTAGTCAGAATGCATGGAGTTCCCTTGTCTATCATTTCGGATAGGGGTACTCAGTTCACTTCGTAATTTTGGAAAGTTTTTCAGAAGGGTCTTGGTACCCAAGTGCTTTTGAGTTCTACTTTTCATCCGCAGACCGATGGTCAGGCTAAGCGGACCATCCAGACCTTAGAGGATATGTTGAGAGCTTGTGTACTTGACTTTAAGGGAAGTTGGGATGATCACTTACCGTTGATAGAGTTTTCTTACAATAACAGTTTCCACTCTAGTATTGGCATGGCTCCTTTTGAAGCCTTATATGAGAGAAAGTGTAGATTACCCATAGGTTGGTTTGAGGTGGGTCAAGCGGCTGTGAGTGGTCCTGATTCCGTATTTGAGGATATGGAAAAAGTTAAGTTGATTAGGAAAAGGTTGAAAACTGCGCAGAGTCGTCAAAAGTCATATGCGGATGTTAGAAGGAGAGACCTTGATTTTGAAGTTGGTGACCTAGTGAATCTAAAAATTTCACCCAATGAGGGGGGTGAAGAGATTCGGAAAGAAGGGGAAGCTTAGTCCCTGTTATGTTGGTCCTTACAAAATTCTTAGTCGTGTTGGTAAGGTAGCTTATGAGGTCGAGTTGCCTTCCGAGTTGTCCTTTGTTCATCCAATATTCCATGTCTCCATGCTTAGAAAGCATATTAGCGATATTTGGTAGTGGATTCCTCTGTGAGTGCTGACATTCAAGAAAATCTTTCTTTTGATAAGATTCCTATTGAGATTCTTGATTTCAGTGTCCGAAGACTAAGGAACAAAGAAGTTCCCTTGGTCAAGGTGTTGTGGCAAAACCAATCTATTGAGGGTGCAACTTGGGAAGCGGAGGCGGATATGCGATCCAAGTACCCGCACCTATTTTCCGCGAACTCCGATCAAGCCGAAGGTACCGTTCTTTCCTAAATCATGCACTTTTGATAAAAGTTGCAGCAGTTCAGCCATCATTTATTATGTGTTCAGCTGTAGTTTCTTGAATTTATGCATTCTATGTTGCATTCGGAATGAGAAACGATGTGCTGATGAGTCTAACGAATGGTTTCAGCTGTATGCTCTATTCCCTATCTAATCTTGGCATGTCTAGCGTCATTCGAGAATGAATGTTTCCAAAGGGGGGATGATGTAATACTCCGGGAAATTTTTCGTTGAAATTTTGTGCGTAAACGTGTTGGGTTCTATCTTCTAGAATGAATTATAAATTTTTCGTGTGGAATGTCTTAGATTATGACCCACCATTGCGTAGATTATCGAATAATATTTCTAATGATATGTGGATCATCCAAAACGGACACCCGAGCGACGAGTTATGAACATTCCAATCGAACCGTGAATAGTAGTGAACAGTAAAACATGCAGGAAAAAGTACTGAGGCCTGGCGTATTTTTTCTCTAACTTTAAATGATCATAAATCCTTGTACATAATGATTCGGGTGATCTACTATATATCAACGGAAAGCCCTGTGAGTCCTCTTTCCAATGAAATTGGTTTCATCTAATTTGTCTATCGGAGCAAAAAGTTATGGTCAATCTACTTCAGCCTATCAAAAGCAAATTTTTAGGTCAACTTCAAACAATCATAACTCCTCGTACACAATGATCTGGGTGAGATACTATATATCAACAAAAATATATGAGAGTCCTCTTTCTAATGAAATTAGTTTTATCTAATTTGGGTATTGGAGTAAAACGTTGTGGTTGATCTACTTCAGACTATCAAAATAGTCCACCAAAGGACAGATTCGAGAATTATTCCCCCTCACTCAAAATCCGTCCAAACCCTATATTAAAGCCTATTAGAAGCATTATATGTTATATTTCATCAAATTCCCTCAAAAAGAAAACCCTAAGCTCCTACATCCAACTTCAAGAACCTCCAAAGTTCACCATTAATTCTGTAAATTTATTCAAGATTCCAAGTTCCTAGTTCAAGAACTCCTAGAACCATCATTCAAAGGCACGATTAACATCTCAAAAATGAGTATCGATCTAAAGTTCATCATTCAAGGTATGTGGGGGTTTTCAACAAGAACTCTCTTTCGTTCTTGTGCCCAAAAGTAATTTTCTTTACAAAAGCATGATTTTTATTTGATTTTTTTACGATTTTGAAGCATGAACCCATATCTTATGATGATTATTATGAAATTTTGATGTTTATGATTTTGAAAGATGAATTTACATGTGTGGAGATATAAAGCATGAATCTTGAACGATATTTATCATGATTTTGATATTTGGGTCGTGAATCCCCATGGGAAATTATGTTTTTTTGAGAAAGTGTGTGTTATAAGCACGTTGATGTATAATATTTGAGATATTTTGAATGATTTGACCTTTTGGTCTTAATGGAGTTGTTTTGAACTCGAATATGAAAGAAATTCACAACGTGGTTGATTTTGATAGATGGGAAGCATGATGGCTCCTGATGTATATTTATATATTACTGAAATTATTTTGTTGTGGATTGTCTTTGAAATAATTTGAGCTAAGTCCGAGAGAAATCTTTAGCACCGAGTGGGAGGTATAAAGCGACCTTACTTCCCTAGAACTACGTGCCCCCATAGGAGTGAGCCTGAGGCTGATTTATATAGTGATCACTAGTTTGTGTGGATTTGATATCGATAGTCCTACTTCGATGGCAAGGATAGGACGGCTCTCCCCAACGTGGGTTGTACGTTAGACTCCATGTAGCTCACATGGTTTATGTCGGTTATAGGATCTCCCAGTGTGTGTGTGTTTCCTTATGTCTATGGTGAATGGTGAAGTGATTTGTAAGTGGAATTGTGAAAGTTTTTCTTTCAAAAGATTTAAATGATATTTACATTATGAGAATTGATATTCTTGATGAACTGAAAGTGATTGACAAATTATATGATGACTCACATGTGTTATTATACTTATTTCATCCTCTCATGATTATGATGATTTTCTTTGGGCTATGTGAGTCTTTCATACATTCTGCATATTTCTTATAAATATTTATGATGATGATGTTTATACAACTGCATACACCCCCATATACTCGGTTCCTTTCCATGGTACTGACCCACATCTTTGGATGTGGGCTGCATTTTTTTGGAATATAGGTTCAGGTGCTCAGTTCTAGGTTCACCAGTGATTCTTCGGACACGCTATTCTACATCCTCTGTTGTGGTGAGTCCTCATGTTTCGAGGACGTAATGTATGATGTTGGTTTCACGGAATCGTTTACATTTGATAACTGAGTATGAGTCAGTTGGGGCATATCTCAATGGCTCGCTGGTTTTATTGATTTTCTTAGAGGCTTGTCAGACTAGTATAGATGTTGGGAGTTGACTAATAGGTCGTATTTTGTTATCTTTCTGAAATTCTTTTATTCTTGGATGATGATTACTCTGTTGATATTTGAGGGTTATTTATGAAAACCCTATTGATTTGTGTTGAACTGAATAAAAATGGCTCAAAGGGTTAGCTTGGGGATACTCGTAGCCTCAAGCACCGTGTGACGCTCCGAGACCCATTTTCTGGGGTGTTACATGCAATATCCCATTACACAATAAATGGGTTTAAATATTCCGTCGAAGAACACTTCAGAACAAGGTAAACAAACAATAGTGGTGTTTGGGTTAAGGGTGATGATGATGTTGATTACTTTGGCATCATACACGAGATCTTAGAACTGGAGTATGCTGGTTTTCCAATAAAAAGAATTGTTCTCTTTCAATGTAAGTGGTTTGATCCAAGCACAAGAGGCACAAGAGTACATAAGGAGCATAACATCATTAAAGTGAAGCACAATAGGTCGTATCCTGTTTACGATCCATTTTTTCTAGCGCAAAATGCTAAACTAGTGTATTATGCTCTTTATCCGTTGTGCAGTGATAAGTCTGATTGGTGGGCTGTAATAAAAACAAAGCCTATAGGACGGGTGAAAGTTAAGAATGTGTTTGAGACTGTGTATCAAAATGAAATACAGATTGATCACCAACTAGTGGACATTGACTTAGTGGATAGTTTGAATCACCCGAAAAATATATTTGAAAAAGTTAATATTGTAGAAGAAGAGACTGAGTGGGTAGGAGATGAGGAAACTTTCGAAGAGGGTGAATGGTTTAGTGGAGAATTTTCAGAAGAGGAAGATTAGTTTGTGTAGGTTGTATTTATTATGTATTGATGTCTTTATGCTTTGTACTATATATTTACCTTTATGTTTCTTATTTAAGATTGATATGTAATATACTGTTTAATATTGTTGTTTTCACTTTTCCATAATTTATATAGTAATAAAAATATTCTTGTCTATCTCGTGATGTTGGAGCGATTTAAAATGTGAATTAGTAACTTGAAATTAGTTACTTGGAATGTTTTCTTATATATTCATTTTGTAGGAACTAACTACTTGTTAACTTTACATAATTTAGATGTCAGGTAGAGGTGACAAAGATAAGGGAAAAGTTGATCCTACAAAAATAAAAAATAAAAAACAACCTCCGCCTTATAGACGGCCGACAGGTATTCATATATCTGAGGGTCGGTTTGCTGACGCGCCAGCACGACCCTAATATTCTAGGTCGTCTCAGCATTCGGTTCCTGCTCTTACGCATATGGGGACACTTCATGGGTCTACACCGACTCATTCTGCTTCAATCACCATGCCACCGCCATCACAGTACTATCGGACGATCGCTGGCATATCCAAACATCTACCATCGTCATTACCCTCGTATAGCAGTCACCTAGGTTCGCACAGTGATTCTGCTAGATCTATTGGGTTGTCGGATCTTAATCTTAGAGGCACTCCATCCGGTGCTTCAGATCCGCCCATGCCAGTGCATCCACCAGCACTTGCTCCACAGTCCAAAGATAGAGATGATTATGGGAGGTGTTATCTTATTCCATATGGAACAGGGTAAGATTTCTAAATATAATAACATTATTCATTTTTCATCACTATATTATTATGCTCTATGAAATTACTGTTTCATCTTGTATTGTAGGTTTAAGTCGGATGCTGGAGTTGGAAAATTACGAGTAAATGCATTTGTCGGTATTTCAACGGCTACTGGACCAGTTGGCAAAAGGTTTCAGAAAATGACAGAGAAAGAATGTTTAAAGAATTTTTATGTAAGGATTTAACTTGTCGACTACTTAATACATTGTTAGAACAAAAGATTGAATATTATATTTTTATTTTTTTGTAGAAATATTATTGGTGGGATGATGCGAATGAAGGTGTTATAAGGAGAAATTTTTACAGAAGAGCTAGATCCAGATTTAACGGTCTGTTGGATTATGCCAGAACTAACTTGGTACGACCTGACTGGATAGGTGAATCTTTATGGCAACAATATATTCGCTATTAGAGTAGCAAAGAATACCAATTGTTGAGGGACAAAGAAAATAAAGCCCGGGCATCATCCAAGGGTGGCTTTCTACAAACTGCGGGTGCAATTAATATGATTGTTGTGGAGGAAAAATGGTATGTAACTTTTACAGTTTTAATTGTTTATTTCTATTTAAATTTTTAATTATTTGAAGATTAATAAGTTTTTCATATGCAGGAAAAAAGAAAAGGGTAGGAAGATAGCACACGATGAGCTATTCGAGGAGACGCATGTGAAGAAGAAAAAGAACCCGACTGATGAAGATGTCTGGGTTGAGCCTCGTACAAAAGCTACCCATGTAAGAATCAAATTTTGAATTTATGAATCTTTTTCTCAAAGTTGATATTATTCAAGTATAAGTACTTTAATATTTTTTTACTATTAATTTTAACTTTACTTTGAATATAGGACAAATATATACAGCTCCTTAGTGAGTTTCGTAGTAGTCAGACTCCTGAAAGTTAGGGTGACCCAATACCCCAACATGTAGAGGAGGAGTTATAGGAACAAACTGTGGGTCCTGCAGTTAGAGGTCATTACTACGGATACCACATAAATTATTTTGGCGAGAATGTTAGGTCTTCGTCCGGTGCTACATACTATACCTCTTCAGTTGATACAGAAATCGTTGAATCGCTAAAAAATACGGTTTCTAAACTCTCTAAAGAGCTTGCTAAACAGAGAAACAAGGGACGCAGAAAAAGGAGGAGGAAACAGCATCACAAATCAGGATGCTGCAGAAGTAGTTCAGCTCTTTTATTCAGTCTGCAGTGATTAATCCTGTGTTGGTGATGCAGTTCGGGCTCCAAAAGGTTTACGCCCACTGGAAGATATCAGCACAGATGAGGATGCGGAAGACAAAGACGATGACGATGACAATGAAGATGAGTGGTAGTTTTTTTACTTTTGTATGTGTTATAGTTTGGATTTGGACATTTTATTGTAGTTTTTACACTTTTGTATGTTTTGTTGTAGTTTTTACACTTTTGTTGGACATTTTGTATGTGTTGTAGTGGAATTTTGTATGTTGTGTGAGAATACACTTGGTTTGTTGTTGTTGTTGTTGTTGTTGTTGTATTCTATGTTATTTCATTTGTTTCTTTTTATTTTTTTAAAAAAAAACTCAAAAAAATCGACCACATGTGGTCGATTTTTTATAAAAAATTTACAGAAAAATGACCACATGTGGTCGGTTTTCTGAAAATTTTACAAAAAATGGACCACAAGTGGTCGGTTTTAATAAAATTAATTAATTAATTTTAAAATAAAACCGACCACTTGTGGTCGATTTTATTAAAATTAATTAATTAATTTTAAAATTTACACTTTTACAATTTTGTTGGACATTTTATTTGTGTTGTAGTGGAATTTTGTATGTTGTGTGGGAGTACACTTGGTTTGTTGTTGTTGTTGTTGTATTGTATGTTGTTTATTTGTTGCTTTTTATTTTTTTAACAAAATTTCCAGAAAAACCAACCACATGTGGTCGGTTTTTAAAAAAAAAATTGCAGAAAACCGATCACATGTGGTCGGTTTTTCTGGAAATTTTACAAAAAATGGACCACTTGTGGTTAGTTTTAATAAAATTAATTAATTAATTTTAAAATAAAATCGACCAGTTGTGGTCGATTTATTTTGAATTTTTTTATTTTTAAAATTATTTTTTTCTATTTTAATAAAATAATAATGAATTTTAAAAATATATATATTTAAAAAAAAATCGACCACACGTGGTTAGTTTTTAAAAAGCTACCAAACTTTTACTGGCCACGCATTTTGATCGATTTTGTGGTAAGAAATTCATGAAAATCGACCACATGTGGTCGATTTTTGTGGCCGATTTTCCTGTTTTTTTTAGTAGTGCAGTCACAACTACCAAAAAAAACTCTTTTTTTCTTCTTTTTCGAATTTGAAATTTGTTAATAATTGTGAGGTCTTCTTTAATTTGCTCATTTTTTGTTTGTTCCTACTGAATTTTTGCTTTTGCTGGAGTTTTCTATAGTTTTGTATGTGTGTTTTATGCATTGTAAAAAAAATTTTGTCTTTTTTCAAATTGTAATTGATAAATAATTCTGAGCTCTTCTCTAATTTGCAATTTGTTTGTATGAATCTACTGAATTTTTTGAGCAATTCCAGCATAATTGCTTGCTTGATTTCTTCTATGATTTAATATGTATGTTTTGTGCGTCGAGAATAGAGAAACAAAATGAGTTTGGGATTTTATTTTTTGGCTTCAGCAATTGTTATTGTAGAAAAAAAGGGAGAGAGAGTTGGGATGGGTTGGGTGAAGGAGATGAAGCGTAGAAGAAAGGGTGAAAAAAAGTTGGCCGGTGGATGAGTTTTAGAGGGGAGGGGGGAGGGGATATTGTAGGAGGTGTGATTTTTTATTTTTTAAAAAAATTATTATTATTATTTTAATACTATTTTAATATTTATATGGTGTTTCAGTTGCTTTAAACGCGTGTAGTCACGCAATATGTCCGACTCACTTATTTCAATGCCACGTAAGCGCAGTCGATGGTCAAAGGGGTTTAAAATTTTCTGTTTTGATGGGTTAAGAGGTTCAGATGACAAAGTATTAAGTAGAGGTGTCCACTTTACAAAATCAGACAAATACGAGGATCCAATGGACCATTTATATAATATAAGTCAAAAATAATGATTAAAAGACTTCAAATTATATGAAAGAACTTAAAATAAGTAAGAAAAAAGTAGAATAAAAAAATAAAAATATAATAAGTAATTAAAAGAGTAAAGTAAGTTATAATTTATGAAAGAATAATAAAAAAAAAAAAAAAAGTTGAAGTGATTTTGCTTTTGGAGAGAAAAATAAATAATTTTAGAGTCAAAAGGACATAATAATATAAAAGAGTATAAATAGAGAAAAAGAAAAAAGAAAAAGGTAAAGGTGGTTTAGCTTTTTAGAGGAAAAAGTAAGCAGTTTTGAACCATAAAAAGGAGAAAAGGAGTCTTTTTACACTATATTCCTGTCATTCCAGTCATTTAGCATTACCCTTTACTAATTTTACAAGTGGAAAAAGGAGTCAGCAGTTGGGTAATGCTGACGAATATGTCAATCACGTGAAATGAGAATATTTCAGGTCATTTGATGTGAGCGGAAATGACGAGAAAAGTCAAAAAGATATTGGGCTATTTTTTTCCTTTTCTTCTCCTCCATTAATGTTGGCTTCGATGACGTTTCCTAGAACACTGCCAAGACCTTTCATGAGGTTCACACTCGCCCCGTTTGGTTAGGAAGCAATTTAGTAATTAATGTGAGATTTTTCTATGTGAATATAAATATGAAATAATAAAATCACAAAAGTTAAAAGATCACACTTCAAACATCTATCTATATCTATATTTATAATTTATAATCTATATCTATATATCTATATAATATATTAAAAGTGTGAAGACGATTAGAAAAGTGATTTGAACTTTTTGACCTTCACTAAAATACTTTCTTCAGACAAAATTCTCTTTTCACTATTTTTAAAAACTTATTATTTAATTATTTTTTATTATATTAACTAAACTTTTTAAAATATATAGGACTCCTAAAATATATGATAGGAGAATTAATTAATATTTTTCTTTCTACTAGATTTCCTAAAATATACGATAGGAGAATTAATTAATATTTTTCTTTCTACTGTTCAATAAGAAAAATATTCCTATAATAGAACTTTATTAAAAAAATACTTCTATAAATATTGAGATGTACGTTAAACTAAAGAACAAACCGATTTGCCTGTTGGGAGAATATGATTCATGTTTATCTAACTTGATTCGACTGCATGTGTAGATTGGTGGACGGTTGATTTTCTAACCCTCAACTTTTACACTGTTTTTGTCAGCATAATAGAATTCAACACGTGTGTAGTTTACGATTTGTAGATGAATCTCGATCGACTTTGAGAAATTTTTGTGTGTAAAATTTAAGCTTAAATATATTGTTTTGATATCACTTTTAACGTATTATTTTGTTGCAGTTTACAAGTGATAGATAAATGTTGGCCAATTTTGAGAAATTTTTTAATGTAAAGGTTAGGTTTAGTTGTATTATTTTGATATCTCTATTATCGTATTATTTTGTTATTGTTTACAGGTGGTAGATAAGTGTCGGGCGACTTTGAGAAATTTTTTGTGTGTAAAGATTAGATTTAATTGTATTATTTTGATGTCTCTATCATTGTATTGTTTTGATGCAATTTACAGATGGTAAATGAATGTCGATCGACTTTTAAAAATATTTTTGAAAAAAATTAGGTTTATATATAAATTCTTCATCATTACATAGTCAAAAGATATTAAATTTAACTATTATATTACCTTTATTATTTAAAAAAATATCCCACTTAATATAATATTTAAGTTTATTAAAATGAGGTACCCGCACAAGGAGCGTACACCAAAACTAGTACATTCAATAATGACATTTACGTTTTCTAGGTTTAAAAGGGGAATGACATCGTTTATTCCTCTCATAATTAATTTACTCAACTTTTTTCAACCTATACAATGATACATTTTATTTTATTTTTGGTCCAGTAAAAATATGTTTGCTCATAAGCTTATATGATGATATGTAATTAGATATAAGTAAAGAGAAAAATGTACTAAAATATATTATTTAAAATAAATTATACATTTTTGTGTGACTATAAGTCATTTTTTAAGGATAAAATGCTAAATTATCTATGAATATAAACCATATCGTCTACTGAAAAGTAAATAATAAAAATAACAGCACATAAAAATTGAGAGAATGAAAGTGTTTGTCGAAAAAATCTTATTAGTACAAACCGAGTTAAAATTTGTAAAATTTAATTAAAGAAAAGTGAATAAGGTCTATTGCATTTAGGGGTGTGCAAAAACTGAACCGACCGATAAATCGAACAGATAAGAATATTATTGATTTATTGTTATTGGGTTAACGGTTTGTTAATGATTTTATAAAAAAAAATTATTGGGTTATTAGTTCGATTCGATTTTTTCTTATTAGGTCATTGGGTAAATCGATAACCCAATAAGAATATATATATATATATATATATATATATATATATATATATATATATGACTTATTATTTATTTCTCTTAATTTCTCTTTAATTTCTACCAATTAACAAACCTATTATTTCAATTATACACTCTTAATTTCTCCTAACAACATTTAGTTAAACTTGAAGATTCTTGTAAATTAAAACACATTATGTAGGATTTTTTGTTGCAACAAAGATTCAATTTTTTTTTCATGTTAGTTACTACTATTTCTATTTTATGAGTATTTTCTTATCGATTAAACTGAAAACCGAACCGTTAAGGACTTAAATCCGATAAACCGAAAACCGATAAAAAATATCTTATTGGTTTGGTTATTGGTTTAGCATATTTAAAAATTAAAAACCAATAAACCAAACCGATAATATATAAAATCGAACCGAACAGACCGATGCACACCCCTAATTGCATTTCCTTTCTCTTTTGGCCAGAAGCCAAATATAAAAGCATAGAAAGTAATAATAACAACGGAAAGTATACCCAACAGATGGAATGTAATTAAATTAGGAGAATTTTTGAGTGAAATCGTATATATATATATATATATAATCTATATTTATAATCTATAATCTATAATATATTAAAAGTGTGAAGACCCTTGGAAAAGTAATTTGAACTTTTTGCCATTTATTAAAAGATTCTTTATTTAGACAAAACTGTCTTTTCAGTATTATTTTTAATTTATTATTTAATTATTTTTATTATATTAACTAGACTTCCTAAAATATATGGTAGGAGAATTAATTAATTAATATTTTCCTTTCTACTAGACTTCCTAAAATATATGAGACTCCTAAAATATATGGTAAGAGAATTAATTAACATTTTTCTTTCTACTGTTCAATTAGAAAAATACTCCTAAATAGGACTCTATTAATTAAGAAAATACTTCTATAAATATTGAGATATACGTTAAACTAGAGAACAAACCGATTTTCCTATTGGGAGAATATAATTGATGTTCATCTAACTTGATTCGATTGCATGTCTAGATTGGTGGATGCTTAATTTTCTAACGCTCATCTTCTTCACTGTTTTTTTTACCATAATAGAATTCAACACATATATATCTTCTTTGTTTTCGTTCAAAATTATTCGTTAGGGTTAAAAATTTTGCTCAGACAAGAATTAGTTGGATCACAATCGAAGCTTTGTGATCACTATTATATTGTTTTCTTATACTTTATAGGTCGTAGATGAATGTCGGTTGCCTTTGAAGAATTTCTTGTGTAAAAGTTAGGTCTAATTGTATTGTTTTGATATCTTTATTATCTTATTTTTTTATTTTAATTTATAGATGTTAGATGAATGTGAGTCGGCTTTGAAATTTTTTTTATGTAAAAGTTAGGTTTAATTGTATTATCGTAATATTTTAATTATTTTGTTATTTTGTGGTATTTTAGAGTTTGTAGATGAATCTTGATCGATTTTGAGAATTTTTTGTGTGTAAAATTTAAGTTTAATTGTATTGTTTTGATATCACTTTTATCGTATTATTGTGTTGCAGTTTACAGGTGATAGATAAATGTTGGTCGACTTTGAGTTTATTTTTATGTAAAGGTTAGATTTACTTGTATTATTTTGATATCTCTACTATCGTCTTATTTTGTTATTATTTACAGGTGGCAGATGAATGTCAGACGATCGGCTTTGAAAATTTTTTTTAGGTAAAAGTTAGATTTAATTGTATTATCGTAATATCTCTATTATTTTGTTATTTTGTGGTTTAGAGTTCGCAAATGAATCTTGATCGGTTTTAAGAATTTTTTGTGTGCAAAATTTAAGTTTAATTATATTATTTTGATATCACTTTTATCATATTATTTTGTTGCAATTTATAGGTGATTGATAAATGTTGGTCGGCTTTGAGTTTTTTTTTTATGTAAAGGTTAGATTTACTTGTATTATTTTGAAATCTCTATTATCGTCTTATTTTGTTATTATTTACATGTGGTAGATGAGTGACAAAAGACTTTGAGAAAAATTTTATATGTAAAAATTAGATTTAATTGTATTATTTTGATGTCTCTACCATTGACTTGTTTTGTTGCAATTTACAGATGGTAGATGAATGTCGATCGACTTTTAAAAATATTTTTGATAAAGATTAGGTTTAATAAATAAATTCTTCATCTTTACATACTCAAAAGATATTAAATTTAATTATTATATTCATCTTCATTATTTAAGCAAATATCCTATTTAGTGTAATATTTGAACTCATTAAAGTGAGATACACACGCAAGACGCGTACACCTAAACTAGTATATATATATAAGCACCATGTAGGGACCACGTAAATACCACGAAAGCTAATAAAAGTGTTGACATAGCACTTAATACTTCAAGGGAAAATAAGAATTCAAAGTTGAATGCTACGGGCAAATATAAAAAAAAAAGTGTAGCGAACCACAAATGGATTCGGCTCCTCTCCATTTCTCTTCTCTCCAATTTTCCTAAGTTCTTGCTTGGATTGAAGACACATGTCATAATTTAAAATTAATAGTTGAGATTTAATTAGTTCATCAAAGTTCTAAGTTCTAACCATATTTATCTACTTTCATATATTTAGTTATATTTGTTCCTTAAATATTCATTATATCTTTTACTCAATATTTTTAAAAAATAAATCTTTACTGCCACAAATATATATTTAAAACTGTGAAGACCCTTAGAAAAGTGATTTGAACTTTTTGCCCTTCATTAAAATAGTCTCCTTTAGACAAAACTGTTTTTTCACTATTTTTTTAATTTATTATTTAATTATTTTTTTATATTAACTAGACTTCCTAAAATATATGGGACTCCTAAAATATATGGTAGGAGAATTAATTAATATTTTTCTTTATACTAAACTTCCTAAAATATATGGGACTCCTAAAATATATGGTAGGAGAATTAATTAATATCTTTCTTTCTATTGTTCAATTAGAAAAATACTCCTAAAATAGGACACTATTAAGAAAATACTTTTATAAATATTGATATGTACGTTAAACTAGAGAACAAATCGGTTTGCCTATTGGGAGAATATGATTGATTCTCATCTAACTTGATTCGACTGCATGTCTAGATTAGTGGATGCTTGATTTTCTAACCCTCAACTTCTTCACTGTTTTTGTCAGCATAATAGAATTCAACATGTGTGTGTATGTGTGTGTGTGTGTGTGTGTGTGTGTGTGTGTGTGTGTGTATATATATATATATTCTTTGTTGTCATTCAAAATTATTTTTTAGAGTCAAAATTTTCACTCAGACAAGAACTAGTTAGATCAAAATTGAAGCTTTGTGATAACTATTATATTGTTTTTATAGTTTACAGGTCGTAGATGAATGTTGGTTGTCTTTGAAGAATTTCTTGTGTAAAGGTTCTGTATAATTGTATTGTTTTAATATTTTTATTATCTTATTGTTTCATTTTAATTTACATATGCTAGATGAATGTCGGTCGGCTTTGAAAATTTTTTTTAGGTAAAGGTTAGGTTTAATTGTATTATTGTGATATCTCAATTAGTTTGTTATTCTGTGGTAGTTTACAATTCGTAGATGAATATCGATTGGCTTTGAGGAATTTTTATGTGTAAAATTTAAGTTTAATTATATTTTTTTGATATCACTTTTATCGTATTATTTTGTTGCAGTTTACAGGTGATAGATAAATGTTGGCCGGCTTTGAGAAATTTTTTTATGTAAAGGTCAGGTTTAGTTGTATTATTTTAATATCTCTATTATTGTATTATTTTGTTATTGTTTACAAGTGGTAGATGAGTGTCAGACGACTTTGAAAAATAATTTGTGTGGAAAGATTAGATTTAATTGTATTATTTTGATGGCTCCATCATGTATTTTCTTGTTGCCATTTTCAAATGGTAGATGAATGTCGATCGACTTTTAAAAATATTTTTGATAAAGGTTAGGTTTAATAAATAAATTCTCCATCTTTACATCCTCAAAAGATATTAAATTTAATTATTATATTTATCTTTATTATTTAAATAAATATCCTATTTTGTGTAATGTTTGAACTCATTAAAGTGAGGTACACACGCAAGGCGCGTACGCCTAAACTAGTATATATATATAAGCACCATGTAGGGACCACGTAAATACCACGAAAGCTAATAAAAGTGTTGACATAGCACTTAATACTTCAAGGGCAAATAAGAATTCAAAGTTGAATGCTAGGGGCAAATATAAAAAAAAAGTGTAGCGAACCACAAATGGATTCGACTCCTCTCCATTTCTCTTCTCTCCAATTTTCCTAAGTTCTTGCTTGGATTGAAGACACATGTCATAATTTAAAATTAATAGTTGAGATTTAATTAGTTAATCAAAGTTCTAACCATAGTTATCTACTTTCATTTATTTAGTTATATTTGTTCCTTAAATATTCATTATATCTTTTACTCAATATTTTTAAAAAATAAATCTTTACTGCCACAAATATATATATTTAAAACTTTTCCTAATATTTTTTTCTTTTTTAAATTCATAATATAGCTAAAATTTTAATTTTTCTAGTTGAGAATTCAAAAGATCCACATATAAAAAATATAATGGATTTATTTGGAACAATCTTTATATTTGATTTGGCGTAGTATAATGAATTTATTTGGCACAAAAAGAAAGAAAAACTTCAAGCACAATCTTTATTTTTTTTATTTGAAAAACGTTATTTAAGAAAAATGGCAAACATTAGCCAAAAAAAATATAATGAATTTATCTAAAAAATCTTTATATTTCATTTGGCACACGTATAATAAATTTATTTGGCACATGAAATATAAAATTAGAAAAAATTTCAAGCCACAATCTTTATTTTTTTATTTTAAAAACATTACTTATGAAAAATGACAAACATTAGCCAAAAAAAAAGAAGTAAAAACCTAGTAGAAAATTGTTCAAGGATAGAAAGAATATAATTTAATATATTTAAGAAAGATATAATGGATTGTTAAAAATATTTAAGCAAAAAATATAAAATTATTCAAGGATAGAAAGAAAATAATTTATATAATATATATTTAAGAAAGATATAATGGATTGTTAAAAATATTTAAGCAACAAATATATAGAAGTAGGTAACTATGTTTAGAACTTTGATTAACTAATTAAATCTCAATCATTAATTTTAAACTATGATATATATTTTCAATCCAAGCAAGAACTTAAAGAAATTGGAGAGAAGAAAATAGAGAGGAGCCGGATCCACCCACAAATATAACCCTTATGACGGTTTCGAAAATAATAGAAAGATCATGCAATCACTTGCTAGGAAGCCAATGAAAGTGCATTTTCTGATCTTTTTAGTTCTCGCTGATTTGTGTGTTTACACACCTTGCCCCGACTTTTTTTCTTTTCTTGAAATTGATACTGGTGAAATTTCTTTTATTTTGTTTCCTCCTCCTTTCCTTAATATTGCTAATTGTAGTTATCTATACTGTTTTAAGAAAATGTCTTTTCGTTTGTGTAAATAGGCAAACTCTAACTCAATTTCATCCTTATAAATTTCTGTCTGTGTTAACATATCAAAATATATATGAGAAGGATGGTTCTTTAGCATGTTGGACGCTCCGTAGCCTCAAGCACCGTGTGACGCTCCGAGACCCGTTTTCCGGGGCGTTACATGCAATGTACCATTACACAATAAATGGGTTTAAATATTCCATCGAAGAAGACTTCAGAACAAGGAAAACAAACAATAGTGGTGTTTGGGTTAAGGGTGATGATGATGTTGATTACTTTGGCATCATACACGAGATCTTAGAACTGGAGTATGCTGGTTTTCCAATAAAAAGAATTATTCTCTTTCAATGTAAGTGGTTTGATCCAAGCACAAGAGGCACAAGAGTACATAAGGAGCATAACATCATTAAAGTGAAGCACAATAGGTCGTATCCTGTTTACGATCCATTTTTTTTAGCGCAAAATGCTAAACTAGTGTATTATACTCTTTATCCGTTGTGCAGTGATAAGTCTGATTGGTGGGCCGTAATAAAAACAAAGCCTATAGGACGGATGAAAGTTAAGAATGTGTTGGAGACTATGTATCAAAATGAAATACAGATTGATCACCAACTAGTGGACATTGACTTAGCGGATAGTTTGAATCACCCGAAAAATATATATGAAAAAGTTAATATTGCAGAAGAAGAGACTGAGTGGGTAGGAGATGAGGAAACTTTCGAAGAGGGTGAATGGTTTAGTGGAGAATTTTCAGAAGAGGAAGATTAGTTTGTGTAGGTTGTATTTATTATGTATTGATGTCTTTATGCTTTGTACTATATATTTACCTTTATGTTTCTTATTTAAGATTGATATGTAATATACTGTTTAATATTGTTGTTTTCACTTTTCCATAATTTATATAGTAATAAAAATATTCTTGTCTATCTCGTGATGTTGGAGCGATTTAAAATGTGAATTAGTAACTTGAAATTAGTTACTTGGAATGTTTTCTTATATATTCATTTTGTAGGAACTAACTACTTGTTAACTTTACATAATTTAGATGTGAGGTAGAGGTGACAAATATAAGGGAAAAGTTGATTCTACAAAAATAAAAAAGAAAAAACAACCTCCGCCTTATAGACGGCCGACAGGTATTCATATATCTGAGGGTCGGTTTGCTGACGCGCCAGCACGACCCTAATATTCTAGGTCGTCTCAGCATTTGGTTCCTGCTCTTACGCATGTAGGGACACTTCATGGGTCTACACCGACTCATTCTGCTTCAATCACCATGCCACCGCCATCACAGTACTATCGGACGATCACTGGCATATCCAAACATCTACCATCGTCAGTACCCTCGTATAGCAGTCACCCAGGTTCGCACAGTGATTCTGCTAGATCTATTGGGTTGTCGGATCTTAATCTTAGAGGCACTCCATCCGGTGCTTCAGATCCGTCCATGCCAGTGCATCCACCAGCACTTGCTCCACAATCCAGAGATAGAGATGATTATGGGAGGCGTTATCTTATTCCATATGGAACAGGGTAAGATTTCTAAATATAATAACATTATTCATTTTTCATTACTATATTATTATGCTCTATGAAATTATTGTTTCATCTTGTATTTAAAAATTATACAAGAAAATAGATTAACATTATAAATATCTATTTATTAACATTTTATATAGATCATTCGAAGTAATAAAGGGTAACTAATCCATATATAAATTGATTTTAAATATATTTAAATTTGTTTTATGAGTGTTTAACAAACGAAAATAAAGCCCTACTGGATGAACGTTTTAGTGAATCATAATGTTAAAGGATTGCCTTTATGTCCTGTCTTATATATGTTAAAAATAGGAGATCAATTTAATATAGTAAATAATAAAAAAAAATTTAAGTGATATGTCTACCTGATGAGGAAATTTAATATCTCAAATAAAGAGAATCAAAAGAATTAACAAAAGTTAACATGATATATATTGTAGAATTTAACATGAGAAAGATAACATTGTATTTTAAATAAGTTATTTAAAATAATTTGAATAAGTGCTTACTATTATAAATATATTACCATATATAGTGAATGTCTACTTACCATATATAATGAATATTTATTGTGGAAAAGTTAGAAACCTCAAGGTTAATTTTTCCCTATAAATAAAGGGGTTTTCCTTCATTGTAATTAACTCCTCAAGAATCCATGAGAAATAAGAAGTCTCCTCCCTTCTCTCTCCATTCTTCTTCTTCTTTGCTTTATATTTCATAACACGTTATCAGCACGAGACTCTGCCAAACAAAGTGAGATTATAAATCTAAAGGCAATTTCAAGGTTAATAATACCTTATGTTATTTGTCTTTTGATACTAATGATATAATTATTGTTGGATTTGAGGAAAAATAATTGGTTTGGAACCACTTATGCTTTAAATTTATTCATAAAGAACAATATGGTTAAAAGATATGATGATGAATAAAAGTCTCATCGTTTTGTAGCCTAAGATGCCTTTATATAGATAAGACATTGAGTCTGAATCTCAATGCACCATACTGATGATATTATGATGACTAAGGCAACATAATGTATTTTCATGAAAGGTCATGAAACATATCCCATTGATATGCTCTATTCCATGATGAATCTGAAAGTTGACAACTTGCTCTATTCTTGAAGTGAATGTGGTTGTAATTCATAATATGTCTGAAAGAAGATAAGTGATGATATTTTCACACACTTATTGTGATTACAATTAAATATATGTTGGAGAAAAGTTCTCTACATTATATGAATGCCTCAATTTGCTTCTGAAGTAGTAAGATTTTAAATTAGGCTAAAAGCTATCATAATTTGATAGGATTAAGGTACAATTATATTCCATTCTTAGGGAATGAGAAATTTATTAATATAAACATGTACTTTATTGTGATGGTATCACAACTCACCCCCGAAAGAGGCAGAATAACTGAGAAGAGTTATTTAAATTTACTTCTAAAGTAGTAAATCTGAAATTTACTAAAGGAAAAAGTACATGTTATGGTAAACTTGAAGTTTACTAGTATAAACGTTCATAAATTAGCATGAAACGATTGTGACATCCTAGAGATATGCATAGTAAGTATTAAACATATATTGAAGAACTAGAAAATTCTACATGAACTTTTCATGTTGTTTGTTCTCATGATAAGTTGGTTGGACCAACTAATGTTGATATTTGATCCCTCAAAAGCTGAAAAGTATAAAAGGTGAATATGAGCCCGTTCACCTGTCATGTGATCTATTAAGATGCATCGATATAAGATGATCACATGTGAGTTTATTGTCAACCTACAGTTTGACATTTATAAAGTTGCTTGCTCAATATAAATTGAGTTAAGAACATAATTTTCTGATTGTGTAATCAAGACAATTCATCTTGATAATGCTAGTGAAGTTGGTGTTAAATGCCTTCAATAAATAGATGAACCATTGCTAATGGGAACAAAAGGTTATGTGTTGGTTTGAAATATTATATACAAAAATAATTATATGCATCAAACCAATAAATAAGTTATGATTAATTCCCCCTCAAAGTTGGTTTTGGATCAGGAACCATACATTTTTCATAACGTTAATGTGTGGTATACGATTAATGAATATACCATGATGCACAAAGATGGATCTCTCAAGGAAGATGAGGATGAATGTTAGTTTTTCTAACATAAAGGGGAGATTATAAGTAGCTATGAAATATGTTAGGAATTATCATCAAATCTTTATTCAAAAGATAATTCAAGTCAAATGCCGGAAGTATCTGTTGACTCAAATTTAATATCATATTTAAGCTACAAGTGCTCTTATTTTGCATTCTTAAAGGACAAAATCTACGCATGCATGAAGCATGGACTAATCGGTTCCAAATAAAATAATCCTTGAAAAGGATAAGGAGCAAATAATCATAATAAGAAGACAATGTACTCTTAAAGAGCCTACGACATAACACTTCATGAAACCTTATAAGAGGTTCAGCTACCTGAAAATAATGAAGTGATGAGATCTCAAAATATTATGTCGCACTGTAAACCGATACAAAATGATATATCATCAGTGATATCTTTGATACAATATTTGTGCAATATTGTAAGAGATTACGAGGATCTAAATTCTACGTTTATTTAAGCATGCTGACGTAGAAACATTTATCAAGTTACATGATAGGATGCATCTTGGTAAGCATAAAAATTATTTGATTTGCAGTCCAGATACTTGAAGATGTCACTCATGAAATGTTGAATATTGTCACATGAAAAAATTTACATGAAAACTTATTTAAGGATTCAAAATGTTTGAAGCATATAAAAGTTTCTGGGAAACTTATTTATAATCCTTATATTGTATAAGCTTATAGCTTGAAAATTATTAAACTCTTGGAGCGTTTTCAAAAGCAATAGAATATTTTCTTAAATGAGAAACATACATAATTGAATAAGGATTCATTCCGACCTCAAGAAAAGAATGAGGAACTCCTTGGTTATGAAGTACCATATCTTCGTGCAATTGGTGCACTAATGTATCTTGAAAATAAGACAAGGCATGGCATAGCCTTTTTTGATTAATTTGTTAGCAATGTATATATAGTTCTGCTCCTATTAGGAGACATCAAAATGTGATCAAACATATGAGCTTATTTTATTCTAAAGATTATAGTCCCGATCTTGTTGGTTATGCTGATGTTGGATACTTATCTGACCCGTATAAAACTCGATCTCAAATAAACTATATGTTCACATGTGGGGATAATGTCATATCTTAGAGATATACAAAGTAGTCTATCTAGCCTCTTTATCGAACCATGTAGAGACAATAGCTATCATGAAGCAAGTCGAGAATGAGTATGGTAGAGATCCATGATACATCTTATTGGAGAAAATGTGGTGTGAAATATTACAATGTACCCATAATTTTATACGGAGATAATGCAGCATGCATAGCACAACTCAAGGGAGGATTCATAAAAAAGAGATAGAACGAAGCACACTTCATCAAAAGCTTTTCTACATACATGATCTACAAAAGAATGGTGAAATTAACGTGCAACAGATTCGTTCAAGTGACAATGTGGCTAATTTATTTACCAAGTCTCCCCCAATTGCAACTTTCAATAAGATGATGCATAAGATAGGGATGCAAAAGTTCAAGGACGTTCTCATTATGGGGAGTTAATACGCGTTATACTTTTTTTTCCTTACGAGGTTTTGTCCCACTGAATTTTCCTTGTAAGGTTTTTAATGAGGCAACCTATATGAATATTGTTAGAGATGTGTACTCTTTTTCACTAGATTTTTTTTTTCACTGGGTTTTTTCTAGTAAGATTTTAACGAGACACATTATCTATCAATTAGACATTCAAGGGAGAGTGTTATAAATATATTACCATGTATAATGAATGTGTACTTTACCATATATAGTGAATGTCTACTTTACCATATATAATGAATGTTTATTTATGGAAAAGTTCGAAACCTCAAGGTTAATTTTCTCCTTAAAATAAAAGGATTTTCCTTCATTGTAATTAACTTCTCAAGAATCCATGAGAAATAAGAAGTCTCCTCTGTTCTCTCTCCATTCTTCTTGTTCTTTATTTTATATTTCATAACACTTAGTAAATAATTATTTTTTCATAAATTATTTGTATAGTGCAAATCATTGTAATGATATGCATCATGTAATATTTTAAAATTACGGAGAAATAGCTTATTGTGTTTGATAGATAAACACTTATTCAATATTTATGAGTATTTTTTAATATCTTACTATAATATAGTAATAGTTACTTTATCCAATTAAATGTGTGACCAAAATTAATTTTATTTTTTAATCTTTTATGAAACAAATGTGAATATTTGCACATACTCCTATAAACTACGTCTCCTTTTATTTAAATTTATAACATTTTGATTAGACATTGAATTTAAGATATATGGAAAAACGTCGCAATGTTTTAAATAATTTTTCAAATAAATGAACCTTAAATAAAAGAGTATACCTTTGTGCACTTTTGACAAATAAATAAAATTCAACATGACTAAAATACTGATAACGTGATAAAATACTAACCAAATAAAAAATGTCAATTCTTTTTTAGAACTGATTAAAAAGAAAAATATATAATTTTAATTAACAAATAGGATGTATTATAATAAACATTCCGATATAATATATTTAAATTTTTTTAATACATATTAAAATAGACTTATAGTTGAGGTGTGTGAAATTCATGTGAAAAATTACATCATGAATAACATTGAAAATATTCTAATGAAATGGTCACTAGGTCTATATTTTTCATTTAACATAGAATTGTAGTGGGATCAACTTAAAAAAAATTATACGAAAATATTTTTAAAATTATGAAAAAACCGTTATACTCTTAGTTATATTTGTACATTTTACCTTAAACATAAATTAACTATCAATAATTTTAGACAAAAATAGTAAAAAAATAATAATGACTGTTACACGCAAAAATAACTTGTTTATTTCCTGAATTTAGTTAAGAGGAGAGAAATCTTGTTTGGACACCACAATTGGAAAAAAATGTTTAAATGGAAAAAAATTCAAATATAATTTCTTTTTAAATTTAATATTATTCTTCCCATTTAATTTAAGTATATTATTTAAATTTACATTTAACAAAAAAGATTATCACATAAATTTCTCATATATCATATAAAGTATGAACAAAACTTATTACTTAAATTATTTTTTAAGGTTTAACAAATTATATTTTAAAATTATTTTAGATATGATGAAAAAGTTTCACTTGAAATTATTTTTGAATGATGTGAACTGTGGATATTTGTTACTCTCTCAATTTCAAAAATAGAGATCTATTTTCCGTTTGAATTTGTTTAAAAAAGAATAAAAAAAATTTTGGTAATACTTTAATTTTAATTTTCTACGTGTTATGTTAAGAACTAGAAGATAAAGAGCATTTTGATACATTTGACATAATTATTCATATGTTAATTTTCATAATGAAACAATCTATAGTGTTAAATCAATGACATAATTATTCATATGTTAATTTTTTCAATAAAGAATATACAGTCTTAAATTATAGTATATGAGTTAATTAAATTAAATAATTTATTTTTTCAGGGAGAAAATAGATTTATTTTTATTCATATGAATATCTCATATGTTAATTTTCATAATAAAACAATCTAAGATTTTAATATGATAAATTCTAAGATAATCTATTAATAGCTGAAAAATTACTCATGAAAATGGAATACCGAAAATAGGTATTAAATGAGTTTTTATTATAATTTGATTTATTATATAGAAATGTTATAATTTTAAGGTTTATTTATTACTGTAGTGTATAATTTATGCTATACTTTTAAAATTATCTTTTAATATCAGAAAGTTTGTAAATTTGAAATTGATTATTTCTCTGTTTCAATTTATTTGTTTGATTTTAATTTGATATGAAGTTTATGAAAGTCAAAAATAATTTTCAATCTTATGTATTAAATTAATAACGCGTACTCCCTCCGTTTAAAAAAGAATGACCTACTTTGACTTGACACAAAGTTTAAGAATGTAAAGAAAACTTCTGAATCTTGTGACCTTAAATTAAAGTTGTGTCAAATGTACCAAAATGCCCTTTCATCTTGTGGTCCTAAACATGCCATGTGGAAAGTTGAAATTAAAGTATTGCCAAAAAGGAAAGAGGTCATTCTTTTTTAAATGGACTAAAAAGGAAAGTAAGTTATTCTTTTTGAAACGGAGGGAGTAGAATGCGTTAAAATCTATTTTAATCTTGTGGTGTTAAATACGACATGTGAAAAGTTATAATTCAATAATTAAAAAACAAAGAGACAATTTTTTGAAACAAATTTAAACGAAAAGTAAGACAAATAAATTGAATGTATGGACTATCATTTAAATATTTAAATTTTTTTATTATTTTATTTCAATAATTATTTTTTAGAGTAATTAAATTTGCAAATAACAACTAATTATATTTATGTGGGTCCATGTGAGATATTATATCAATTGAAATGTGATTGACATTTATAAAAAAATATCTTGACTTTTTTGTCATTAAAAATTTATGGCCAAGCTTTGATGCCTAAAACAAAAGTAAGCAAGATAGAAGTTTTTTTGAAATAACAAATATACCCTTGGTCATTCCACTCTTCACTCTTCTATATATCCGTAGAAAAATGTTGGTGTGATAATAATTACTAAAATAAATGAAAAAAATAATATTTTTTTTCTTAAAGGTAGAAAGGTAGACTGTGATAAAAATTAGGCCGAAAAGAACTAGAGGGAAGTGATTGGGGGGTTTGGGCTGTAGGTAACAAAAGAGTTTTAAAATGAGGTGTAGGTGACACAAGTCTTAATTATTAGGTGGAGGTGACAATTACTTTATTATGGATTAAGAAAGTTGGGGAAGTTTGAAAATAACTCACAAATTTTTAAATTTACACTTTGATCCAAATGTTAGCCTATATAACAAAAAATGGAGGAAAAAAATGCCTTTCTCTCTCTTCTCACCCATTGTTGTTTTCTCTCTTTTAGCTATTTCTGTGGTTCATTGTTTCTACTGCTTCATTCATCGTCTTCTGCGTCATTATCATCATCTTCTACTTCATTATCATCTTTATCTTCTTCTTGTTGATCATTTGTTATTACTGTTGTTGTTACTGCTACTGTTGCTATTTGATCAATTTCTTAGGTCAAATTTTGTTTCAAACATCACTTTCCACTTTGGCATTACTTCATAGGAGACCTTTGTAAGTCAAATTATGATTTTTAGTTGAATGTGTCATCTGGGTAACTTCTATTGTGTTGTTGTTTTCCAACAATGGATAAAACCCAATCATGAATCCAACATAAGATCCATCTGTTTAAATAGATAAATCATCTGTTGCGATAGATGAGACATCTGGTTCAATGGAAGACTAATATGTTGGATTCATGTTTAAACAGATGGGTCATCTATTGCAATATTTGACATATTTATTGCAACAGATTAGTTATCGTACGACATGATAAATATCTGTTTCAACAGATTAGTAACCTGTTGCAACAGAACCTGAACACGATTCCAACAGAAGTGTTGTCTGTTGTAATAAGGTAAATATCTGTTATAATAGATTACTAACCTATTGTAACAGGTAAGTCATCTGTCGCAACAGGTTAATTATCTGTTGTAACATGTCACTCATCTGTTGGAATCAGCTTCAAAGGTGATTTAGTACTACAACATCAATCCCAATAGGCGCTTCATCTATTGCAATAGATATTTAGGAGCGTAATATGAATCCTAACAGGTAAGTAATCTGTTGCGACTGATTACTTATCTGTTGCAACAGATAACACATCTATTGGGATTCATTCACGGCACTATGAAATCACTATTAATTTTTTTTTAACAAATAACTTTATTTAGGTACCACTAATGGAGGGATCAATAATAATAGGGGTGGATTGTCATGGTCAATGGGTCGAGAAGAACAATTGATATGTATGGCGTTGGAAGAAGGGTGAAATGCTAGAGACGATAGCTAAGACATTCCAAAGTGATATTTCGTATGATGATTTTGTGAACTTAATCATCAGCTTTTGTGGACTGAATTGTCAACCAAAAGAACTCGCTATTATTTACATGCACATCTCCTTTGAAAATCAGAAGGTACTGTCTTTCAAGATAACCTATCACGTTCGGTTGCGTGCTTATCTAAGTGATTCAACCAAGCCGGTGTTAAGAGTGTACATGGTTAAAAAGATGAGAGAGAATGAGAACCAGAATGTAGAAGAAGAAAAAGAAAACTTCTTTGATGATAGGTTGGATAATCTAGACATGAATATTCCAGATGATGATCAAACACCTACGTCTATTGATGCAACCAATATGATGTGCAGTTCTTCTCAATCGACACAGTCTGGAAATCTTCAAGACGACGCGACCGACTTTTTATTGGAATGTCATTCAAGGACAAGAATGAACTATCTAACACTTTATTTATTTATTTCTTGAAAAAAGATTTCAGAATAAAGAAGGTGATTAATTCGAGCAGTGTCTTTTGCTTCAAATGTGCTAATTCAAACTGCAAGTGGTGGTTAAGAGCGGTAAAGTACACAAGTTCTGATAGATTCGTCATTCATAAATATGAAAAGCATCACACATGTGGTTCAGAGAACATCTCGAGCCAAAATCCTCATGCCATGGAAAAGTTCCTCGATGAATATTTTAGGAGTAGTTTCCCCGATGGCGAAGGCCCTTCAACAAGGGTTATGGCCAATCAACTCCTTACGGATTTGGGTGTCCTGGTTAGTTATTGGAAGGTATATACGGCCATGGATATTTCCAAGGATGTAGTTAGGGGGACACTCGAGAATGGGTATGAAGTCCTAGATGCTTACCATTACATGATTGAGTCCACAAATCTCAGAAGTAAGACGACATTGCAACTGGATGAAAATGGAAACTTCAAGTACTTTTTTGTATCCTATGGTGCTTGGATTCAAGGTTTTCGACATTTGAGAAAAGTCATAACCATTGATGGTACCTTCTTGAGGAACAGGTATAATGTAGTTCTGCTAGCGGCGGTGGTGCAGAATGCAGAGAATCACATCTTTCCTATCGCTTTTTGTGTAGCGGACAAGGAATGTGATGCCTCTTATGGATTTTTTTGAACAACTGCAATGCTGCGTTGAAGATACCGAAGAGTTGTGTTTTGTATCGGATAGGCATCCAAGTATTCCAAAGATGGGTTCACTTTTCTTCACTTCAGCTTACTTTGGTTGTTTCATCAGGCATCTTGGAGAGAACATTCGAAACAACTATCACAACGAAAGGGTCATCACCCTTTTTTATAGAGCAACTAAAGCATATAGTAGAGAGGAGTTGTTAGATCATTTCATCAAATAGCGGATATGAATCCCAAGGTAGTAGAATTTCTCGCATGTGTCGGTTTCGAGAGATGGAACCGGGCATTCTGTCCAGCAAATAGGTACATTCTTATGAATTTAATGTCTTGTTTGATTTACAAGTTTAGTATGATGTCGTACAAAGTGATTCTTTTCTATAGGTACAATATTATGACATCAAACATAGTTGAATCAGTGAATTCATTATTTGACGATGAAAGAGAATTTCCCATCAAGGCTATGTTTGAAAAAATAAGTGAGAAGTATAGCATTTTTTTAATGAAAGGCGTGTGCAGTTCAAGTGCCCAGAAAAAAAACCCGATTTGTTCTCAAAATCGAAAAAAAAATATCAACGAACATCAGTTTGGAGAATAGGTTATTCTCTCATAAAATAACAGATTACAAATTCCATATCACCGATCATGGTGATACTGTCACGGTCGATCTTCAAATAAAATCTTGTATGTGTAGAGTTTTTGACTTAGACAAAATACCTTGTCCACATGCTATGGCAGCGCTTCGAGCTCAATACGGTCATAAATATAGACCTGAAGTTTACGAGCACTCTTCTCAATATTATTCGGTGGAAAACTATGAAATTACATATAGTAAGAATATTACTCCTTTGCCTCCCGAAGAATCTTGGGTTGTTCCAGTAGAGCTTATGGGGAGATTAATACCTCCTCTATATATTGACCCAAGCACTATCAAATCGGAAAGAAATCCATATAAGAGGAGGCGTGGAGTTGGAGAATCATTTTCATCAAGAAGAAACAAGTTCTCCATATGTAAGTGCGCTGGCCACAAAAGAACTACATGCCCGAATCATAATCCACCATGATCGTTGTAATTGCAGAAACTTGTGTTGTTGTTTGTTTGTTTGTTGTGGACTTTTATATATTTAACTCATTGTTGTGAACCTAATGTTATCATTTATTATATATAAAATATTTTTTTTTAATAACTTGTGCATCAATAAAAAGAGGCAAAACATGAACTAAATAATACATCAGACCACAATTATTCTCAACAGTTACACAAACAAATGAAATATTTTCTCCAACAGATGACAAATCTGTCAAAATAGATGGATAATCTGTTGATAGAAACCCAACAGATGACCAATTTGTTCCAACACATGATCCATCTGTTGAAAGAACTCAAAAGCCAAAATTGCTAGTGCTACTAGATTCAACATAGCTCCTTGCCTCCAACCGTCGACATGCTAACATATATGTATGTTTAGATTAGAAGAAATAGACAGAATGAAAATTGAATAAGAATTAAAATGCCAAAGTCTGACTAAAAGTAAATTTTTCATTAAACGAAAAATAAAATACATTAGGTATAGATCCGATATAGAAAAATTAAAATACATACACTAAAAGAAAAAACACATTCTAATTATTATTATTATTATTATCATCATCATCATTAATAACAACCGGCCAATCAACTCGCAGCAGCAGGGCTCTCATCAGCCTCTGCATCTCTCTGAACATTGTCGCTCTCTCAGCGACCATCTACCTCTGTAGGTCATTAACCTGCCTCTGAAGTTTCCGCACCGTGTCGCGTAGAATAGGAATGTCCGAAAAAGGATCAGCCATATCTAGAACACGCATGAATTGACAAATATAAGGAAAAAGTCCAAAATGTAAAACAACGTATACGACCAACTGGTAAATTTACACTAGACAAAAACTTACCTCAACGAGAAATGAATATGCTCTTTGAAAAGAAGTGGTTGAAGATGTCACACGAAAAGAAAAATTGCAAGAAATAAATAAAATTGAGTTGAATAAAGATTAAAGAGGGACCTATTTATAGAGGATTGAATCTGGACGTGTCAGGCCAAATGGCAGGACTGTTCAGCTCCATTGTATTAATTACATTCAAACTGGTGGCATTTTATTTTCTATGAAAAGTTGCAACTTTTTATTTTACATTAATTACTTCTCACCTTTTTAAAATGGTTTGAGACTCGATAAAAGCCGTTATTATTGAGTTGTTGCAATAGATCATCCATCTGTCGCAATAAATTTAGCATTTGTTGCAATAGATAGATTGAATGTACAATAGATAGTCTATCAAAATAGATTTACCATCTATTACAATAGATGGTTTGTATATGTAACAGCTAAGACATCTGATGCAACATATGTATTATCTATTGCGACAGATGGACAGTATGTTGGAGGAGATGTTTTGATATCTTCTAATAGCTGATTTATTAGTTTCAATAGATGGAGTATTCGATTCATTAGCTGTTTTGAATGTGTTAGATAAAAAGTCACGACTCTTCACCTCTTTTTAATAGTCCCTCCATTTCGTATTAGTTGGGCCCTATGCGCTTGGCACACTAATTAATAAAAATATAAATTAGGTGATTATTTTACCAAATTAAAAGTATAAATATGAATAATACACTTTATGTAGTCATTTAAGAATAGGGGTAATCTTGGAAGAATATAATAAAATTCTCTTGATTTTATAAATAGGACAACTAAATTGAAACAAATATTTTTAGCAAGAAGTAATCACATGCGTACAGATGAGTAAGAAAATACAGACTAGTCTGTCGCAACAGATTTACCATCTGTTGCAACATATGGATTATCTATTGCGACAGATGGATCATATATTGGATGAGATATTTTGATTTCTTCCAATAGCTGATTCGTCAATTGAAACAGATGGAGTTTTTGATTCATCAGCTGTTTTGAATGTGTTAAGATAAAAAGTCATGACTCTTGACACCTCTTTTTAATAGTCATCACATGCAGGCAGATGAATAAACAACACTGTCTGACATGTCCTGATGGCGTAGGAAGAATAAGGTGCGTACAATGAAACCCATTTTTATGCGTGCGAGTTATGTATATTATTGATCAGGCTATCGTGACAGACACACATAAAGTGCAATGATTTTATGAGTGCAGTTTTTTACCGATTTGATAATGATCCTTCAAACAAGATCCTGCATTGTACAGTTTAGTTTGATAGGTGTGAACTAATAAGGCCGAAGGGTTCCAAGATGGTGGTGTCGATACCCCATTACAATTTAATGATGGTTTATGCTCATGTTTTTGTGTCAAGTTTAGGGAAGGGCTCAAGTTTTTGGTGGCAGTGTAAATATCCAATAGTGATTGGACTGGTTTTAATGGCACAATGGACTTCTTGAAAGGTCTTCGAAGCCTCGCAATGCAACAAACAACGATGGAACTAATAGAAATTCCCCTAGTCTAAATTTATTTGGATGGATTGTTGTAGAAGACTTTTATATAGTAGAAGGTGCTTGGGATAATACCTGTACGCGAAAGGGGAGGTGGAGAAGGGCATATATCATCTCAGACCTTAATATATGTCTAATGAAATTGACATGAGAAACCTGAACTCAGACTTTTATACACCAATGAAATTGATATGATCCCATATTTTTAATGCAAGAGTAGTTGGTTCAGGTTTCAATTCAGACCGACAATCTTACCACCTTCCGTGCTCGTGAAGCTGCTTCCTTAGAGTTCTGGTCCTTCACTTTATGAGAGTCTTCATTTAGGCCATGCTCACTAGTTCCATTCTCGAGCAAAGAGTCCAACTCCAGTCCTGTTGACCATTCTTTTTCTTCTTCAACGACTGATGAATTTTCATTTTTGGATACATTTTCACATTCGCACCTCATCCAGTTTTTTTATTTTTCATGTCAATTTCATCAACCAATTTTGCTACACTTTCTTTCCCACCCTGTGCTTCAACTTAACCAAGGACTGAGATGATATATGGTCTTCTCAACCTCCCTCTTCCCGTACAGGTTTTCTCCCAAACACCTTCTGTTGTATAATAGTCTCCTCCAACAACCCATCCATATAAGTTTGGACCAGGGGAATTTCTATTGGTTCCATTGTTGTTTGTTGCAGTGCGAGGCTTCAGAGGCCTTTCAACAAGTCCATTAAGCCATTAATATCGGTCCAATCACTATTAGATATTTACACTGCTGCCAAAAACTTGAACCCTTCCCCAACTTGATACAAAAACATAAGCATAAACCATTATTAAATTATAATGGGGTATCGACACCACCGTCTTGGTCCCTCAGCCTTACTAGTTTGAACCTAACAATCTTAACTGTAAAATGCTATATCTTGTTTGAAGGATTAAAGCCTAATAGGTAAAGAACAAACATTCACAAAATCATTGTACTAGATGTGTGTTTTCATGATAGGTTGATCAGTAATATATACCTCCAACATATAAAGTGGTTTCATCTGCAACCAGCTTATTCCTCCGAACCCATCTTTACTCTAGCCTTTAATGCTGGCCGAGCAAAAAATGGATCCAGTTTTACTTCTTTTTATCTGCAAAAAAAGAGAAATACATTTGATGTCAAATAAGAGAAGAGCTAAAAGAACATTACAAAAGGGTAATACAAAATTGAGTGAATTAACAGATAACCAATATAATGTACTAGATTACCCATCTGTTCAACCAATGAGGCATCGTTGCAACAGATGGATGACATGTTGCAACACATTGATTTGTTGGAATAAATCAAACCCGTCTTGATACTGATTTGATTTCTTCAAACAGTTGCTCCGTCTATTCCAACAGCTGATTCATCAGTTGCAACAGTTAAGGAAATTGTTGCAACACCACCAATAATATCATCAACAATAAACAAACAACACCATATGTTCCAACACCATCCACAACACAAACATCATATGTTCCAACACGACCACCACCTCCAATAATAGCATAACCAAAGTACCAAACAAAAGACATAAAAAAACTATACTGACAACAAGGCTTTTTAAGTTCTCCCAACAGATGACTTTTTTGTATATTTTAATAAAAACAACGGTTCATTCATTCAAGACTTAAAAGTCACCTTTTCTTCAATTTTCTCAATAAATAGGAAATTGGTAATGGGTAAATCATTAATAGCAACAAATGTAAATATCTAATTTAAATGACATACAAAGAAGAAGAAGAGATGGAAAGAGCAACAGTGAACCGTACCTACAATGTCAAAAAAGCAAGTGAATTAGAACATCCAGTTCAGTCGAGAAAAGATATTGATTGGTTGAGATCCTAAAGGATCCTCATCCGAAAGAAGAGAGAAAAGAGAGAAAAAAAGAAGACAAAGATAATTTAGAATTGAGAATAAAGAAGATTGATGAGTTGAGTCTAGACTACTTTATGACTGAAGGAGAGAGTTCTAGATATGAGGGATTTTAATGAGTCATTAATAACTTTTGAGGGGCACGAGGAGATGATGACATTGAAAAGACCAGATAAGACTACTCACTTAGGAGATTTTTGAGTTATCCAAGTAGTACCGAGTAAAATTTTTTTACCGCCTTAGTATTGTAATTTTTTTGTTATCTCGGGCAGGAAAAACCTAAATTGCTTTTAAAAAAAGGATCTTAAAATATTTAAGTGCAATAGATGATAATTTCTGTTTGGAAATTTTCAAAGCTCAGTCATCTGTCGCAATAAATGATGCAATCTGTTTGATAGTTTACAACAGATGCGTAATATGTTGCAACAGATTATCTAATCTATTTTATTTGATCCATTAGAAAAGACATCTGTTGCAACAGGTTGAACATTTGTTTATATATAATTTCAATTGAGTTCATATGTTAGACTAATACCTTAATTGAATGTGAGTTCTCATAGGGTCAACTACAACTTCAATTGAGTCTTTTGGCAATTACATGATGAGACGGTATTACGTTCCCCCGACCAGAATCTTCGATCAATTACTCTGAGCCGAACCAATTCTTACTACCTCATATGTTAGACTAATACCTTAATTGATTAATCTAGGACTAGGGTACTAATACCTTAATTGAATAATCTAGAACTAGGGGTGAGTTTTCATAGGGTCAACTATAACTTTAATTGAGTTTTTTGGCAATTGCATGATGAGACGGTACTGCGTTCCTCCCGATCAGAGTCATCGATCAATAACTCTGAGCTAAACTGATTCTCACTATCTCATATATTTAACTAATACCTTAATTGATTAATCTAGGAAAGAGTACAAATACCTTAATTGAATAATCTAGGACTAGGGGTGAGTTCTCATAGGGTCAACTACAACTTCAATTGAGTCTTTTGGAAATTGCATGATGAGACGGTACTGCATTCCTCCCGACCAGAGTCATTGATCGATAACTCTGAGCCAAACCCATTCTTACTATCTCATATGTTCGAATAACACCTTAATTGATTAATCTAGGACTAGGGGTGAGTTCTCATAATGTCAACTACAATAGATGATAGCGCCTATTTGATAATTTACAATAGATGGGCAATCTATTGTGACATATGACTTAATCCATTTGATAATTTACAATAGATGGGTAATCTATCGCAAAAGATGACTTAATTTGTTTGATAGTTTAAAACAAATTCGTGATATGTTGCAATAAATGATGTAATCTATTTGATAGTTTACAACAGATGCATAATAAGTTGCAAAAAATTACCTAATCTATTTGATTTGATCCAATAGATAAGACATCTGTTGCAACAGGTTGAACATTTATTTATATATAATTTTATTTGAGTTCATATGTTAGACTAATACCTTAATTGAATGTGAGTTTGCATAGGGTCAACTACAACTTCAATTGAGTCTTTTGGCAATTACATGATGAGATGGTATTGCGTTCCTCCCGATCAGAGTTATCGATCGATCACTCTAAGACGAACCGATTCTTACTACTTCATATGTTAGACTAATACCTTAATTGATTAATCTAGGACTAGGGTACTAATACCTTAATTGAATAATCTAGGACTAGGGGTGAGTTCTCATAGGGTCAACTGCAACTTCAATTAAGTCTTTTGGAAATTGCATGATGAGACGGTACTGCGTTCCTCTCGACCAGAGTCATCGATCAATAACTCTGAGCCAAACCAATTCTTACTACCTCATATGTTCAACTAATACCTTAATTGAATAATCTGGGACTAGGTGTGAGTTCTCATATGGTCAACTATTGAGAACTCAGTGTTCCGTTGACTGTCGTGGTATTGTTGGATGATATTTATGGTGTTGGTGGTGGTAGTGGTGGTGTTTGTGGTCGTCATGGTGGCACTGGTGGTGGCATTGGTTGGTGGTGTTTGTGGTGTCAGTATTCTTGGTGTTTATTTGTGGCATTGGTTGGTGGTGTTTGTGGTGTTGGCTGTTAGTGTGTCTGTATTCGTGGTGTTTGTAATGTAGTTTTTAAAATTTATGCATACATAGAGTGTAATGTAATTTTTTTTTCTGTTGTTTGTAGGTAAAATATGTCTCCCAAAAGAAAAAAAAGTGAAAGTGGATCAACGTCTGACCACCCAAAAAAAGGCTACAGTACAGAGGGATTCGGAGGAGCTTCCTGAACAATCTCAGTCAGAGAAAAGTGAAGCTGAGGAGAGATGTGAAAACAATGTTGAGGGAGGTGAACAAGGGTCACTAGATGGTGATGAAGAAAATAAAAGTGAGAAAGAGAAGGAATTGGAGAGTGAGAAAGAGAAAGAGGATGTTCATCAACATGATGATAATGGATCACCAATGGGGCATGAATTAATATCGACATCCCAGCATGATCCTGTCAAAACTTTTATTATTGATAGGTTTCAAGTTGCGATGCCGATAAATGACCCAGAAGCAAAACAACTAACTGGTCAAATTGTACTTAAATGTCAGATGGGGAAATTTTTTGAACATTTTATGAAAATTATGAAGAACAAAAACATAGGCGGACTTTTTAAGAAGAGTTGCTTTGGACACTTTATTGAACTGCCTGAGGACCCATCTGCCCGTATCCATTTATCTATGACGATGGTAAATGATCTTCTCAAGCGTAAGATCAAAGTACGTGGGGGATGATAAAGATCTGGAGGATGGGGGCAAAAAGATAATGGATGAAATCTGGATCAACTACTGTGGCATGCTTGTTTGTTTTGGATTTCAAGAGTTTGCCATAGTGACGGGCTTGAGATGCCATCGTCCAGAAGAACCACCACCCCACAAAAGATCCAAGGCAAGAAAATGCAAGAAAAAAATAGATGGGTTGTTTGACATTGCTCGACGTGGCTACAAAGCATCGGATTTGTTGACAGATCTCGAGGATAAAACTATACCAGAGCAGTACATGGAGCAATTGTACTTAGTTTGGTTTACCCATTTGGTTATATTGGCAAGAGACGTCAACAAGGTCATAGAAGATGATTTGTTAGCGTATGCTGAGGATTTTGATAAATTCAATAATTATCCCTGGGGATATGACAACTTCTACTTTACTATCCAATATTTACTGGCAAAGCTATCCCCAGGGACGACCACATTATATGGCATTTCTTGGGCTTGAATGGTAAAATTAATCACTAATTTTACTCATCCATTAATTTATATTGAATATAGTTATTATGATTTTTTTTTGCTTGTTTTCTGTTTGCTTTTTTTAGGCTTGGGATTTGAAGCCATTCCTCCCCTCCGAAAGCAGTTAATGGATTACCCGGATGAGGTTTCTCATTCATGGACGTTTAGGTGGTTGGCTGCAAAGAGCAACACCAATATTAAGGAGGCTTATCTCTTTAACCATCCGAATGATACAGTACGTCTTCTTCAAGTAAAATAATCTTACTCAAAGAAAGATATTGAACAAATGTTATATCTGGTGCAATATATGTTATATCTGATGCACCAGATGGAACATCTATTGCGACAGGGTATGATTGATATCTTTCATCATATTACCCATCTATTACTTTGGTTCTCTAAACATGACTCCTAACAGATTAACCATCTACTACAAATTATACAACAGATGTGTAATCTGATAACATATTGTTCATCTGTTGCGATGTATAGATCATCTGTTGTATAACAGATTACCCATCTTGTGCAACTGTTATAATAGATGATTTATATTATGTATCAGATTATCCATGTGTTGCTCTATTTCTCTGAACCAGACTCAAATGGATTTTAACCATATACTGCAAACTATGCAATAAATGATTTTTTTTTTAAAATGTAACCCAACTATGAAAATTGTTATATTATATGATTTAAATGCATCTGTCTTTTTTTCTTTTTTATAGGTTGTGCATTCATGGATCGTGCCTACTGGGGAGGAGTCAGTGATGACTTCTTATATTACTCTAGGTCATGTTGATACTATAGCATACCCAACATTGGAGTTAATAAAGAAGGAATTGGCTGGACAAAAAGCCATAAGAAGAGTAGTTAGGCAAGGTTAGCCTAATGTTGAGGCTCTTCATGACCAACCTACTAAGGAAGATTCGGGTGCTTCTTCTGGTGGAGTTGTTGGTGTTGGTGGTAGGCATGCTAATGCTGCTACCACTCGTGATGATGAGAATATTGATGCTCAAGAAAGAATAAATATGTTTGAAAACACCCCTTTTCACCCTTACACAGGTCCCTCTCACCCCTCTCCACCCTCTTTTTCTTATTGCGAATACGAAGAATGCAAGGACAAACATGATAAACTCTTTAAAAAAGTAGAGACTATCTCTAAAGCTATCGAGGAATTCAAATCTAAGAGGTGTGTCATACCATCCAAGAAGGTGAGGGATCCACATACTCCTATAGTATTGGTTAGGAGAAACAAAAGAGCAATTAGAGACGTATTCTCCGATCGCAAATCAAAAGAAATTGCAATTCATCCCTCTCCAAAAGTTGTTGAAGTTCAGGGGCCAGTAAAGAAGGTGGAAATATACGCAATACTTGGCACCGAAGAGAAGAGGGATCTGCGATAGGCCAAGAATGCCAAGCCAGGTGCATCAGATTACCCCAGGCCTCCCTTTTCCCCAAGACTTCCAGACTATGACTGATATGTGTATGCCATACGCAGACAAGGCAAGTTTACTTTTCCTAACCTAGCTCTTCTAATCTACCCTATGAAGAAGAATCTACGCAATAGATTTCACATCTGTTTCAACAGCTGGGTATACTGGTGCAACTGGTAGTGGTTCTGTTGTAACTTATTATCTATCTGTTGCATAAGTTGCATTGGATTATTGATTCAGAGAACCCTATGTAACATATGGACCATCTTTTGTATCTTTACAATTACTAACCTATTTAAAAATTGACTTCTTATATCACAACATGTTGACATAATTCTCTGCCTCATGACAAAAAGAAAATTAACATACCGAGAAGCTTATGACGCTGCCGATAGGATAATGGACCTCGACTTCTGCAAGAAGATCAAGGATAGGTATGATCAATTCAATGGGGAGGCGTTATACCTTGGAGTGGGAATTTATTTCCTAGTTCCTATGTTGGTCTTAGATGAAGAGGAAATGATAAAATGTGTTAGAGGGGAGAGGCAAAATCCACATGGTAAAGCTGGACCGAGGCAAAGAGGATTATTGCAGTCATTAGCGTGAACGACATGCATTATCGGGCTGTTAAGATACTTCTCGAGGAGGGAAAGATCAATTTTTATGACTTCAACATACCTCTTGTCGACGATTTTGATTTTTTTCTCCTCATGGAGCCACTGATGGTGTTGTGGCCCATCTTGTTAAGGGAGAGTAAACTGATGAATCATTTGCCAAAGAAAGTGTTGATAAAGAAATCATGGGATTTTAAAGGTCGAAACAATGGAATGATCCTTCCAAAAGATGATGCCGCTAAAGCGAACGGCTCGCACGCTCTTGCACACATTGAATGTTTGTGGACCGACACAGAAATAGCTGAGCCAATGACTTTTCTGTGCGACAACCCTGTGGAAAACTTGCAAGAGGTCTGGTCTTATGGGGTACTAACTGGACGCTTTAAGCCTGTGTATATAGAAGAGCCTGTAAAATAGAAATTTTTAATTTCAGGTCACCCTTCACTTTATTTCATGTACATGTAGTTGCAACAATTTTTTTCTGATGAAAGTTGAGTTTTTTATAATACAATAGATTGTCAATCTGTTGTAAAATAAATTTAATCTGTTCTGGCAGATAGTTTATTTGTTACAATAGGTTGGTCATCTGTTGCATTACGCCGATGTTATTTCTATGAATAATCTAATAATCTAAGTCTAATCGGTTGCAATAGTGGGAAGACTTGTTTGATAATTTCCAACAGATGACCTAAATTTTACAACATATGCCTAAATCTTTTTGATATTTTCCAACAGTTACGCTTGAATATCCATGTGCTCGACAACACCAAACTAGTAGCAAATACACACACCACCATGAAAATTTCAGCAATTAGGCTTGAATATCCATGTACCCAACAACACCAAACCAGTAGCAATAATGACAACAATGTAGTATCTTCTTGCTCGATTTTGTTTCTCTTTAGAAGCCTTGACTTTGTTCAACAAATCCCAGATTACACGATTTGCTTATGAAGGGTGTCGTTCTTCATACCAATCAAAGTGATCACATTCACCCAATTTCTATAAAAAATGAACACAATTACAAAACAATTACAAGTCAATAATTAATCAAGTAATTAAATAAAAAAATATTACCTTTGAAATCTTACAAGTGGAAAACGTACGACCTAGATTTTGCTGAGTCCAACAAGTCTTTAACAGAGCTTCATGACCGCACTTACAATATCAAAAATCTTTATCACAAAAACAGTGAAAGATGCGCTCGACATTGTCAACCTCAGTTGGAAAAAATGAAAGAAATAATTTGAAGAATTTGGATAGATAAAAGAAGATAACAATGAAGAAGAAGATTTAAGAATGTAGGATTAAATTTATGGAGGAAAATGAATATATACGACAATGGGGGGGGAGGGAATGACCGTTGGGGGCCAAGTGACGGCAAGTCAGCAAAATGAGCCAGACTGACACATTTGACATTTGATGCCTATTTTATTTTATGTGTTTAAAATGAACATTATCTACTTTATTCCTATTTTATTTTAGGTGTTTGAACTGAACAATGTCGATGGGTTCTGCCTTTTTTATTTTAATTCACTTTAACCTTTTTACATGTAGTGGTAATTTTTTATGTCCAACGAAAGTTGAACTTTTATAATGCAACAAATTCTTCATCCGTTGTAACGGTTGTTCTACCTGTTCTGACATATAGTTTATCTATTGCAATAGGTTGGTCATCTGTTGCATTATCTTAGTGTTTCTATCTAAGTCCATCTGTTGCAACAGTGGGAAGACCTGTTTGATGAATTCAATAGATTAACTACCTGTTGTAATATATTTCTAAATCTGTTTGATTTTTCCAATAGATGTGTCATCTATTGCAACATATACGTTATCTGTTGCTATATTTGAATCTAGTATTCCTTTTCAATTAATAAGTTCAAATCTAAGGAATAAATAAAATTCATAGATAAAATAAAATAAATCAAAGCCTTTAGAAATTAGCTGAAATAAGTCAACAAATAAATGAAATGTATAAAAATTGTTATGGGTACAGATCTCAATAAATACATCAACAATAATTTAAGTATGATGCCAAGGATTACTTTGACAGGCTCAAGCTATAAAGATCTACTCAGTATGGACAAGTTGTTCTTCATCCGGTGCTATGGAATTTGGCTTTGCTCGTTGTGGATCTTTATTATCGCTTACGTACGGTTTTTGCGCTTTCTGTTCTCCATATTTCCATAAAAAGAGTAGCATATTGTCAATGTTGTTCAGCAGTAGCTTCTTCTACATCCACCTGGAAAGCCAAAATTTGTCAATGCTAATTACGGAGATACAATAAAATGGAAAAGGATAACTCATCTCTTCTAGAAAATCAAACAGGTCTTTCTCCTATTTTAAATTGTCTCAAACAGATTATATTTCTGTTGCAACAATGAATTAACTGTTGGGACAAATTTCTACATGATGAAGACCCTATATGACAATTTCCAACGGCTGAACCATCCGCTGCAACATATGAATCATCTATTGCATCAGATAGGTTGTCTGTTGGTACAAATAAAAGCGGTACATAGAGATGTTTGTTTTGCTAAATCAGAAAAGACATATGTATCAATAGATACTTTATTTGGTGCAACAAGTTAGTCAACTGTTGCAACAGATGTATATATCTGTTTGATAATTTTCAGCAGATGTGTCATCTGTTGAAACAGATATGTATCTGTTTGTTTTGTCAGTTGGAATACATATATATATTTACCTTCTTCAGCTCATGTTGCTCTCCTTTGGACATTGTACGTTGCTCAGTGAAACAAAATAGAGGAGTTGCAATTTCACTTTTTTGGATGCTTGATAATGCCCTGGAAATCACTCTCCTTCTCCTCTTAGCCCTAATCTCTAATGGAGCGGATGGAAATAAAATTCTCTTTGATGGAATGAGACCCCTCTTAGATGTCAATTCCTTTACAAAAGCAGTTAATGCATTAATAACATTAATCACTACATCATGTTTTGCCCTGTAGTCTTGACATTTGCATGCAGAACATTCGCTGGGAGAGGCAAAATCTGTATAACCAGTATAATCATACTCATAATGGTTTGCTTTAAATACTGTAAGAGGAGCATCATTAACACCAACAGAAGCACCACTACCACCACCAACAACTCCATCACTAGTAAGACCATCAATAACAACAAGCCCACCCTCCAAAATTATTTTTCTTGTAATGGCTGTTGCTCCAAATAATTCCATTTTTATTCTGTCGATGATCTTAGGGTCCGATAAAGTTTGCACAAACCGTAAAGTAAGAAAAAATAGCATCTTTAACTCTCTATTGGTCGGAACTAGCGACGGATGCACAATCTAACATAAATCATTACATATATTAGAATGATGATTAGATCATTAAAAAAAATTATTAATTAAAAGAAAAACTTAATCATAATTATACTTGTTGCATCCTTCGGGGGGTTGAAGAGATCAAGAAATTTTGTATTTTTATCAGTTTTGGCCGACAACCATCTCAAGATTCTTAGACAGGAAACTCCTTCCTGGTAGTTCACTTGTTGTCTCAAATAAGGAATGGTTTCAAACACCCTAACCTGTAAAATAACGCCAATAAATCAAAACCATTATTGAGTAAAAAAAATAATGATATCATAATAGAAGAAAGAAACATTTACCATGAAAGCCCAATGAGAAGCCATATAAGTTGACTGTCTTTGGCGCTAACGGAGTCAACAAATATTTGACAGTAATTTTGAAGCTTTCATAACCCCAAGGATAGTTGTTAAATGCCTCAAGATCCTCGGAGAGCTTTAATAAACCGAGGCTTATGTTGTTGTTAACGTCTCTCGTCTAAAGAATATTATATACAAACCAAACCAAGCACAATGACTCCTTGTGCTTCTTTGAAAGTCCTTTACCTTTCAACACTACTATCAAATTTTTATTTTTGAAGCTTGGACCAACAATGGACACCAGGTCATCACGATCACACGACTTGCCTTTACCTTTTTTGGGTGTGCGGGGTGCTTTTTTGGGTTAGAATAGGTATAACTTGAGAAGTAGGATAACATTTTTGTCCAGTAACTATGACAAGCTCCTTCCAACCAAAACAAATAGACATGCCACAGTAATTTATCCACACCTCATCCATCTTATCTTTATTTTCATACATAAACCTACACTTGAGAAGTTCATATACCATTTCATTTGAAAACGAGCATTGTTGTCCTCCGGCAAATCAAAATATTTCTCAAAGCAGCTGTCCCTGAAATAAACATCCAATTTTTATTCTTGAAGTATTTTTCTGAAGGCGTCAAAAGATTTTTCCATGGTTGACTTAACCACGAAATCACCCGTTAAATCTGCGGCACCATCGCACTGCATCCTCACATGATAACGATCAATGCTGAAGGCTTTGACCAACTCTTCAGTGGAAGGGCTGTTAACATTTGCATCATCTCTTTTGAAACATTCCTCCTCCTCGTGTTCATCATATTATGCTCCCGATTGAGATAATGCTTGTTAAACAAGCTCATAAAGTGGTGGATGTAGCCTAGCTGCTTTACTTGTTCCTTTACTTGTACTTGATTCAGTTTCTATTCTTTTGGGAACTATATTATCTAAAATTAACAGAAACATAAAATAAATATTATAGTTGATTAATGCATAGTTAAAAAAGAATAACATTAAATCAAATAAGAAAAATAGTAAAATAACAGTTGCAACAGATCATCGATTTGTTGCACCAGGTAGTATATCTATTACAGTATATAACCAACCTGTTGTAGCGGATGAGTAATCTGTTACAACAATACAAAATATATCACTCATCTTTTAAGACAGATGAATGGGCTGTGTAACAGATCACACATTGTTGCTACACATGAGTGATCTGTTGGGATAATTAAATAATCTATTACAATGGATGAGTAATCTGTTGCGACAATACAAAATAAATCACTCATCTGTTGAAAAAAATAAATGGTCTATACAGCAGATCACACATCTGTTGCAACATCATCTATTGTAATATGTGAGTGATCTGTTGGAACAGTTAAATAACCTGTAGCAACAGTTGAGTAATCTGTTACGATAATACAAAACATATCACTCATCTATTGAGAAAGATGAATGGTCTGTGCAACAGATCACACATCTATTGTGACATCATCTATTACAATATATAAGTGATTTGTTGGAACAGTTAAATAACCTGTAGCAATGGCTGAGTAATCTCTTGCGATAATACAAAACATATCACTCATTTGTTGAGAAAGATAAATGGTTTATGCAACAGATCACACATCTATTGCAATATATGAGTGATCTTTCAGAGCAATTAACTTACCTGCAATAATGGCTGAGTAATCTATTGCGACAATACAAAATATATCACTCATCTATTAAGAAAGACGAATGGTCTATGCAACAGGTTACACATCTGTTGCAACACATGAGTGATCTGTTGGAGCAATTATCAATGGTCAATAGTATTTAGATTTCTTCCAACATAGGGTCGTCTATCACGGCAGATGAATGATCAATTGAAAAAATCAATTCTTGGACATTTCCTATTGGAAGAGTTGATAGGATTTTATCCAACAGGAGGTTCATCTGTTGCATCAGATCATTAATCTGATGGTTCTTCCATTACATCAGATGGTTAATTAGTTGCATCAAATTTTTTATCTGATGCTTAGTCTGTTGTAATATATGGTTAATCTGTTGCATCAGATAGTTAATTTGTTGCATCAGATGATTAATCTGTTGCATCAATATTATAATCTGATGGTTCCTCTGGTGCATCATATGGTTTATCTGTTGCATCATATGATAAATCTATTGTATCCGATGGTTAATATGTTGCACCAGATGGGTAATTTATTGGAGGAAACAAAAAACAGTTGCACGATTTTGTTCAACAAAAAAACAGTAATTTCACCATTTTTACCAAGAACAAGAACAGAACAAATCAACCCAAATTATTATTTTATTTTTGTAAACACAAACAATAAAAATCAAACTTCAAAAAAATGCAACAAACAACAAAATATCATAATTCACTTCGAAAAGAGAAGAAAAGAAATACCAGAAATTAGGGTTTTATTCAGACCATATTTCAAATTAATGCAACAAATATTGAAATTGTTAACCAATACTATAATAGAAGTTGGCTCAAGTTTCTCATTTTTTTTAAAACTAAAAGGCCATAAATTTTTACCTGTGAAATAAGAAAAGGAACGATGAAGAATTCAAAGTTGTTGTGTCCGGAGAGCAAGGATGTCACATTGAATTAAGGTTGAAGTTGAAAAGAAACCCAAAGCCCAACTACTTATTGTCGGATGTTGAAGTCGCCGAGGATTGAAATGAGAAATTTACAGAACAGTTGGTTGGGAGAGAGTTGAGAGAAGTTGTCGAGAGAGGGATGAAAGACAGGTTGATTTGAATTGAAGAGGGAAACTCGAAGCCCAACTATTTTTCGCCAGAGGTAGAAGTTGCCGGGGGTTGAAGGGAGAAATTTTGCAGAACTGTTGATTGGGAGAGAGTTGAGAAAAGCTGTTGAGAGAGAAGAGAGAGGAGAGAGTGATTGATTTGGATTGAAGAGGGGTGTGAGTTGAGTTGATTTGTATTTTTAAAAGATTAAAAAGTTTTGAAAATATTAATCAAGTCCACAATTAACTTAATCAAGTTTCCTAATGATGTTTGACCCTTTAAGTTGGTCAATGTCATTAATCCTTCATTCAAGACTTAAAAGACACCTTTCCTTCAATTTTCTCAAGTAATTGTTAGATAGAATATGACACCACTTCAGTTAACCAAGTACATGACTTTAGATGGGAAGCTAAAAAAAATAAAAAATTATGATAGAAAATTTGTAGGTAATTGAATATTGTTCCATTTTATTGTTCATTTTTTTTCCTTATAATCGTGTGTTTGATACTTCTTTTTAAGCTAAGAGTTTTTCAACAGCATATTAACTCCACAAAGATAAATGTAGAATATGTACATCCTATTCTTTTTAAAATTTACTTATCAAAGTTATGCTAAATATATTATATATGGTCGTACTATATATTAAAAAATAGACCTTTTTAAAAGATTTAAAAAAAAGTCAAATAATTTGTGTGGAAGTACTTAAAAGTGATGTGTCAAGTGTCAATATATTAGGGTGTGTTTGGTATGCAGAAAAACATTTTTCAGAAAATATTTTCCAGTTTTTTTTATGGTTGGTTGGCTTATATGTTTTGAAAAATATTTTTCATACCAACTTATTTTCCTTAAATCTAAAGAAAATGACTTCCCTTCAAAAAGTAAGGAAAATATTTTCCAAAACTCTCTTTCAACCTCACTTTAAAGTTGAAATATTCATACAATTCTCAAAATCATCTAACCCGCCCCCCACCCCCAATACCCTATCACCTCGACACCAGCCCTACCCTCACCCCACCCCTACCCCTACCCCTACCCCTACCCCCACCCCCAAAATTCAATTGTTTTAAAAAGTATTTCAAAATTTTTACTTAGTCCATCTCCTACCACCACCCCATCCCCTACCCCTACCTCTATCCCACACCCTACCCCAACCCCTATCCCACACCCTACCCCAACCTCTACCCCCGAAATTCAATTGTTTTAAAAAGTATTTTAAAATTTTTTCTTAGTTCATCCTCTATCCCCACCCCACCCCTACCCCTACCAACCCCCATCCCAAAAACAATATCTATATTTTATTAAAAAATTCAAACTTTTTTCTTACCCCATACCCCTACCCTCCCTCCCCCTCTCCCATCCCTCCCCCTCCCAACAATCTAAAAAAAAATTAAATTTATTTTTAAATTTTTTTAATTTCTTTCTTCCCCCTTCCCCCTCACTCCCCTTCCCTAACCCCCAACACCTTAACCCCCTCCCCCCACCAATTTTTAAATTTATTTTTTAACAAAATAAATTAAAACTCTTTCTTACCTCACCCCTACTACCTATTCTGACACCTCCACCTACCCACCCACCTATCAACCCCTTCCCCAAAGAAGCTTTAATTTTTTTTAATTTATTTAAAAAAAAAGAATTCTAAAATGTATTTTTACGCTTTAACTAAACAATAAAATGTATTTTTTAAAAAATATTTTTTCATTCACCAACCAAATACTAGAAAATATTTTTCGAAAAATATTTTCCATCCACCAACCAAACATAAGAAAACAAGAAAGAAATCAACTTGTTTACAAGAAAACATTTTCTAGGAAAACATTTTCCTTCATACCAAACACACCCTTAATGTTGGCTTTTATTGAGGTTTCTAGAACACTTCCAAGAACTTTCATATACTACATGAATTGTATTAACGAAATAAGAACTCGGAATCAAAATAAGCCACAAAATAAAAAAAATGATCAAAATAGGCCACCTATTTAAAATATTACCAAAATAGGCTAAATGTAATGAATTATTATGTTTTTCACTTTTTTCTTAATGGTCAACACGGTTTGTAAAACGTAATAATTTATTACGTTTTTCACAAAAAATAAAAAACAAAAAATAGTGTGCTATCACATCTTCTTTATGTCAAACCATGTCGTTTGTAATAAATTATTACGTTTTACAAACAATGTTTGTAAAACGTAATAATTTATTACAAACTACAAACAGTATTTATAAGTTGTAATAAATTATTACAACTTACACCTTTATACCTACCTACATCACATCACATTTACTTTTTCCACTTTTAGATTTAACCCAACCAACCCCACCCCACCTATAACCCTCCCACACCACCCCACGTAGAATCCTCCCACCCCACCCCACGTAGAACCCTTCCACCCCACGTAGAACCCTTCCACCCCACGTATTAGTACTTTTATAAATTAGAACTTTGTTATTACAATTCAAAAATTATAACTATTAATTACGTTTTTAATCCATTTTTTTTTTAAAAGTTATTGCTTCGTTTTGTTAATTCAAGTACTACCTAACCCACTTTTTTGATTTTTTTTGATAAATAGTATTAAAAAGTTACTTTTTATAAATAAAAAATGCTTAATTAAAAATTCATTTTACAAAAAACGTAGTTCTTGTGTGACTATTAATTACGTTTTTAGTCCAATTTTTTTTAAAAAAATTTCAACTACGGCATTTTTAATTATTCAGTCCTTGTGTATGAGTGATCACATCAATAATTATACATTCAACTAACAAATTTAGAAAAGAATATAATTTTTCACTACGTTTTTGTAAAATAAATTTTTTAATTAAACATTTTTTTATTTATAAAAAGTAAATTTTTAATACTATTTATGAAAAAAAGTCAAAAAAGAGGGCTAGGTAGTACTTGAATTAACAAAACGAAGCAATAACTTTTTAAAATTTTTTGTTGGACTAAAAACATAATTAATAGTTACGTACAATTTTTGAATTGTAATAACAAAGTTCTAATTTGTAAAAGTATTAATACGTGGGGTGGAAGGGTTCTACGTGGGGTGGGGTGGGAGGATTCTACATGGGGTGGGGTGGGAGGTTTATACTTGGGGTGGAGTGGGTTAAATTTAAAAGTGGAAAAATTAAAGTTGATGTGATGTGGGTAGGTGTATAAAGGTGTACGTTATAATAATTTATTACAACTTACAAACACTAGTTGTAGTTTGTAATAAATTATTATGTTTTACAAACACTGTATGTAAAATGTAATAAATTATTACAAACTACATGATTTGACATAAAGAAGATGTGATAGCACACTGTTTTTTTTTGTGGAAAACGTAATAAATTATTACGTTTTACAAACAATTTTGTAAAACGAAATAAATTATTACGTTTTACAAACCGTGTTGACCGTTAAGAAAAAAGTGGAAAACGTAATAATTTATTACATTTAGCCTATTTTGATAACTTTTTAAATAAGTGGCCTATTTTGATCACTTTTTTTCTTGTGGCTTATTTTGGTTTCGAGTTTACGAAATAAGGGGCTGCAGAAAACGCACGTGCATACGTAGCTTAGTAAAAAAGGACAAATTTACTTTTTACACAAAATTTTATGTTAGTAGGTTCATTAGTTTCTATGGTTGGTGATGGCCGGTGATGAAATCAGTGAGGGGCGGATTGCGTATTGCGTATTCATGTGATTTTAAATCAAAAAATTAAAAGTTAATGTTATTTTCATGAATCTATCAACTACGTCTCTTCCCAAAGATTTTACATCATATAAACTTTATAAGTCACATTATTCTAGTTTAGTTAGATGCTAGTCAAATCCTAACGTTTTCACCCTTCAGATTATTGTGTATTATTTGAATTTTTCTTCAATTTTGATCCTATATTTTTATGTTAGTGCAAGACATCTAAGCCATTAATATAAGGGACAATATATATAAAACTCCAACTAAAAATATCATGAAATAGGGTCTTGTAAAAAGTATGCCTGTCTACTTATTAATTACTAAATAATACTGAAAGCAATGAATTTTATATAATTTTTTTATATAGAAAGATGAGTTCAAGAAGATGAAGGGCAAAAGATCGAGTCATTTTTCTCAATTATAGAATAGTCACTCAAAGTCACACCAAATCTTATTCCAGCACAAACAGTCGATATATCTAATTCCAGAAGCATTGATGGTTCATCTTTCTTATTCCATCAACAGAGTCACACCAATCTTTCATAAGTTTTAGAAAACTCTCATGACTTTCAAAGACTTATCTTTGATTTTTTTTTTTTTTATCTTTCAAATTCATGCTACACTTTTCTCCTAATTTTTTCACTTTAGAATTAAAAAAAAAGGTAAATTTCTTCGGTTTTCTTTAGCTTTTCTAGTTTAATAGTATGCCTGTTGTTGTTGTTCTTCTGCCGAAATTTAACTTCAGTGATAACTTTAATTTGGGAGATATATTTATTCGTGTTACAATACAAAGAAAAATAAAAAATAAACATAACTATTATTGTATTACTCTTTTCGTAAAAAAAAGTGGGAAACTACTTACATTGATGTAGCTAAGGTGTTCGATTATATGCCTAAAGTAACTAAACAAGTTTATGTTTCTTTTCCTTTTTTTTTTTTTTTTTACATAGAACCTCTACACCTTGCATATCATTCACTAGCTCAAGAGGTTTATTATTTACTAGGAAACTCAACCGTGCTTTGCGTGGCAATAAGAAATCGAGTGAAATTATATTTTTAATAATAAAAAATTAAATTTAAACAAAAAATAAATGAACTGCGTATATACGGCGTACATCTTACCCTCCCCAGACCCCACTTTGTGGGAATACACTGGGTATATTGTTGTTGTTATATATATATATATATATATAAGTAAATTTACATAAATGTAGAAGGAATATATATAAATTGAATCATAACCTCTCAAAATTCCTATTCGATTTTTTAATTCAAATTTTAATCTTTTGGGGAAGAAACAAAACTTAGTTAAGAGCCTATGTCCGGTTGTTGACAGGGGAAGAAAGAGGTACTATACTTCTAGTGCTTTATTGTTTCATTATCTTTTGTGCAATATCTAAGATTTATCAACCCGTCTCTCTTGTTGCGATAGAAATATTAAAATTAGTGAGAAAATGAATACATGACACTAATCACCTAATTTCGTTGCTAATTCACTAATATCATCATAGCTTTTCAGGAAAACAAATATTATATAGATCATCATTAATATTAATTTAAAATTTATAAGACAAAACTCATGAGAACTGAATGACATCAGAAAAAAGACGAACACATATTTTTTTATGGACTTATAGGAGATATCACGATTCAAGATTGTGTTAGATATGAAAAAAATGCTTTTCGCGAAAATTATAGATCAGTCAACAACTATTTATTTTATCATTTTCGTCCACTTTCAAAAAAATTCAGTTTGTATATTTTATGGATCCAATGAAACAAATCAAGACTTCTTAAAACAAAAATTTTCTTCTCCTTTGATATATGAAAGATTGTCAAAACAATTACATTATTAAAGTAACTCTTTATAATGTATTTAAGTACATCCAAACTGTTTTAAAAAGCACTTTTCAAAAGTTTTATGTGAAATGATTTATTTAGTTTAAATAGGAAAAAAAGAATTTGTGCTTGAAAATAAAAAGAGGATGACATTTTTGTTAGAATTAGTGGCGAATTTTAGATCTTTTTTTAGAAGGTAGAATATGAATGGAATAAAAAAGAAAAACACTAAAAAGAAAGAAAAAGGAAATAGAAATGATGGTCATGTAGAGGTGTCACAACACACTCTATTGCATTTTGGATTATAACTCCTCTGTCTCAAGCATCTTTCTTTGATCGCATATTGGATCTGCATTGATAATATGTTATTATTTGAAGTAATTAAATTTGTATAATAATTATAGGTACTAAATAAGGTAATGAACATTGAGTAGTTGCAAAAGATGAGTAATGTGCATTAAGAAATTTTAAGGGCTTCAATATTATTAAGTGTATTAATTTTAAATAATTGATAGAAGTTAAAGTTCTAGCTAGCTAGAGTAAGAAAATTTTTTTTTGCACCAAAGAGAATTAAAAAAAGAGACAACATATATCAGATTAAGAACGTTACTTTTGGAGTTGTTGTAACGTATAGTTTTAATATTTAAGAGGTAAAGATGAATGAAATAAATTAATTTTAACCTCAATTTATACAAATTATTTAAAAAATTATTTTTACATTAAAAATATTCAAATGTGAACATGTAAAAATATCTGTCCATAGACGTTGTGTCATCGATTCTCTCTCTCTCTTCAGTTGATACGATTTTACACATTTTTGTAATCATAAAATAGATACCAAAAATGTTGAGATTAATTAAAATGAGTAGTTTTTTTAAAAAGAAAAATTTCAAACTTATTTTTTTCTTTTTCAAGGTTTCATCCTTATGACGAAAGTGTTAGACATGACTCCAATTTGTATATAATTACTAAAATTATAATTAAATGGACTGTTGAAAATTCAACAATAATTAAGAGAGATAAAAAAAATTATAAACATAACACGTTTAACATAATAAAGAGAGTTAAAAGAGTAACTTTTGACTATTTTTTACACATAAAATATAAATTAAGGCTAGCTTTTCTTAGCCGAAAAATGTGTCGCATCACTTTTCATAAAAGCTAGCTTTGACATTTGATCTTAATGTATAATTTTTCGATAGCCTAAATTACCACATGAAAAATAAAAAGAAAGAAAAATTAGTGTTGGCCTAAAAGCTATGACTGAAGTAACACTAAGATGGAGTAATATTTGAGTGGTTAACTTAGATAGCAAAAGTAAAAGTAAAATAAATTTCTTTTTATTTTTTTCTAAAATCTCTGAACTTTTTTCTTCCATGGTGGATTTGAACCCGCAACCTTAAAATTGAAGGTGAAAAATATTCACTATCCGAGAAAGTAAAATTTTATAATTTTTTACACCAAATTGAGGTTCAATAATTAAATTGGTCCTTTCATGATTTTGTATATTGCTACTCATGAAAATTTCAATACAAATATAATGTAAAGCATAAAGCAAAACATCTTTAGACCTCTCGATTTCTAATAACTCCTATGCTATTATCAAACAAATACTAAGAAAATCTATATTGCCGGAGGCTTAGAAAAAGGGGATGACATATGTATATAAAGCATAAAATATTCTAAAGATTTTGGCTTGCTTTGACCTTCCTTTAGTACTGTTGATCATCTTTAGTGTTAGGACTTGTTCCCATAAGAGTAGGCTAAGCCCGTGTAGTTAAAAGTTGCAATCATATAGTGGCATATTTCACAGCATTCTGGCAAAATTACAATGAGTAAACAGGTAGTTTCTGTCTTCATCCCGTATTTTGCATAAGACACATCCTTTCTCTATTTGCACTCCCCATTTGCTCAATCTATCTATTGTCATTAATTTATTTTGTCGTTCGAGCTATATGATATATTGCTTTAGGTTTGACAGGAGTACTACACATCAACATTTTCATGGCATAAAGCTAACAGTATTAGTACTCCATAATAAGAATGACAACTTCTTACCCATTGTTCCTATGCTATACATTAAAGTATGTATAGTTGTTAATACATGAAAAGAAAGAAATGATCATACCATCACAAATATATGAAAATACACAATTTTTTTTATTATTAAGATTAGCAAATGATTGTAAATCTAAAATATCAAGTACAACTCAAATAATTTTAAACTAATTTAAGCTCAAGAAACTGAAAAAGAAAGATGCCTAATGCCCAAAAACACACATACTAAAAACTTACAACCTCAATTTTCTTCTTTTGCATCCAATCATGGCTACAAAATTCAATATTGTCCTTCGAATAAATCACTGTACTTGTTAATACATGAAAAGAAAGAAATGATCATACCATCACAAATATATGAAAAGACACAAAACAAATTGTTAAGATTAACAAATGATTATAAATCTAAAATATCAAGTATAACTCAAATAATTTCAAATCAATTTAAGCTCAAAAAATAGAAAAAGAAAGATGTCTAATGCCCAAAAATACATATAATAAAAACTTACAACCTCAATTTTCTTCTTTTGCGTCCAACCATGGCGACAAAATTCAATATTGTCCTCCAAATAAATCACTGTACATATATAGAGGTTGTTCAAGTCATAAAAATTAGATAAAGAAAGTTGAAAAGACATGTTAATTAAAGAGAATATTTAATATAGAATGCAAATGGATGAAGATTTTTTGTAACTCATGAAATGTAATTAGATATAATGAATACAATAGAACTTTTTATTTATTAAACAAATTGATAAAAGAAGAGAATGAAGGAAAAAATGTCAAAAAAAGGAGAAAAAAATAAATGCCAATGGAGATCATAGAGGGATACCACATCACCTCCTCTTTATATATATATATATATATATATATATATATATATATATAGATTAGTACAATATTATTAAGTATTATGTCATTGTATAAGATAATTGCTTTGAATATATATATATACTTATTTTCACAAGAATTAAATATAGGCTCAGTTCAAGAAAAAATATTTGTAATTCGTCCAATTGATGATTAATGATTCATCAGTAAAAATAATTATTACTCTTGAAAGCCTATAAATACAAACACGTAAGCATAAAAATCATGTAAACCTCTTCTTAACTATAAATTTGACCATACTAATATGAAATTTAGAATCAATAAGATTACCCCATTGCACATCAAAGAGACCTGAGAATGAGTGTAATAGATTTTGGCCCGTGTTTTCAGTATTAAATTGAGTGCTAACTTGTGTTCTTTATCTATGAATTTTTTTTAAATAATTATTGTCAACTTTTATCAAATAAGTGTACACATAGAGAAATCTATTTTATAAATATTTCTTTCACATTATCTATGTAAAGATGCTTGAGATTTTCTCAAACCATTTTGTTGCATTTGAAATTTCTAATGAACATCACTTGAAAAGTTGATTAGTTTGCTGATCAATATCATCCATCCTATTTCTTTGTTTTGGAACAAATTCTATTTGCATAATATTTGAATGGGTTATTTTTCTTTATTAGTTTTATATACCAGAAAAGGATGTTTCTTTATCACTCCACTAGAAAAATGACCTCATCAAGTTTAGGTAATATCATGCTCTCCTCTTTTCCATCTTGCTTTTTGATCTTTGAATATCACAACTAAAGAGTTTTCTTAATATATTTTCCTAAAATTATTGAAGACAACGACTGTTTGATAACTCCCCTAAAGCAAAATTGAGGTGAATATGAATGTATCGGTCTATAATTAGGTATTGTATGCTTAAAGATTTCAAAAAAATCAAAAAGTAGAATTCTATCGGGAGTATAGATCAATAAACGTTTCATTGTGGTAAAATCAACACCCATACTTCTTTATTAGGTAGTGTAATACCCCGTACGCTCTAAGCTAGAAAATGAATCGTTGTTCCTTCATGTGAAAACCTTTAATCCCGTAATTCATATTTGAGTGCATGTCTTATGACCATTAGCCCAGTTAGAAGAGAGCTTATGATGTATAAAATATGTTCATAAGAGTCACTTAGAGTAATGTGAGCTAAGAGCTTTTGAATCGACCAAGTTTTGGTAGTTGATTTCACAAGGGTCATATTTGAATGAGTATAACTTGATTTATATGTGAAATTTGGCAGATTAAGACCTACCAAATTGTAGATAATCAAATCAGCTTTCCAACAATACCAATTTTTCATAAATCTGATACCTGAGTGAAAAGTTATAGCATTTTTCGTGTGAAATAGTAGGTCACCGCGATTACATCGCTCGACAGTGCCTACAGCGGTGGAACCAATACCTCTCAGCGTTAAGCCTCAAAATTGGGATTGTCCAAAACAGTAGGTCATCGCTATTACCCCGCTCAGCGGTGCCTATAACGGTGGAACCAATACCACTCAGCAGTAAGCCTCAAAATGGAGATTCTGCTGAAACTTTTAATTTTCCAGGGACAGTTTGGTCTTTTTCCATGGCCCCAATCCATGAAAAACATGGGGTTAAATCCCCCAAAAGTATATTTCATCATCTTTTATTCAAATTCTTTCAATTTAAAATCATTCTCTCCCAAGAAAAAACCCTAGCCCCTCAAAGATTCAAGCTTAAGTTCAAGAAAACCACCAAGAACCTCCAAGAATTCTTCAATTAAGGTATGTTAGATGTTAATTCATGGGTTCCTTTCACCCGTGGAGTCCAAGAACCCAATTTCAAGTTTAAAAGAATATTTTTTACATGTTATCATGAATTTTAACCATGAATTCCCCACGAATTTTGATTTTATATTATGTTTATACATAATTTGTTGTTGAAGTTAAACCCTACACGTTTGAATGATGCTTACTCTTTGGTTTGTACCTTAAATTATGATTTAGTATTGAAATCATGATATTACTACATATTTAAAACTATTCCCATGTTTAAGCCATGAATTGCAAGTGTTTGATAAAATGCCCAAAGGAATGAGTTTTGAATAATGGTTACTTATCATGTCCTTAAGGTTTTGTACGGTCTTCTTGTTATTACAATCGAATCCTGGGGGTTTTTAATACCCAAAATCTAGCTACTTATCTAGTCTTCAGTAACTACAGAATGGTTCAGGATAGTTATGAGCATTTTTAGTTTAGTCAGTCACTATAAATAGCTAAACTTAGTTTAGTCCAGTATTTAGTGTCTTTCAGTTGGGAGTAGGATTTAGCACCGAGTGAATGCAGGGATGATGGCTTCCCCGTCAGTTAGGAAGAGTCATTAGTAGCAATTCCTGTATTCTAGAACCACATAGCCAGCATAGGATGAGGGGTGACCTGTCAGTTTAGGCTTGATACTGTAATACACTGAAAATCCAAACCAATGTTAGCGTTATCTTTCAAACTCATGCATAGTACATTATCATTCTTTGATAGTTTTATGAGTTAGTTTGAGGTATATTAAGGCCCCAAATAACTTCCATCTATTAGACGAATCAAAATAATTCTTACCGATTGAAATTTTGATAAGAATGTTGCTTTAGTCAATATCAAATGAGCATATCTTTTTCTCTATTGATTATTTTCCATATCAAGACCCACCAAGTTGTGAAAATTTTAATTAGCTTTCTAACGATACCAATTTCGCCCACATCCGATACTCGAGTGTGAAGTTATGGCACTTTTAATGCAAAATAGTAGCCCAACGCGATAAGGCCGCATCGTGGTGATGGGCAATTTTACGTTCGTCAATTCTAGTGTTCCACCATGATAATCACCACGTCGCACCAAGGGGACAATTTGCAATTGTTCTTTTCCAGTGGGGGACCGCGATTGGCACCGCATCGCGCCGAAAGTTCAGTTGGGAATTGTCCATTTCCAGTGGCTCAACGCGATAGCACCGCACAGTGCCATTGGTCAAAATGAGAATCATAAGCTTTCCAGTGTCCCGACGTGATTGTATCGCATCACACCGGAGCCAAAAATTGGGATTTTTCAGATCGCAATTTAATTTTTCAAGGACCGTTTGGTCATTTCCCAAAGCCCCAAATTCATCCAAATACGGGATTTAAGCCCTAATAAAGCATTAGTTGCTCATTATTTCACAATTCTCTCAATATGTTTATGCTTGGTCACGTATTCTCAATATTTACAGATTTTATGCATCTTCAGTAGTTACAGATTTTATACGCTCTATTCAGTATTTCATGCTATCTATTTATTCAGTCAGTTATTATTCATGCATATGAAACCATGCATATTAGCCTACCTCATTTAGCATACTAGTACATTCAAAGTACTGAGAACATACTCTTTTCTTGCACTATGATGTATCATATCATAGGTTCAGATGCTCAGTTCCTGGATCGCACATAGACCTTCCAGATTATCAGCCAAAGCAGTGGTGAGTCCTCATATTTTGAGGACAGACTATATTTATTTTCATGCTTTGAGTTCAGTAGTTAGTTGGAGTTAGTTGGGGCCTGTCCCATCGAATCTTATTCAGTCAGTTTAGAGGCTTTCAAATATTTCAGACTGTTAGTAAGTTCTAAGATTTTAGTTGTCATTGTCAGATATTTTATCAGTATTATTAGTTTTGCTTACAGATTTTATCAGATTCATTACTTAAATCTTTATGGCATTCCTCAGATAAATTCCGCATATGACTTTTTGTGATCAGTTTTACTTAGTGCTCACAGTAGGTACTAGCACATGGGTTAGCTTGTAGTTCCTCGGGACTGTAAGCACCATGTGGTGCCCAGGATGTATTCCTGTGGCATTACAAACTTGATATCAGAGCCAGGTTTTAAAGTGTCCTAGGAAGTCTAAAAGCCACGTCAAGTAGAGTCTTATGCATGGGTGTGAAGCGCACCATACTTATGGACAAGAGGCTACGAGGCATTTTAGGAATTTTTTTCCTTTTTTTAGTATTCACGTCGTGCGACTGAGCATGAGCTCATGTTAAACTATCTGTGTAATCTATTGTTTCTTTCGTTTATAGAACATGCCTCCCAGAAAGACAAACAGAAGAAAAACGTAAACTAACCAATACCTCCGCTCATTCAGGAAGATCTCCTAAATGAGCATATTTCTCATGCAGAGTTCATAGCTGTATTCACTACTCTAGCTCACTTTTTAGTGACTCAGAATACTCAGCCAACTACTGTTCTAGCCAACCTAGTGGCCAATACTACCGCAGCTAGGATTCGGGACTTTACCCGAATGAACCCTCCCCTATTTTCAAGATCTAAATCTAAAAAGGATCCATAGGAATTTTTAGACATGGTCCAGAAGGTAATATATATTATGGGGGTAACTGCTAGTGAGAGTGTTGATTTATCTGCCTATCAGTTGCAAGATGTGGCTTATACATGGTTTAAGCAGTGAAAGGTAGATAAAGACGCAGATGCAGGGCCTATAGAATGGGAAGAGTTTGCTACTGCCTTCTTAAATTGGTTCTTTATGGTAGAGTTGAGAGAGGCTAAGGTATTTGAGTTTATTAATTTGAGGTAGGGCAACATGAGTGTGAAGGAGTATTCCCTCAAGTTTACTCAATTAGCTAGGTATGCTCCTCATGTGGTAGTTGATAGCAGGTCTAAGATGAGCAAGTTTATGTCTGGTATATCTGATAGTGTGGTCAAAGAGTATAGGACTGTAATACTGATTAAGGAGATGGACTTATCTGGGTTGATGATCCATGCTCAATAGATTGAGGAGTAGAAGACTAAGGAGAGAGAGAGGGAGAAAAAGAGGGCTAGAATGGGTAGCATTAATTTCAATTAGCCAAGGTCAGAAGGTGGAAACCTGTAAGACCCGACAAAATCATAAGCTTAACTCAGTTCTTTAAGTATTATTTAGAGGTCCCAGACTTGAAAATTTTAGTTAAGTATTCAGATTTAATGTTATTTTAGCCTTTGTAGGTTGGCGACTCTATTTTATGACCCTCATGACCTTAAAGTATTGATTTTTAGGTTGAATAATGATCAGGAATGTCAGTGGGTGTTACTGAACAAGTTTAGGATATTTTGGACTTCGTTTGAAATATATTTGAAAGCTCAAACCAGTGGATCGACGCGATCTCGCCGCTCCGCGTCGCCCATCACATCGATGACTATTTTTCTCCAGCTCCCAGTGCAAATTCCAGTAAACCGATGCAGACTAGACACAATGCATTGGCCATCATGTCGATGCCAATGAAGCGGCGCATCGGTCTGTGCATCGCTAGGCCAGTTTTTCATTCATTTAAAAAAACAGTGTCCAAAGGGGTAAATGGTTTATTTTCCTCACTTCGACCCAGCCCCTAAAATACGAAATTCATCCCTCACAAAGCAAATTATACTTTTTTCTCTTGAATTGCTCTCAAGAGAAAAACCCTAGAACATCAATTTCAAAATCAATTCTCAAGAAAACTCCATAAATCTTCAAGAATTCAATTGTTAAGGTATGTCAAGTGTTCATCCAAGGTTCCCTTCCACCCTTGGAGTTCAAGAATCTATTTTTAAAATTTTATGTGTATTGATTTCATGAATTTCATGTTGGGTTTGATTATATTCATGATTATAATGATTAATTGGGTTTCTAATCTATGTTTTGTTACAAGTTTCATATGGAGTTATTTGATATATATCTAGAATCATGTGAATTCATGCTAAACCCTTGAAATTGTAAATGAGGATTTGAATTATGGTGCCTATATGTGGTTAGTGTCATGTGCATGGATTATGTGCTCCGAGTGTTTGTAAATATGCTAATATGACTTAACAAGTGTAAGCATATCGTGCTATTATGTGATCTCACTCATGCATAGGATCATGTACATCAAGTGTTTGGTAAAATGTCTAGATGAATGCATCGTTAGTGAGTAAGTATTGTATGCTACTAAATTCACGCAGTGTTTTACTTTTTATGCTATCGAGTCATGGGGGTATTTAAAACCCGAAAAACCTAGCTATTTACTAGAGCTATAGTAGTTATAGAATAGTTTTAGTAGTACTCAGTAATCAGTCTCAGTTCATCCTTCAGTTCAGAACTCAGTAGTATTCAGTCCAGAACTGAGTAAACTCAATTAGTTCAAAGAATTCAGTTATGAATCAGTTCAGAATCCAATGAACTTAGTTTAGTTTTGTCAGTTAACATAATTAGTAATAGTTCAGTCTAACCTAGAACAGTTTAGAAATAAGTCCAGTGTCTATTCAGTTGGGTGTAGGATTCAGCACCGAGTGAACCCAAGGATAGGGACTCACATGCCAGTAGAAGGTGTGATCCTTAGAAGCAGTCCTTGCATCCCGGAATGACGTAGCCAGCGTAGGTTGAGACATCAACCTGCTAGTTGAGGGTTGATAAGGTGTTTTAACCTGCTAGTTGAGGGTACCACCATTCTCATTCAGAGTACCTGCCAGATGAGGGTGACTCAGCTTGTCTTTACCAGTGGTACAGTACTGATACCCTTCCAGCTGGGGTTTCAAGTTGGACCTAAATCAGATCAGAGAGAGGTATGTCGATTAGATGCTTACCTCCTATAGTCTCAGTTTCAGTTCCAGTGTCAGAATAGAACTTATTCAGTTCTACAGAAATCAAGACTGTCAGACATAATCACTCAGTTCAGTATAGAACTCAGAATAGTTCCACAAAATCTGGACTGTCAAATATAGTCACTCAGTTTAGAGTAATACAGTATCAGTAAACTCAGGTATCAATAAAATAGTGATTCAAAACTCAGTATTTAGTGTTAACCATGACCTCAGTTACAGTTGAAGTATTCATGCATGTACTCTCTTTCAGTTATGTTCATGTTATTCAATCAATTATTGTTCATGCATATCAGTCTACCTCACTTAGCATACAAATACATTCAAAGTACTGACGCATACTTTTCTTTTACGCTATGATGTCTTATATCATAGGTTTAGACGCACAGGCTCTTGACCGTACTTAGATGCTCAGACTTTTCAGCAGCAGATTTAGTGGTGAGTCCTCATAGTTCGAGGACATGATTATTACTTTAGTATCTCAGTTTATCAGTTTTTAGTAGTCAGGGTTAGTTGGGGTCTTGTCCCATCAACTCCTTATTCAGACAGTTAGAGGCTTTTTAGACTAAAGTAATTTTTCAGAAAGATGTTCAGTTTACAGTATTGATTTTACTATTCAGTAATTGATTTTTAGTTTTGTACTTTATGGCTATTTTTGCCTAAATTCTCCATTTTACAGTATTGTTATTCATTCATTGCAGCAGGTATCAGTCATGGGTTAGCTTGTGGTCCTTTAGGATTATAAGCATCGTGTAGCGTTTGGGGTATAGCTCGGGGCGTTACAAACTTGGTATCAGAGCTTAAGGTTCAACAGAGTCCAAAAAATTCTGAAAGTCGCGTCTAGTAGAGTCTTGTACAGGGGTGTGTAGCGTGCCACAATTATGGACAAGAGGTTATTAGATGTTTTAGTAAAAGTTTTCCTTTTTTCAGCATTTATGTCGTGCGAGTGAGCATGAGCTACATTTAAACTATCAATCTAATTCATCTCTTCCTTATTCTTCAAGAATATGTCTTCCAGAGAAGATAACGAAAGAAGTAATGAAAACCAGTCAGCCCCTCCGCCCGTTCAGGTAGATCACCTGAATGAGCATGTTTCTTATGCTGAATTTAGAGCTACTTTCACTGCCTTAGCTCATTCAATAATTGATCAGAATAATCAACTGGTTCTTATTCTATCTAGGCTTATGGATCATGCTCTATAGAGTGAGAAGGAGAGCATGGGAGAAAGGGGAAAAAGAATAAGAGGGCCATAATGTCAAGGCTAAGGAGTGCCCAAAAAAATCCTATTTGATAGAGATGTGGAAGAAACCACCCGGTATCTACAGAGCTGTAGTGATGTATGTTTCTGATGTGGTAAGACAGGTTACAGGGTTAGACAGTGTCCTTAGGTGGGTTTACAGAGTCAGCTTAATCGTCCTCCAGCTCAATCCGGTCGCCCAAATCAGCAGGGTACCACTTCCAGTGCCACCAGATGGCAACGCCCTAATAAAATCTATGCATTTCAATCCAGACAGGATCAAAAAAGTTCTCCTAATATGGTCAATGGTATGTTACAAGTTTTCCATTTACATGTTTATGCTTTGTTAGATCCAAGAGCTTCTTTGTCTTTTGTTACTCCTTATATAGCTGTCGACTTCAGAGTCAGTCTCAAAATTTGAGCAGAGCGTTTCTCATTCTCTACCCTAGTATCATGCCCGGCGGGTATACAAGAACTGTCCAGTTATGGTATCTCAGAAAGTCACTTCAGCGAACTTAGTCAAGTTAGAAATGACTGAGTTTGATGTCATTCTCGGTATGGATTGGATTTATTCCTGCTATGCCTTAGTCAACTGCAGAAATAGAATTATCCAGTTTCAATTTCCTAATGAACCCATCCTAGAGTGGAGGGGTAGTACTTCAACACTTAGGGGTCAACTTGTTTCCTACCTAAGGGCAAGAAAAATGAGATCTATGGGATTTGTCTACCTTCTAGTTTGAGTCCAAGACTCTAGTTTAGAAACCCCTAATCTTGAACCAGTATCGGTAGTATGTGAATTCCCTGATGTGTTTCCCGAAGATCTTTTCGGAGTTCCTCCCGAAAGGGAAATCGACTTCAGAATAAACCTTCTTCAAGATACTCATCCATGTCTATTCTACAATACAAAATGGCCCCAGTAGAATTCAGGAAGTTAGAAGAAAAGTTGAAGGATCTCCTAGATAAGGGATTCATCAGACCCAGTATTTCCCCGTGGGGTGCACCAGTTCTATTCGCGTGTAAGAAAGACGATTCTCTCAGTATGCTTATTGACTACCATTAGTAAAATAAAGTCACGGTCAATAACAAGTATCTACTTTATAAAGTCGATGACTTTTTTGACCAAATTCAGGGTGCCAGTTACTTTTCTAAGATAGATCTCAGATCAGGATATCATCAGCTCAGATTCAGGAAATGTGACATTCCAAAAATAGCCTTCAGAATCCGATATGGTCACTTCGAGTTTCTAGTCATGTCCTTTGGTATTACTAATGCCCCAACAACTTTCATGGGCTTAATGAGTCGCGTGTCAAGCAGTACTCCAATATGTTCATTATATTCTTCATCGATGACATTCTTGTTTATTTCCGTAGCGAGAATGATCATGCAGATCATCTCCGAATTGTACTTCAGACTCTAAAAACCCATTAGCTATCATGATATCTATTCATGTCTTATATGTCAGCTCTATGATCATGGCTCATATTCGAGAACATTAGAGAAAATCATGTACGCTTACAGTTCCTAGTAAAAGGAATTTTAGTTCACTCAGTGTTATGATCCATGTTCCATGAATATAGAAAATCTAGACTCAGGTCATACAGCTCCTGACTCAGGTACCCATGTCATACTGTACAGTATGCTCAGTTCCCATGACCCATGCTACACTCCTAGCAATCGGCTAAATTCAGATTACGTCATGCATATCCTCAATTTAGATCTTTTGATAAATCCATGGTGTTGATATTCTATTCCTCAGACCTCAGTTATGTGTCGAGTTTGGTATAGTATTCATGCATACATTAGGTCCTCATGTTTTAACCCTTTAGTGGACTCTCCTTACAAAATAATATAGAGATAAGCGACTACTTAGGTGGAAGAAAGTAAAGGTTTCATGTTAAATGAAATAATTTTCATGCTTATCTTACATGAGGCTATAGATATGAACATAACCTTAAATGTCAGGTTAGTGTTCTAGTAAATGGCTAGTAAGAAGTTATATATAGTTGCTGAAGGGGGGAGGGGAATCAAAATTTTTCCTAAGAGGAGAAACTGAGAAAATACAGAGTATGAGTGTCTATTCAGATCCTTGATTTCTATTAGTCCCCGTCACATAACTATCAGATCCCAACATTTAGTTCCAGTTATAATCTCAATTACATTCTCAGTTACCATTTTAGTTACAGTCTCAGTTGAGTAATCAAATCAGTAACTTAGTTCAATTTCAGGTTTGCTTGACCATAGCATACAATTATCAGTTATTCAGTTATCAGTATTTCAGTACCTCAGTTTACAAGTTATTCTAGAATCATGTTATATGCTTGGTCTTGCATTCTCAAATAATATAGTTTACACTAATTCATGCTCAGTTATCTCATGTTACTTAGTCAATCCTTACCTCATATGTATACTACTCTACAGTTTCAGTCTTGTTATTCAAACTAAGTACAGTTCAGTCTTACATGCCCAGTATTCAGCTATCAGACATTCAGGTAATCATATAAGTTAGTAAGTTTATGCACTCATTCTCAGCACCTGTGTAAATATTTTTAGTAGTCTCAGGTGATGTGCTGTACTAAGGTGGGGAGTATAGTTGAGAGAGTATTCAAGGGATATGTATGATCTTGAAATTTTATAGTTGCAGTGCATAAGGCTTAGTCACTCCATCTTAGATGATGTTTCGTAGACTTGACTCATATTACAGAATTTTAGCCAAGATGTGATTTTCTTATTCAGCTGTTCTATTCAGCCCATGTCAAGATTCCTTGCTTTCTAAAGTCACTAGAACTCTATATAAAGAGTGTCAAGGATATGTTACAGTTGAGTACAAGTTTTTGGCATGAGTAAATCTGTAAAGACAATAATTCAGTTTAGCAGTCAAGCAACACCTTTGTATGGTTTGGCTTCCCATCTTTCCATCTAGTTGCACTATCAGAAGTCTCAGGAATGTAACTATTCCAAGATCGAGCAACCATGTAGTTGAGAGCTCATCTCAGTTCAGGTGTCATGCCTCAATTTTAGATCCCCGATATGTAGTCACGATTTAATTCGTAGGTACCCTATGCATCGTCTCAGTTTTTCTCAGTATCTCAGCTAAGTCAGCATTCTTTAGTGGACATAATGTCCCAAGAGGGAGATACACTATAATCCCCCGAGCTTTTAGGACCTAAACCTTCTATCTTCTCTTTACGTAACGAATCCACTTTGGAGAAGTGGATATTCATAGGTGGACCCTCATGTTCCAATCTCAGCCATAAGCCATGTATTCAGGGGCTCTATTCAATTCATAATATTCAGTTTATGTATCACGTTTCAGTCTTAGTTATGTTCTTATGTTCCCGTTAATGCATGTTTAGTAAATGATCTCAGGTTCATCAGTATTCCCAACTTAAGGTAATAGTCTTACTTAGATCAGTTTAGTTTCATGTTCAGTTATAGTTATAAACTTGGTATCAGTTACGATTGCATATTCAGTCATGTATTCATAAATCAGTTCAGTCATATACTCATGCATCAGATATGCATGTTTAGTTTGAAAACTCAGCTTATTATTAGTTTTAGTTAGGTGTTCCATGCTTCAGATATGCATGTTCAGTGTTTAAGCTAAGTCTATCAGTATTTCTTATCTTAGTCAGTCTCATTCGAGGATGAATGTTCCGAAGGGGGAGATATTGTAAGACCCAGAAAAATCCTAATCTTAACTCAGTCCTTTAAATATTTCTAAGAGGTTCCAGACTTAGAAAATTTTAGTTAAGTATTCAGATTTAGTGTTATTTTAGCCTTTGTAGGTTGACGACTCTATTTCACGACCCTCATGACCTTAAAGTAATAATTTTTAGGTTGAATCATGATCAGGAATGTCAGTGGGTGTCGACTCTATTTCACGACCCTCATGACCTTAAAGTAATAATTTTTAGGTTGAATCATGATCAGGAATGTCAGTGGGTATTCCCAAACAAGTTTCGGATTTTTTGGACTTCATTTGAAACTTATTTGAAATCTCAAACCAGTGGATCGATATGATCTCACCACGCCGCGTCGCCCATCGCATCGATGACTATTTTCTTCCATCTTCCAGTGCAAATTCCAGTGAAACGATGAAGACTTGATGTGACGCGTTGGCCATCGTGTCGATGCCAATGAAGCGAAACATCGGTCTGTGCATCGCTAGGCCATTTTTCATTCATTAAAAAAATAGTGTCCAGAGGGGTACATGGGACATTTTCCTCACTTCGACCCAGCCCCTAAAACATGAAATTCATCCCCCACAAAGCAAATTATACTATTTTTTCTCAAATTGCTCTCATGAGAAAAATCCTAGAACATCAATTTCAAAATTAATTCTCAAGAACACTCTATCAATCTTCAAGAATTCAATTGTTAAGGTATGTCAAGTGTTCATACAAGGGTCCCTTCCATCCTTGGAGTTTAAGAATCTATTTTTAAAACTTCAAGTGTATTGATTTCATGAATTTCATAGTGGGTTTGATTATATTCGTAATTATAGTGATTAATTGGGTTTCTAATCTATGTTTTGTTACAAGTTTCATGTGGATTTATTTGATATATGTCTAGAATCATGTGAATTCATGCTAAACCCTTGAAATTGTAAATGGGGATTTGAATTATGGTGCCTGTATGTGGTTAGTGTCATGTGTATTGATTATGTGCTCCGAGTATTTGTAAATATGCTAATTTGACTTGGCTAGTGTAAGAATATCATGCTATTATGTGATCTCACTTATGTATATCAAGTGTTTGGTAAAATGTCTAGATGAATGCATCGTTATTGAGCAAGTACTGTATGCTACTAAATTCACACAATGTTTTACTTTTCATGCTATTGAGTCTTGGGGGTATTTAATACCCAAAAAACTTAGCTATTTACTAGAGCTATAGTAGTTACAGAATAGTTTTAGTATTACTCAGTAATAAGTCTCAGTTCAATCTTCAGTTCAGAACTCAGTAGCATTCAGTCCAGAACTCAGTAAACTTAGTTAGTTCACAGAATTCAGTTAGTAATCAGTTCAGAATCCAGTGAAATCAGTTCAGTTCAGTCAGTTAACATGATTAGTAATAGTTCAGTACAACGTAGAATAGTTTAGAAATCAGTCCAGTGTCTATTCAGTTGGGAGTAGGATTCAACATCGAGTAAACCCAAGGATGGGGACTCACCTGCCAGTAGAGGGTGTGATCCTTAGAAGTAGTCCTTGTATTCCAGATCTACATAGCCAGCGTAGGTTGAGACATCAACCTGCCTGTTGAGATTTGGTGAGGTATTTTAACCTGCTAGTTGAGGGTCCACCATTCTCATTCAGAGAACCTTCCATATGAGGGTGACTCAACTTATCTTTACCCATGGCACGGTACTGATACCCTTACAGCTGGGGTTACAGGTTGGACTCTAATTAGATCAGAGAGGGGCATGTCAGTTAGATGCTTTCCTTCCACAGTCTCAGCTTCAGTTCCAGTCTTAGTTTAGAACTCAGTTCAGTTCTACAAACATCAGGACTATCAGACACAATCACTCAGTTTAGTACAAAACTCAGGATAGTTCCACAAAATTAGGATTGTTAGATACAGTCACTCAGTTAGTAGTAATAACATATCAATAAACTCAGATATCAGTAAAACAGTGATTCAGTACTCAGTATTCAGTGTTAACCATGACCTTAGTTACAGTTGAAGCATTCATACATGTAGTCTCTTTAAGTTATGTTCATGTTATTCATTCTGTTATTGTTTATGCATATGAACCGATGTATATCAGCCTACCTCACTTAGCATACCAGTATATTCAAAGTACTAACACATATTTTTCTTTTGCGCTATAATATCTTATATCATAGGTTCAGACGCACGGGCTTCTGACTATACCTGGCAGCCCAGACTTTTGAGCAGCAGATTAGTGGTGAGTCCTCACAGTTTGTGGACATAATTATTACTTCAGTATCTCAGTTTATCAATTTTTAGTAGTCAGGGTTAGTTGGGGGTTTGTCCCATCAACTCCTTATTCAGAGAGTTAGAGGCTTTTCAAACTAGAGTGATTTTTCAAATAGATGTTTATTTTACAGTATTAATTTTAGTATTCAGTAATTGATTTTTAGTTTTGAACCTTATGACTATTTCTGCCTAAATTCTATATTTTATAGTATTCTTATTCAGTTATTGTAGCAGGTACTATTCATGGGTTTGCTTGTGGTCCTGTGGGATTATAAGCACCGTGTAGCATTTGGGGTACAGATTCTGGGCATTACAAACTTGGTATCAGAGCCTAAGTTTTAATAGAGTCCTAGGAAGTCTGAAAGCCGTATCTAGTAGAGTCTTGTGCATGGGTGTGTAGCTCACCACACTTATGGATAGGAGGTTATTAGATGTTTTAGTAAAAGTTTCCCTTCTTTCAGCATTCATGTCGTGAAAGTGAGCATGGCTCTAGTTAAAATTTAAGTCTAATTTATCTCTTCTTTATACTTCCGGAACATGTCTTCCAGATAAGCTATCGAAAAAAGTAATGAAAACCAGTCAACCCCTCCGCCCGTTCAGGTAGATCCCCTGAATGAGCATTTTTCTCATGTTGAATTTAAAGCTGAGTTCACTGCGTTAGCTCATTCAATAGTTTCTTAGAACAATCAGTTGGCTTTATCCAATCTAGGCTTATGGATCATGCTCCACAGAGTAAGGAGGAGAGGCATAAGAGAAATGGGATGTGTCTACCATCTCGTTCAAGTCCAGGACTCTAGTTCAGAAACCCCTAATCTTGAACCAGTGTCAGTAGCATATGAATTCCCTTATGTGCTTCCTGAAGATCTTCCCAAAATTCCTCCCAAAAGGGAAATCTTCTTCGGAATAGACCTTCTTCTAGATACTTAGCCATGTCTATTCCGCCATACAAAATGGCTAGAACTCAGGGAGTTAGAAGAACAGTTGAAGGATCTCCTATATAAGGAATTCATCAGACCCTGTGTATCCCCGTGGGGTGCACCAGTTCTATTCGTGTGTAAGAAAAACGATTCTATCAGTATGCTTATTGACTGCCGTCGATTAAATAAAGTCATGGTCAAGAACAAGTATCCACTTTCTAGAGTCGATAACTTGTTTAACCAAATTAAGGGTGCCAATTACTTTTCTAAGATAGATCTCAGATCATGCTATCATCAGCTCGGAGTCAGGGAATGTGCCATTTTGAAAACAACCTTCATAACTCGGTATGGTCACTTTAAGTTTCTAGTCATGTCCTTTGGTCTTACTAATGCCGCAAAATCTTTCATGGTCTTAATGAGTCTCATGTTCAAGTAGTACTTAGACATGTTCATCATATTATTCATCGATGACATTCTTGCCTATTACCATAGCGAGAATGATCATGCAGATCATCTCCGAATCGTAGTTCAGACTCCCGAAACCCATTAGTTATCATGATATCTATTCATGTCTTATATGTCAACACGATGATTATGGCTCATATTCGAGCATGTTATCAAAAATCATGTACGCTTATGGTTCCTAGTATAAGGAATTTCAGTTCACTCAGTGTTACGAACCATGTTCCACGAATACAGAAACTCTAGACTCAGGTCATGCAACTCATGACTCAGGTACCCATGTCATGCTATACAGTATGTTCAGTTCCCATGACCCATGCTACACTCCTAGCGATCGGCTAAATTCAGATTATGTCATGGATATCCTCACTTTAGATTTTTTGATAAATCCATATGTTCATATTCTATTCCTCAGGCCTCAGTTAAGTGTCGAATTTGGTATAGTATTCATGCATACATCAGGTCCTCATGTTTTAAACCTTCAGTGGACTCTTCTTCCAAAATAATGTAGTGACGATCGATTGCTTAGGTGGTAGAGAGTAAAGGTTTCATGTTAAAGAAAATATTTTTGCATGCTTGTCTTACATGAGGCTGTAGCTATGAATATAAGGTTGAATGTCAGGTTATAATGCTAGTAAATAGCTGGAAAGAAGTTGTATATAGTTGCTGAAGGAGAGGGGGGAATCAGAATTTTTCTTTAGAGAAGAAGCTGAGAAAATATAGAGTGTGAGTGTCTATTCAGATCCTCGATTTATGTTAGTCCCTATCACATATCTATCAGAGACCAACATTCAGTCCCAGTTATAGTCTCAGTTATAGTCTCAGTTTCCGCCTTAGTTACAGTCTCAGTCACAGTCTCAGTCGAGTAATAAGATCAGTAACTCAGTTCAATTTCAGGTTTGCTTGGCCATAGTGTACAGTTATTAGTTATTCAGTTATCTGTATTTTAGTACCTTAATTTAAAAACTATTTCAGAATCATGTTATACGCTTGGCCTTGCATTCTCAAATAATATATTTTTAATGAATTCATGCTCAGTTATCTCATGTTACTCAGTCAGTCCTGACCTCATATGCATAATACTCTACAGTTTCAGTCCAGTTATTCAAATTAAGTATAGTTCAGTCTTACATTCCCAGTATTCAGCTATCAAATATTTAGGTAATCAGATAAGTTAGTGAGTTTATGCACTCGTGCTAAGCACCCAGGTGAATATTTTTAGTAGTCTTAGGTAATGTGCTGTACTAAGGTGGAGAGTATAGTTGAGAGAGTATTCAAGGGATATGTCTAAGATTGAAAATTTGTAGTTGCAGTGCATAAGGCTTAGTCATTCCATCTTAGATGATGTTTTGTAGACCTCAACTCATATTATGGAATTTTATCCAAGATGTGATTTTCTTATTCAGCTGTTCTATTCAGCCCATGTCAAGATTCTTTTCTTTCTAAAGTCACTAGAACTCTATAGAAATAGTGTCAAGGAATTGCTCCAGTCGAGTTCAAGTTTATGGCATGAGTAAATTAATAAAGCCAGTAATTCAGTTTAGCAGTCAAGTAGACAAGTTCGTATGGTTTGGTTCCCATCTTTCCATCTAGTCGCACTATCCAAAGTCTCAGGAATATAACTATTCCAAGATGGAGCAACCATGTGGTTGCGAGTTCATCTCAGTTTAGGTATTATGCCACATTTTTAGATCTCCGATATGTAGTCACAATTTAGTTCGTAGGTGCCCTGTGCATCGTCTCAGTTTTCCTCAGTATCTCAGCCAAGTTAGCATTCTTCAGGGGATATAATATCCTAGGAGGAGACGCACTGACATAATATCCCAAGGGAGAGATGCACTATAATCCCCCAAGTTTTTAGGACCTAAACCTTCCATCTTCTCTTTACATAAAAAATCTAGTTTGGAGTAGTGGGTACTCATAGGTTGACCCTGAAGTTCCAATCTCAGCCGTAAGCTATATATTTAGGAGCTTAGTTCAGTTCATAATATTCAGTTCATGTTTCACGTTTCAGTCTTAGTTAAGTTGTCATTTTCCCATTCATACATGTTTAGTAAATGATCTCAGGTCCATCAGTATTCCCAGCTAAAGGTAATAGTCTTTCTTAGATTATTTTAGTTCCATGTTTAGTTACAGTTATAAACTTGGTATCAGTTACCATTGCATATTTAGTCATGCATTCAAGAATCGCTTTAGTTATATACTCATGCATCAGATATGCATGTTCAGTTTGAAAACTCAGCTTATTAGTAGTTTTAGTTAGGTGTTTCATGCATCAGACATGCATGTTCAGCGTGTAAGCTCAGTCTATCAGTGTTTCTCCGCTTAGTCAGTCTCATTCGAAGACGAATGTTCCAAAGGGGGAGATATTGTAAGACTCCACAAAATCCTAAGCTTAACTCAGTCCTTTATAGCTTGTTAAGGGGTCCTAGACTTAAAATTTTTTAGTTAAGTATTCAAACTTAGTGTTATTTTATCCTTCGTAGGTTGGAGACTCTATTTCAAGACCCTCTTGACCTTAAAGTAATGATTTTTAGATTGAATCATGATCAGGAATGTCAGTGGGTGTTGACAGACAAGTTTTGGATTTTTTCAGACTTCGTTTGAAACATATTTGAAAGGTCAAACCAGTGGATCGACACGTTCTCGATGCGCCGCGTCACCCATCACGTCGATAACTATTTTCCTCCAGCTCCTAGTGCAAATTCCAGTGAAACGACAAGGACTCGATGTGGCGCATTGGCTATCGCATCGATGCTAATGATGTGGCACGCCGGTCTGTGCATTGCTAGGATAGTTTTTCATTCATTAAAAAAAAAAACGTCTAGAGTGGTAAATGGGACATTTTCCTCACTTTGACCCAGCCCCTAAAACACAAAATTCAGCCCTCACAAAGTAAATTATACTCTTCTCTCTCAAATTGCTCTCAAGACCAAAACCCTAAAACATCAATTTCAAAATCAATTCTCAAGAACACTCCATCAATCTTCAAGAATTCAATTGTTAAGGTATGTCAAGTGTTCATCCAAGGGTCCCTTCCACTCTTGGAGTTCAAGAATCTATTTTTAAAACTTCAAGTATTAGATTTCATGAATTTCATATTGGGTTTGATTATATTCATGATTATAATGATTAATTCGGTTTCTAATCCATGTTTTGTTACAAGTTTTCTGTGGAGTTATTTGATAAACGTCTAGAATCTTGTGAATCCATGCTAAACCCTTGAAATTGTATATGGGGATTTGAATTATGGTGCCTATATGTGGTTAGTGTCATGTGCATGGATTATGTGCTCCAAGTGTTTGTAAATATGCTAATATGACTTGACTTGTGTAAGCATATCATGCTATTATGTGACCTCACTCATGCATAGGATCATGTACATCAAGTGTTTGGTAAAATGTCTAGATGAATGCATCATTAGTGAGCAAGTATTGTATGCTACTAAATTCATGCAGTGTTTACTTTTCATGCTATCGAGTCCTTGGGGCATTTAATACCCAAAAAATCTAGCTGTTTACTGGAGCTATAGTAGTTACAAAATAGTTTCAATAGTACTCAGTAATCAGTGTCAGTTTAGCCTTTAGTTTAGAACTCAATAGTATTCAGTTCAGAACTCAGTAAACTCAGTCAGTTCACAAAATTTAGTTAGTAATCAGTTCAGAATCTAGTGAACTCAGTTCAATTCAGTTAGTTAACATGATTTGTAACAGTTTTGTCTAGCCTAGAACAATTTAGAAATCAGTTCGGTGTCTATTTAGTTTGGAGTAAGATTTAGCACCAAGTGAATCCAAGGATGGGGACTCACATGCCAGTAGAGGGTGTGATTGATGATAGGCGGATTTACACGCCTATATCAATATATTTTACCCATATTTTAGCCTAGTTTTGAGAACAAATTATATATTTCATGTACTTTTAGTCCTTTTTCCTGTAAATGAGCTAACACGCATGATTAGTAAAGTTTCAGGTATAAATGATGCAGAATTCAGCATTTTATGGCTTACTTGACGCAAAAGAAAGATCACGAAGGAAGGGAAGGGAGTTTACACGCCTAAGGACCAAAACTGCTGCATGGAAAATTTGTCCCGGGCTAAAACAGCAATTCTGAAGACTTTGGGGTCTTACAGACACAAAACTGGATTTTGACAATGATACATTAACCTAGTACAATTAGGTTATGTATTTCATTATTTTATGTGGATTATGATAATGTTACCTTAACCTAGTACATTTGGGTTAAGGATTTCATTAGTCTAATAGGATTTGGTTATTTATTTCATTAGCTTAGTAGGATTAGGATATGGGTATTATAAATACCCTATCATGCTAGAGATTTTAGAACATCTTCTTAACTTCTAATCTTACATTCATCATTCAACAATTAATTTTCTTCCATCCCTCTCATCTTCCACTACAAACACTTCTAATCTACTCTTCTATTCTTAAACTCCACAACAAGAGAATCGTTACTTGCTAAGGAATCACGCCTCACGCCTATCACTTGATCTACACGCCATTACTCAATATCGTGATATAATAACAATGTCAATCGTGATTTCCTTCGCATTCATGGGTAACTAAACTTCTCTGTTGGGGTTATGGAAGCTGAATGAGTTACTATCTATTGCTGTGAGTTTGTGAGTTCGAGGCACGTATATTGCTTATATCATTATTCTCTTCATCTTAATCTACATTCTTTGCGGTTGCAAACGCAAGAATACGCCAGTCTAACATTTAACTTGTTCGAGAGAAAAGTTATTTGTCTGGAAAAGAGATAATGTCAAGGTAGTAGGACACCCTTTCCTATTAAAAAGCTAGTGTCGTAACTGGACTAACCTCTTGGAGAATTCGTACCGTTAGACACGCTTTAATCTCGAGAGAGTTAAAGTGAAATAGTCCTTGTTTAGGTCGAGAGACGCTTGGATTTACCATCGACTACAATCCTCTATAAGCAATTGCATGTCAGAATTCTACACACTCATAGCCAATAGAGACGTATACCTCAGAAGGTGGACATAACCCCAACGCTTTAATTCTCATTGTTTACAACCAACGTAACAATCTCTCTCTTTTTACTTTATTATTTTCAGCTTTTGTTTACATTACTTGCAAAACAAGAATCCCCCCTTCTTACGAGACTTGCACCAAAAGTTTAGTAATTTTACTTACTTGTTGGCCAAGCTATTCCCTGTGGGATCGACACCCAACCCAGGTTGGGTTCTATATTTGCTAACGACCGCTTTACACTCCTACGAGAGCTGTAGATTGAGCGTTATCAGTGATCCCTAGAAGCAATCCTTGCATTCCAGAACTACGTAGACAACGTAGGTTGAGACATTAACCTGCCAGTTGAGCGTTGATGAGGTGTTTTAACTTGCCAGTTGAGGGTGCCACCATTCTAATTCAGAGCACCTCCCAGATGAGGGCGACTCTACTTGTCATTACTTGTGGAATGGTACTGATACCCTTCCAGCTGGTGTTATTGGTTGGACCCCAATCAAATTAGAAAGAGGCATATAGTTTAGATGCTTACCTCCCTCAGTCTCAGTATAGAACTTAGTTCAGTTCTACAAAAATCAGGACTGTCAGACACAATCACTCAGTTTAGTATAAAACTCAAAATAGTTCCACAGAATCAGGACTGTCACATACAGTCACTCAGTTAGCAGTAATATAGTATCAGTAGACTCAGATATCAGTAAACCACTAATTCAGAACTCAGTATTCATTGTTAACCATGACCTCAGCTACAGTTGAAACATTTATGCATGTACTCTATTTCAGTTATGTTTATGTTATCCAGTCAGTTATTGTTCATGCATATGAACCCATGCATATCAGCCTACCTCAGTTAGCATACCAGTATATTCAAAGTACTGACACATACTTTTCTTTTAAGCTATGATGCCTTATATCATAGGTTCAGATGCACGGGCTCCTTACCGTACTTAGCAGCCTAAACTTTTTAGCACCAGATTTAGTGGTGAGTCTTCATAGTTCAAGGACATAATTATTACTTCAGTATCTCAATTTTTAATAGTTGGGGTTAGTTGGGGGCTTGTCCCATCAACTCGTTATTCAGACAGTTAGAGGCTTTTCAGACTAGAGTGATTTTTCCAACAGATGTTCAGTTTATAGTATTGATTTTAGTATTTAGTAATTGATTTTTAGTTTTGAACCTCATGGCTATTTCCACCTAAATTCTACATTTTATAGTATTGTTATTCAGTTATTACAGCAGGTATCATTCATGGGTTAGCTTATGGTCCTTTGGGATTATAAGCACCGTGTAATGTCTGGGGTACAAACATGGGGCGTTACATAACCATCCTCAGTTTCATCATAAATCTTCAGTCCCAGCTCCATCTTCAGCTAGTACCCTAGTACCTAAATTCATAAATGATATTTGGGATAGTGCGCCAGGCTCTAAGTCCCAAGGCAGTGTTAATAGTGGTCACACAAATCCTTTTTGCTAAAAACATGGTAGAAACCATCAGGGTAAGTGTAGAGTGGGCAATGATGTATGCTTTGGGTATGGCAAGCCAGGCTATCAGATTTGGTAGTGTCAGGTAGTTTCTTAGAAAGGTAGGGATTTGCGCTAATAGGGCCAGTCCCATTAGTCATCAGTTCCAGTTGACCACCCAACTCAGTAGGGTACCACTTCCAGTGCTACCGGTGGTCAGCGTTAAAATAGATTGTATGCTCTTAAGTCCCGACAGTATTAGGAAAATTCTCTTGATGTAGTCACTGGTACGTTACAGGTCTTTTATTTATATGTTTATGCTTTATTAAACCATGGAGCTTCTCTTTCTTTTGTAAGCTTTTATATAGCCATCAACTTCAGAGTCAGCCTTGAAATCTTAGTAGAGCCTTTTTCAGTGTCTACCCAGTAGGTGTATCTATTGTAGCCAGACAAGTATACAGGAGCTGTCTGGTCATAATATCTCAGAAAGTCACTTAAGTGGATCTTGTGGAGTTAGAGATGATGAATTTTGACATCATTCTCGACATGGATTGGCTCCACTCATGCTATGCTTTAGTTGATTGTAGAAACAAAGTAGTTCATTTTTAGTTTTTAAATGAGTCAGTCCTTGAATAGAGGGCTAGTACTATAACTCTTAAGGGTCAGCTTGTTTCGTACCTTAGGGCGAGAAAAATGATAACCAATGGGTGTATTTATCATCTTGTCCAAGTTAAAGACTCTAATTTCGAGACTCCTAACCTTGAGTCAGTTTCAGTAGTGAGGGAATTTAGAGATGTGTTTCCCGAAAATCTTCTCGGAGTCTCTCCCGAAAGGAAAATTGACTTCAGAATAGAACTTCTTCCAGATACTCAGCCTATCTCTATTCTGCCATATATAATGGCCCTAGCTAAACTCAAGGAGTTGAAAAAATAGTTGAAAGATCTCTTTGATAAGGGATTCATCAGGCCCAATATCTCCCCATGGGGTGCACCAGTCTTATTCGTGCGTAAGAAAGATGGTTCTCTTAGAATGTGCATTGACTACCGTCAGTTGAACAAAGTCACAATAAAAAACAAGTATCCAATTTACAGAATTTATGACTTGTTCGACCAACTTCAAGGTGCCAGTTATTTTTTTAAGATTGATCTCAGATAAGACTATCATCATCTTAGAGTCAGAGAATGTAACATTCCAAAAATAGCTTTCAGAACTCGGTATGGTTACTTTGAATTTCTAGTCATGTCCTTCGATCTCATAAATGCCTCAGTAGCCTTTATGGACTTGATGAACCGAGCGATCAAGAAGTACTTGGACATGTTCGTTATAGTCTTCTTTGATGACATACTTATCTACTTCCATAACAAAAATGACCATGCAAACTACCTCAGAATAGTATTACAGACTCTTAGAGCCCATAAGTTTTTGCTAAATTCAGTAAGTGTGAATTTTGGATAAGATCAGAGCTTTTCTTGGCCATATTATTTTCGGTGATGGCATTAGAGTCGTTCCTCAAAAGACCTAGGTGATGAGAAACTAGCCCAGAACGATCTCTCTGTTAGATATTAGGATTTTCTTGGGTTTGGATGGATATTACCAATGGTTTATTGAAGGATTTTTTCTATTGCATCCCTCATGTCCATATTGACTCAGAAGAAAGTTAAATTTTAGTGGTCAGATTTTTGTAAGAAGAGTTTTTAGGAGTTAAAGACTCGACTCACTACAACCCTAATTTTTACATTGCCAGATAGTTCAGATGGGTTTGTTGTGTACTGTGATGCTTCCAGAGTTAGGTTGGGATGCGTTTTGATGTAGAGGGGTAAGGTAGTGGCCTATGACGCTAGGCAGCTTAATCCCCATGAAAAGAATTACCCTACCCATGATGTTGACTTAGTAGCTATTGTGTTTGCCTTAGAGATTTGGAGGACTATTTGTATAGGGTGCATATTGATATGTCCATAGATCACAAAAGCTTGCAGTATGTGTTTTCATAGACGAATTTGAATCTGTGCCAGAGGAGATGGTTAGAATTATTGAAAAATTATGATATGAGTGTTTAGTATTACCCGGGCAAGGCCAATATAGTGGAAGATGCCCTAAGTAGATTGTCTATGGGTAGTGTTGCTTATGTTGAAGGTGATAAGAAGAAGTTAGTTAGAGAAGTTCATCAGCTTGCCAGATTAGGTGTTCGTTTGGTTAATTCAGCTGAGGGCAGTGTTTGGGTTCAGAATAGGTTAGAATCTTCTTTAGTTGCCGAAGTAAAAGAAAAGTAAGACTGGGATCCTAGTCTAGTGAAGTTGAATGAGTCAGTCAGAGATCATAAAGTAGTGATTTTCTCCCAAGGGGGAGATATGGTGTTGCATTGCCATGGAAGATTGTGTGTGCTATGTATTGATGAGTTGAGACAGTGAATTCTTGGAGAAGCACATGGTGCGCATTACTCTATTTCTCCAGGGGCCATGAAGATGTACCGCAATCTGCGGGAAATCTTTTGGTGAAATGGGATGAAGAGGAATATTGTAGAGTTTGTGGCTAAGTTCTCCACTTGTCCGCAGGTTAATATTAAACATTAGAAGCTAAGTGGGTCTATGAAGGAGTTCAATATTCCCACATGGAAGTGGGAGGGATTGAACATGGATTTTGTGACAGGTTTACGTCGTACTCATCAGCAGCATAATTCGATTTGGGTCATTGTGGACAGGATGACCAAATCAACTCATTTCTTGCTAGTCCATACGTTCATTTTAGCCGAGGACTATACCAAACTCTATCTTAGAGAGTTGGTCAGGTTTCACAGTGTTCCATTATCTATCATCTTAGATAGAGGTACTCAGTTTACCTCTTACTTTTGGAAATATTTTCAGAAGGGTATTGGTACCCAAGTTCACCTCAGTACAGCCTTTCACCCTCAGACAGATATTCAATAAGAAAAGACCATTCAGACCCTTGAAGATATGTTGAGAGCGTGTGTAGTCGAATTTAAGGAAAGTTGGGATGATCACTTGCCTCTGATTGAATTCATGTATAATAATAACTATCATTCCAGTATTCAGATGGATCTATTTGAGGCTCTACATGGAAGAAGATGTAGATCACCGATTGGTTGGTTTGAAGTAGGAGGGCCTGACTTGGTGTTTGATGCTTTGGAGAAAGTTTAGTTGATCAGGGAGAGACTTAAGGCAACCCAGAGCCGACAGAAATCATATGCAGATGTGAGGAGGAAAGATATTGAGTTTAAGATTGGTGATTTCGTATATATAAAGATCTCTCCCATGAAGGGAGTCAATAGGTTTGGTGAGAAAGAGAAGTTTAGTCCATGATATGTTGGCCCTTACAGGATTTTGAGCCATTTCAGAAAGGTGGCTTATGAGCTTGAGTTGCCTGCGAACATAGAATTAGTGCACCCAGTATTCCATATCTTTTTGTTGAAGAAGTGTATTGGTGACCCAGTTGTAGTTGTTCCCTTAGAAAGCGTAGATGTTCAGAATAGTCTTTCCTATGAGGAAATTTCAGTCAAAATTCTTAATTGACAAATTCGTAGACTAAGGAACAAAGAAGTTCCCCTAGTCAAAGTTCTTTGGCGAAATCCGTCCATTGAGGGAGACACTTGGGAAGAAGAAGCAGATATGTGGACCAAGTACCCTCATCTTTTCTCCGCAAACTCAGACTCAGCTTAAGGTAACAATCTTCTTAGAATTTCTCTTTTCCATGCTCAATTTCAGCTGTATATCATTCTCATGTCAGTAATGCATTCACAAAACTAGTTCAGTCATGTGTTATATTTTAGACTCAGTCATGTAATCATGTTTTCATCACGTATATTCAACATGCAATCTCAGTTCCTCAGTATTTTAGCTTAATCAGTCTCATTCGAGGACGAATATTCCCAAGGGGCAGATTTTGTAATACCCCAAAAATCCAAACCAATGTTTGCATCATGTTTCAAGCTTATGAACAGTACATTATCATTCTATGATAGTTTTATGAGTTAGTTTGAGGTATATTAAGGCCCCAAATAACTCCCAGCTATTAGACGAATCAAAATAATCCTTACCGATTAAAATTTTGATAAGAATGTTTCTTTAGTTAACATCAAACTACAATATATTTTACTCTATTGAGAATTTTCTAGATCAAGACCCACCAAGTTGTGGAAAATTGAATTATCTTTCCAACGATACCAATTCCGCCCAAATTTGATACTCGGGTGAGAAGTTATGGCATTTTTAGTGCAAAATAGTAGCCTAACGCGATAAGGCCACATCGTGGTGATGGTTAATTTCACGTTCATCAATTTATAGTGTGCCACCGTGATAATTACTGTGTCGTACCAAGTGGACAATTCACAATTGTCCTTTTCCAGTGGGGCACCGCGATTGGCACTGCGTCATGCCGAAAGTCTAGTTTGGAATTGTCCGTTTCTAGTGGCGCAACGCGATAGCACCGGGTCATGCCGTTAGTCAAAACAAGGATCGTCAGCTTTCTAGTGTCCCGACGCAATTGTACCGCATCGCACCGGAGCCAAAAATTAGGATTTCTTAGTTCTCGATTTTATTTTTCAAGGACCATTTGGTCATTTTCCAAAGCCCCAAATTTGTCCTAACACGAGATTTAAGCCCCAATAAAGCATTATTTGCTCATTATTTCATAATTCTCTCAAATTAAACTAATCTTCTCTCAAGAAAAAAAACCCTAGCCTTCAAAATTCAAGATCAAATCTCAAGAAATCACCATCAATTCTCACGAATATATCAACCCAGGTATGTTAAGTGTTCATTCACGGGTTCCTTTCATCCATGGAGTCCAAGTATCCAAACTTAAATTTAAAGTTGTGATTTTTACAAGTTACCATGATTTTAAATTGTGATTTTAACCATGAATCTTGACTTTATTCCACGCTTACATGAAATTGTTGATGTTTATCAAACCCCACATAATTTAATGTTGTTATTCACAGATCTAAATCATGATTAAGTGTTATTGATGTTGAAATCATTCTATTACTCCAAGTTATATACTATTCCCATGATTAGCTTAAATTATGCATTACAAGTGTTTGATGAAATGCCAACAAGAGTGAATTTTGAATAAGGCCCCCAAGTTCAGTACTATTTTACTATTACTGCTATCGAGTCCTGGGGGTTATAAATACCCAAAACCATAGCTATTTACTTAGTCTCAGTATCTTTAAAATAGTTTCAGAATTTGTTATGAGCATTATCAGTTCAGTCAGTTATCATAACTAGTTAAACTTAGAATAATTCAGTATTCCGAGTTAGTTCAGTTGGGAGTAGGATTTAGCACCGAGTGTAGGGATGACCGCTTCCCCGCCAGATAGGTAGTCTTATTAGTAGCAGTCCCTGTACTTCAGAACTATATAGCCAGCGTAGAATATGAGGATTCACCCATCAGTTTAGGCTTGACTACTTCGCAGGGGTCACCCGTCAGTTTAGGCTTGACACACTTAGTTCTTCGGGACACCAGTTTAGTGGATCCATACAACCATTGTTAGTACCCATGGCATGGTACTGGCACCCTTCCAACTGGGGTCACAGGTTGGACCCCAAATCGATCATTGGGGCATGTCGGTTAGATGATAACTTCCACAGTCTCAGTCCAGTAATCAATTCAGTAATTCAATTTTAGTTGCATGACCATAGCATACAGATATCAAATGTAAAATTTTAGTATTACAGTTTACAGATTATATTTAGAACATATTTATACTTGGTCACACATTTTCATTATTTATAGATTTTACACATCTTCAGTATTTACATCTTTCATGCATCTATTCAGTATTTCATGCTATCTATGTATTCAGTCAGGTATTATTCATGCATGAGACAATGCATATCAGCTACCTCATTTAGTATTCCAGTACATTCAAATTATTGATCGTATACTCTTTTCTTGAGCTATGATGTATCATATCATAGGTTTAGATGCTCCGTTCCCAGATCACAGTGACCTTCTAGATTATCAGCCGTAACAGTGGTGAGTCCTCATATTTCGAGGACAGACTATGTTTATTTTTTGGCTTTTAGTTCAGTAGTTTGTTTGAGTTAGTTCGGGGCCTGTCCCATCAACTCACATTCAATTAGTTTAGAGTCTTTTGGATATTTCAGATAGTTAGTCAATTATCAGATTTTAGTTTTCATAATAAGATGTTTTATTAGTATTATCAGTTTTATTTACAAATTTTATCAGATTTATTACTTAAAACCTTATGGAGTTCCTCAAATAAATTCTGCATATGACCTTTTGGTATCAATTTTACTCAATGCTCGTAGCAGGTACCAGCTCATTGGTTATTTTGTGGTCCCTCAGGACTGTAAGTATTATGTGGCATCCAGGTGTACTCTCAGGGCGTTATAGATACCCTGTTTCTTTAGTATCTTGGTGGATTCACATAGCCATTATTAGTACCCATGGCACGACACTAACACCCTTTTAATTGGGGTTACAGGTTGAACCCCAATCAGTTCAGAGTGGGGTATGTCCGTTAGATGATACCTCTCATAGTCTCAATTCAGTGTTCAGTATAATTTCATTCAGGTTTGCATTGACCATAGCGTACATTTATCAGTTATGCAGTTATCAAATTTTAGTATTTTAGTTCATAGAATATTTCAAAATCATGCTATATGCTTGGTCATGCATTCTCAGATTTTAGAGCATTCACACTTGCATATGTAGTTATCTTATGCTATTAATTTAGTCAGTTGTTATTCATATATATGAGCCCATGTATATCAAACTAACCTCATCTAGCATACTAGTACATTGAAAGTACTAACCACATTCTTGATTCTTGCACTATGATGTATCATATCATAGATTCGGATGCTCAGGCTCCAGACCGCACTTAGACATTCCAGCGTATTAGCAGCAGTAATAGTGGCGAGTCCTCATATTTCAAGGATCAATTATATTTATTTTAGTACTCCAGTTTAGTAGGCAGTCGAAGTTAGTTGGGGGCATGTCCCATCAATTCCACAGTCATTAAGTTAGAGGCTTTCAAACATTTTCAGATAGTTATCCAGTTTTCAGTTGATTGTCAGTCTTTACGTTATTACTTTCAGATAGTTGTTTCAGATTTAAGAGTTAAAAAATATCTTAGTATTATAAAATCTTATGGAATATTCAGTTATTTTGCATAGGTGTATCTTTTATTAGCAATTTCATTCAGTGCTCACAACAGGTACCAACTCATAGGTTAGCTTGTGGTCACTTGTGACCGTAAGCATCGTGTGGCATCCAGGGTGTACTCCTGGGGGGTTACAAACTTGGAATCATAGCTTAAGGTTTTAAAGTGTCTTAGGGTTTCTGAAAGCCACATTGAGTAAAGTCTTGCGCATGGGTGTGAAGCGTGCCACGCTTATGGACTAGGGGCTACAGGACGTTTTAAGAAAAGTTTCCCTTCTTTCAATATTCATGTCGTGCAAATAAACATGATCTCAATTTAAAATCTCTTTCTAATTCAATATTCTTCCTATTCATAGAACATGCCTACCAGAAAGACTAACGAAAGGAGGAGCGGGAATCAACCCGCACCTTTGCTTGTTCAAGAAGATCCCCTGAATGAGCATGTCTCTTACACCAAATTCAAAATTTCCTCCACCACCTTATCTTATTCAGTAGTTTCTAAGAACAATCAGAAGGATGTTGTCCTATCTAGGCTCATGGTTCATACTCAACAAATTGAGGAGGAGAAAGCTAAGGAGAATGAAAGAGAGAATAAGAAGGCTAAGATAAGTAGTTTTCATTTTTCTTAGCCAAGGTCAGAGGGTGGTAACCTTTCTCAGTCTAGTCATAAGTTTTTATCCCCATCTCTATCTTCATATAGTGTTCCAAAACCAAAGTTTATTAATGACAGTCGGGATGGGGCGCCAGGCTCCAAAACCCACGAAGTATGAGCAGTAGTCGTACCTATTTATTTTGTGGTGAATGTGGTAGGAATCATAAAGGTGTGAGTAGAGATGATAGTGATGTATGCTTTGGATGTGGTGAGCTAGGCCATAGTATCAGAGAATGTGCTAAGCTTAGTCGACGGAGTCAGCACAGTCGTCCCTCATCTCCAGTAGATCACCCGACTCAGCAGGGCACCACTTTTTGTGCCATCAGTGGTCAACGCCAGAACAGATTTTATGCACTCCAGTCCCGACATGATTAGGAAAGTTCTCCTGATACGATTACGGGTACATTACAGGCCTATCATATTATTGTGTATGTTTTAGTAGACCCCAAAACTTCACATTCTCTTCATAACTCTTATTTAGCTTTCTAGTTCAGTGTTAGTCCCAAAGCCTTATCAAAGCCATTTTTAGTGTCTACCTCAGTGGATAAATCCATCTTGGACAGATGAGTATACAGAAACTTCTTGGTTTCAGTATTCTAGAAAATCATTTTAGTTGATTTTAGAAATAGAGCAGTTCAGTGTCAATATCCAAATAAACTAATCATTGAATGGAAGGGTAATACCTCAGTGCTTAAGAGTCAGACATTTTTTATATTCTTTCTCAGAATCCTATGATAGCATATGATCTAGAATTATAGGTATGAAACCTGGAGTTTAGCAACAGTAGTAGAGTTGGGATGGTGTTAACTGAATTTGAGCAGATTATATTTCATGGGGCTAGTTGGATGAAAGTAAAACCAGTAGGCTTGAAGCAGTGTATGCAAAAATTTTAGGTTTGTTGATTCAAAACATATGTTGTGGATGTGATAATTATAGGCTATGATGAAAGTAGTATGGTTATTAAAGATTTGCAGATATCCATGTTATGTGTTAAAATCTAAGTTTGAATCTTCGAAGGTTGAGCTCATAGAAAGAGGAGTTGAAAATTCTAAGTTGGTCAATTTTAAGTTGTTACATGATGATCGTTAGAGATATAGAGGGATAGAAGTTGTACCTCAGAAGAAATTACCAGAAACAATTTTTACATTATCGGGCATAGCCATTTAGGGTGAGTTTACCAGTTATGCATAGTATTATACCCTAAATTCTAGAGTAAAGCGGTGGCAGTTTAGTTTAGAGATGTTGATTAAGTGGTTTCGAGATTTTGAGTGATGGCTTGAAGCTAAAGGGGAGATGATAGATCAATTAACCAAGTCAGGCTCTTAAATTCTAGTAGTCATGCCAGTATGTTATAGAATAGCAGTAAGGGAGGACGATGCCCAACCCATGCTCATATCAGTGCAAAGTTTTGTATTTCAGTTATCACGATATCTACTCATGTTAGCCCTATGATCATAGCTCATATTCTTGCACTTTATAGAAAATCATGTACTCTTCCAGTCCCTAGTATAAGGAGTTCTAGTTTACTCAGTAGTAAGAACTATGTTCCACGAATTTATGAACTCCAAAATTAAGTCATGGAGCCCATGGTTCAAGTACTCATGCTTTATAGTATAAAAGTATGTTTAGTTCCAGTACTCAGGCTAAACTCTCAACGATCAACAAAATTCAGATTTTTGTTATGTATATCCTCAGATTTAATTTTCTTGATGAATTCATGTCGTTGATACTCTATTCCTCACGCCTTAGTTTTAGATTCTAGATATTCAGTCATGGTTTAGTTCATAAGAGTCCTGTGCATCATCTCTATCTTTTCTTAGTATTTCAGTCAAGCCAGTATTATTCGAGGGACGAACTATCCCAAGAGGGAGATGTTGTAACACCCTTAAGTTTTCATGTACTAAATCTCTCAACTTTTCTTCTAGAAACCAGATCCAGCTCGATAAAGTGGTTACTCATAAGTTGACTCTCTCGTTTCTATCTCAGTCATATACTCACCTTTATGTCATTGCATGCATTCATGAATCAATTTATTCAGTCACCATGTTTTAGACTCAGTTATGTAATCATATTCCTAGACAAGCATGTTCAGTATATGATCCCAGTTGCCTTAGTTCAGTGCTCTCAGTCTAACCAGTCTCATTCGAGGACGAATGTTCCCAAGGGGGAGATATTGTAATACCCCGTATGCTCTAAGCTAGAAAATGATTCATTTTCCCTACGTGTGAAAACCTCTAATACCCTAATTCATATTTGGGTACATGTCTTATGACTATTAGCCTAGTCAGGAGAGAGATTATGATGTGTAAAACATGTTCATGAGAGTCACTTAGAGTAATGTTAGCTAAGAGCTTTTGAATATACCAAGTTTTGGTGGATGATTTCACAAGGGTCATCTTTGAACAAGTATAACTTGATTTATATATGAAATTTGGTAGATTAAAACCCACCAAATTATAGATAATCAAATCATCTTTCCAATGATACAATTTTTCCTAAATCTGATACCCGAGTGAAAAGTTATAGCATTTTTTATGTGAAATAGTAGGTCGCTACAATTACACCGCTCGGAGGTGCCTATAGCGGTGAAACCAAAACCGCTCAGCGGTAAGCCTCAAAATCAGGATTGTCCAAAACAGTAGGTCACCGCTATTACCCCACTCAGCGGTGCCTAAAATGGTGGAAAAAATACTGCTCAGTGATAAGCCTCAAAATTGGGATTCTGCTGAAACTTTTAATTTCTTAGGATATTTTGGTCTTTTTCCATGGCCCCAATCCATGGAAAACACAGGATTAAAGCTCCCAAAAGCAAATTTGGTCATCTTTTATTCAAATTCGCTCAATTTAAAACCATACTCTGTCAAGAAAATATCCTAGCCCCTCAGAGATTCAAGCTCAAGTTCAAGAAAACAACCAAGAACCTCCAAGAATTCTTCAATTAAGGTATGTTAGATGTTAATTCATGGGTTCCTTTCACCCATGGAGTCCAAGAACCTAATTTCAAGTTTAAAAGAATGATTTTTACATGTTATCATGAATTTTAACCATGAATTCCCCATAAATTTAAATTTTATATTATGTTTATACATGGTTTATTATTGAAGTTAAACCCTACACGTTTCAATGATGCTTACTCGTTGGTTACCTTAAATTGTGATTTAGTATCGAAATCATGATATTGCCACATGTTTAAAACTATTCCTATGTTTAAATTATGAATTGCAAGTGTTTGACAAAATGCCTAAAGGAATGAGTTTTGAATAATGGTTACTTATCATGTCCTTAAGGTTTTGTATGGACTTGTTGTTATTACTATCAAGTCCTGGGGGTTTTTAATACCAAAAATCTATCTACTTATCTAGTCTTCAGTAACTACAGAATGGTTTAGGATAGTTATGAGCATTTTCAGTTAAGTCAGTCACCATAAATAACTAAACTTAGTTTAGTCCAGTATTTAGTGTCTTTCAATTGGGAGTAGGATTTATCACCGAGTGAACGCAGGGATGACTGATTCCTCGTTAGTTAGGCAGAGTCATTAGTAGCAGTCCTGTATTCCAAAACTACGTAGCCAGTATAGGATGAGGGGTCACCCGTCAGTTTAGGCTTGACTTCCTCCCAGTTATCGCCCATAAAATTAGGATTTACTCCTCCCTGGGATCACTCATTAGTTTAGGCTTAATACCCTGGTTCTTTAGTATCTTAGTGGATCCACATATCCATTGTGAGTATCCCTGGCACGATACTAACACCCTTTTAACTGGGTTATAAGTTGAACCCCAATAAGTTCAGAGCGGGGGATGTCGGTTAGATGATACCTCCCACAGTCTCAGTTTAGTGTTCAGTATAATTAAGTTCAATTTTGCATTGACCATAGCATACAGTTATCAGTTATGCAGTTATCAAATTTAAGTATTTCAGTTTACAGACTATTTCAAAATCATGTTATATGCTTGGTCATGTATTCTCAGATTTTACAGCATTCACGCAAGCATATCCAAATATCTCATATTATTCATTCAGTCAGTTTTTATTCATACACATAAGCCCATGTATATCAGCCTAACCTCATCTAGCATACCAGTACATTGAAAGTACTGACTGCATACTCATTTCTTGTGCTATGATGTACTATATCATAGGTTCGGATGCTCAGGTTCCTGACTGTACTTAGATATTCCAGTGCATCAGCAACAACAATAGTGGTGAATCCTCATATTTTGAGGACCAATTATGTTTATTTTAGTACTCCAGTCCAAAGATAGTCGGAGTTAGTTGGGGACATGTCCCATTAATTCCACAGTCATTTAGTTAGAGGATTTCAGACACTTTCAAATAGTTATCCATTTTTCAGTTGATTGTCAGTCTTTACGTTATTACTTTCAGATAATTGTTTCAGATTTAAGAGTTTAGAAATGTCTTAGTATTATAAAACCTTATGGCATATTCAGTTATTCCGCATAGGTGTATCATTTATTAACAGTTTCTTTCAGTGCTCACAGCAGTTACCAGCTCATGGGTTAGCTTGTGGTCACTTGTGACCATAAGCACCGTGTGGCGTCCAGGGTGTTACTCCTACGGCGTTACAGGTAGTTTCAAATTAACTATTCCCTTGTCTCAATTTACATGACACATTTTCTTTTTTAGTCAGTTTCAAGAAAATGACATATTTTTATGCTTAGTAATAACTTAACTTTGAAATGTTAATATCAGTATATCCCCCTTAATGGACTGATTTGTAGCTGCACAAATACTTATGACTTATTTTAAATCAAATGTAAAAAAATACTATAATATTTCTTGAACTTCATGCCCAGCCAAATCATATCAAACTGAGATAAAGAATTAATATTTTTTTTAAGAAAAGGGACTATTACATCTGTTGGTAATGCTAATGATATTATCCGTGAATGAATCATTCATGGAGTATTACTATATTATGTATGAGTCGGAAAGATCTTACAAATGTGAAATTTAATATCTTAATGTGAATATGATAAGACAAGTGGTGTAAAAATTAAAGTTTTATGTAATCCGATAGGATATATCTGATATCTATATCTCCTTCATTATTATATTTTATTTAGAGTTATTTACCAAATGTTGGAGTTTTACTTTTTATTTGATTCTGATTTAACGAAGGCTCTGTTATTCCTATTATTTAAAAGTTCAGCTGCTTTTAGAATTGAGAAAATGCTAAATTTCCACCTTGAACTATACGCGAAAAGGTTGAGACACACCCGAACTTTAGGAAGGTCCTATTTCCCTCCTGGACTAATTAAAACTATATTATTGACAATGTTAGTGCCTACATGACACAACACACTGAAGGGTCCACGTAGGCACACGTGTGTGCCACATAGGCATTAAGGTTGTCAAAAATATAATTTTAATTAGTCCAGGGGATAATAGGACCTCCTAAAGTTCGGGTGTGTCTCAGCCTTTTTCCGTATTGTTTAAGGTGGAAATAGAGCATTTTTCCTTTAAAATTTAATGGAGAAATTACACATAATTTTGGTGATTTTACTTATTTTTCTTTAAAAGAAAAGAATATGAATATTATAGTTACCCTCTTCCAATTATGACATTCTATTAGGTCTAAAAAAAAAATTCAGCTATATCGTAAAGCTCCTCTACATGTTATAGACAATGAACAGGAGGTGTGATAAAGATAGTAGTGGCTTTTACATTAGAACATTATTATAAGATCTTCTTTTATAAATTTAAAAAAATTTGATTTGTTGGGGAAGGAGTGAAAAAGAAGAGGAAACACAGTAGGTTGATGATTACACCTATTATGAATACGTTCATAGGATAAAAACAAATGATAAATCTACTGAAAGCTTTGATTAAATTACAAAGAGGAGAGAGAAGACAAGGAGTTGCTGGACATGGAGAAAGAAAAAATACATTTTGTTTCGAAAGAGTAAAAATTACCAAACTAATTCTCTTTTTTGAGAAGACTAATTTATTTGACTAAGTATCACAAATTTTGAAAGTTGATTATACCAGAAATACAAATCGCCCGTCTTCATCCACAGCCTCCAGAATCACCATTGATTAATCCTACTTGTCATTATTCTCTGAAGAAGCTCTCCAAACTGGTGACCTCTACCTTGAAACTCAGTTTTTCCACCAGTAACAGTTATAGTGTAATTCAAACCACCAACGTACATAAGGTTTCTAATAAGCATCGGTATGCATTGCCGATGAGCTTCACTATCTATCTGTTAAGACTTCTGATTGTCCCCTCCTTTGTCTTAATATTTTTGCTCTTGAATGTTAAACGCATATCTATGCTTTTACTATTAGACGCATGTGAAGTCTGATTTTCATTTGCCTTATAGAAAATGATGGAGTAAATGCATTGAAACAACTATTATGCTCTGTAGAGCAGTGTTTTGAATCGAAGGTTGCGCTAAAGAAACTTGATCATAGAATTAAAAATACATTTGCTATTGTGTAATTTATTAATAGTATATCATGCAAATAGTATTTTCATAGGTGTAAATGTTAAACTATTTAATCATAACAGTTTCAGCATCTAAGATAGTCATATTGATATATTGACATATATATTTACTTAATATGCAATAATTAGTATATGATGGAGTTTAAATGGAACTTATTCTCGGGTTCTTATTGAAATATTTTATCGTCTAATTTTTGTGTGTCAAGTTATTCTCTTAATTTTGTCATGGCCTTACTCTCTTTCATGTTATTTTACTATGAATTGAAGATTATTTTAATAGCTCCAACTTCTGTAAAATTATGTTCTTAATATCAAAATAAAATTTAATTAAATATCATAATTTCAACTTCTGCGGAATTACGTTCTTAATAAAATTATATGTTGGGCCCATGCATATATCTAATTGAAATAAATTGTCAAGCAAAATCCTTTATAAACTCCAAGTATATATTAGATCGTATTGATCTAAATGAGTAAGCGGTACATATTTGCTTACTTGGTTGAGTGAAAAGTTTTCAGTTTAATCAAAATATATATATATATATATATATATATATATATATATTGTTGCTTATGTTTTAAAACTAAACTAAAAAAATTAATAGTATGAACAATAAAGTAGAAAAAAATAGAGAGAGAAGACAAGTGGTTAGAGTTTTTCATTCTTTTAAATATCAAGTGTATAAGTCTTTCAAATATCACAAACATTATACACAAGTCCTTTATTTATAAGACTACATTGTGGATCATCAAAAGGTGTCATAAACATGACATTTATCCTTGAGAGTTATGAGGGAAGATCAAGAGAAAAGGTTATCGAGAAGCGAAAGTTAATATCATAATGGTTGAGGAGTTATGGAAGATTTATATCTAGAGTAGTAGACATCCATATATGATATACTTTTTATAACACTCCCCCTTTAATGTTCATAAATGATGTGCCTAGTTAAAATCTTACAAGGAAATATTCTGTGGGAAAAGATTCTAGCTAAAGAAAAAGAGTACGCATATGTTTTAATACATATTTGATGATCAAACGAATGTTAAAGTTTTAACTTGCTTCAGAGCTCAAAGATTAAATTTCAATAGTTCAATTCAATGATAAAGAGAAACTAGGGTTGTGATCACTATGATTATTAATCCCCATTGAATAATAACTGTAGTATTGGGTTCTCATGATTTGTGGGAAACACCAAATTATTAGATTCGATATTCCATCTAAGTGTTTCTCAACCTACTAAGATGTTGAACTCCCTAATTCTCTCGAACTTAGGAAATCATTCTATTCATACTGATTTTATCTCAAGTTGATCAATCTTGTTACATCATTAATCATTAGATGGTAGCTTAACCTTCCCAAATCCTTGTTGATAATTCTCTACCTTTAGTTTATTTCTCAGTTCGAGAAAATCAACATAAGACAGGATTTATTATTTGCAACCAATAAATAACAATCATAACAAAGGAATTATCAATATGTTCCCACAATCACTCAAACCCTAACCAACTATTAAATCCATGGGGGAATAATCATAGATCCCACAACCCTAGTTGTGGATTTTAGTTCCACATGAGAAAGAAAGAGATAGCAATAATTATAATCATCATTCAAAGTAATTAAACTTACAAAAGATGAAGTCTGAAGTTGATTCTCTTCTAAGTTCAAGAGAAAATTCCCACAACCAAATCAAAGAATTAAAAATTGAATTCTAAGTTTTTGAGCCCCAAAAAGAGGTGTCTTTTTCTTTTCAATAAGTTTAAGATGTTCCGCCCCCTCTTTTATAGAAAACCCTAACATATGCTTTAAATACTTTAGCCTAATTATGGAAACAAAATCATATATCACAATATTTTCTCAGACAGACGACGACGTGTATGACGGCTTATCAGGAGTCTGATTCCTTATCAAGAATATCGTCGGCTCCTCTTCACATTTGAACAAGTTCTGTCTTCAGCTAACGATGAAGCCTTCCGGCTTATCAGACATGTGATGACTTATCAGAATTGTTGTCGTTTCTTTCTTCAAGTTCTTAGGCACTGCCTAAGCCTGACGACGAGCTTGATGGCTTATCACAACTCTGACGGCCTATCACAGGTTGTCGTCAGTTCTTCCAGCTGAATCTCATTTTCTATACAAGGCCGACGGCAACTCTGATAGCTTATCACAAGGCTGACTACTTATCAGACAAGTCGTCAGCTATACTTTCCCGTCTACTTTCTCAAAAATCAACTCTTTTAATTCCATTATTGTTGGTTCTCTTGCATCTTAACTTTTACTGCAATATCAAAGATAAAACAATAAAAAATGCCAAAAGTTGCTTAAGACTTTGTAATTATTCTCAGTGAAAAGCCTCAAATGTGTTAGCATCTGCTCACACATCAATACCATCAACTTAAAATAATTGCTTGTCCTCAAGCAACTAAAACACAACCAAGAGGATACAAAATACATTCAACAGTCAACCGTCTATATTATCTAAAAACATCTTCACCATCTCCAAGGTCAATTAATTTTAAAAACAACTGTGCATATTATTGAAGAACAATAATGTGACTGATAACGCTCCATCTACAGCTCTCGTTTGAGTGTAAAGCGGTCGTTAGCAAATATAGAACCCAACCTGGGTTGGGTGTCGATCCCACAGGGAATAGCTTGGCCAACAAATAAGTAAAATTACTAAACTTTTGGTGCAAGTCTCGTAAGAAGGGGGGATTCTTGTTTTGCAAGTAATGTAAACAAAAGCTGAAAGTAATAAAGTAAAAAGAGAGAGATTGTTACGTTGGTTGTAAACAATGAGAATTGAAGCGTTGGGGTTATGTCCACCTTCTGAGGTATACGTCTCTATTGGCTATGAGTGTGTAGAATTCTGACATGCAATTGCTTATAGAGGATTGTAGTCGATGGTAAATCCAAGCGTCTCTCGACCTAAATAAGGACTATTTCACTTTAACTCTCTCGAGCTTAAAGCGTGTCTAACGGTACGAATTCTCCAAGAGGTTTGTCCAGTTACGGCACTAGCTTTTTAATAGGAAAGGGTGTCCTACTACCTTGACATTATCTCTTTTCCAGACAAATAACTTTTCTCTCGAACAAGTTAAATGTTAGACTGGCGTATTCTTGCGTTTGCAACCGCAAAGAATGTAGATTAAGATGAAGAGAATAATGATATAAGCAATATACGTGCCTTGAACTCACAAACTCACAGCAATAGATAGTAACTCATTCGGCTTCCATAACCCCAACAGAGAAGTTTAGTTACCCATGAATGCGAAGGAAATCACGATTGACATTGTTATTATATCACGATATTGAGTAATGACGTGTAGATCAAGTGATAGGCGTGAGGCGTGATTCCTTAGCAAGTAATGATTCTCTTGTTGTGGAGTTTAAGAATAGAAGAGTAGAAGAAGAAAAATAGAATTAATGGAAAGATTAGAAGAATTGTAGAGTAATAGAATTGAATTGTAAGACGAGAAGTTAAGAAGATGTTCTAAAATCTCTAGCATGATAGGGTATTTATAATACCCATATTCTACTCCTACTAAGCTAATGAAATAAATAACCAAATCCTACTAGACTAATGAAATCCTTAACCCAAATGTACTAGGTTAAGGTAACATTATCATAATCCACATAAAATAATGAAATACATAACCTAATTGTACTAGGTTAATGTATCATTGTCAAAATCCAGCTTTGTGTCTGTAAGTCCCCAAAGTCTTCAGAATTGTTGTTTAAGCCCGGAACAGATTTTCCATGCAGCAGTTTTGGTCCTTTAGGCGTCCAAACTCCCTTTCCTTCCTTCGTGAGCTTTCTTTAGCGTCAAGTAAGCCATAAAATGCTGAATTATGCATCATTTATACCTGAAACTTTACTAATCATATTCGTTACCTCTCTTACAGGAAAAAGGACTAAAAGTGCATGAAATATATAATTTGTTCTCAAAACTAGGCTAAAATATGGGCAAAATTTATTGATATTGGCGCGTAAATTCGCCTATAATCAACACCCCACACTTAGAGCTTTGTTCGTCCTCGAACAAACTATCATGTCCTTCTAAACATCAACTTAGGGTTTTACAGCAACAACACAAAATATTCGTCAAGACAAGCACAACAATTATCAACCAAGAGTAGCTTTCCGATTATAAGTAGAAACAATTTAACCTCAAGTATAGACTCGTGATGGTGATCAACTCGCATGCAAACGTTAAAGTGCATAGAATCATATACAACTATCCAAAACTCATCAACCATGTGTGTCTCACCATATAGTACCCATAATCACTCACAAATATAGCATATTTTTCAAACATGGGTATCAAAATGTCCTTGCTCTCACTCTCACAAAGAATTCATATGTAGCGACTGATGACCATAGGCTTGCCCTTAATGTAGTACTTCACTAAATGTAGGAATATTAAGATTAGGATCAAGTAGGTCTTTTGTTGGTTGTAATGTAGGCTAAGGGACAGGTAGGATCAGCTATTTCTGGCCAGAATAGTGACTATGTTCCTAAGCGCTTAATACATCACATTGTATCATTAACACTTTTTCTTTCACACAACCTTTCTTCTTTCTTTTCTTCTACCACCCTTTTTCTCCTCTTTTGTTTTTCACTTTTAAGGATGACTCACTTTTCAGCTTTTTTTTCCTTTTTCTTTTCATAACATACCTCTTATGATAGCACTTTCTTTTTCATAACACATTCAAGCACCCTTACAATTTAAAGCATCATACTTACCCATTTTCCTCTTATGTTGTCACATGACTTTTTCACTTTAAAGCACTTAGGAATTTGGATCAAATTACGGTCTTGAACAAAATAGATTAGGCTTACATACAAGGTTGTCAAAGAAATAGGCTAAAGGCTCAAAAGGGTTAACTAGGATGATGTCCATGGGTAGGTAAAACTGAAGGTAAACATGTATAGGTTGCCAAAGAAATGCCTAAATCATATCCTAAACTTACACTCCTTATTTTCGCTTTGCATACATACCAGGCAAGTTCTAGCATCAGCCACATACATAGAATATACTATTATCTCACACACACAAGGCACATGGTCGACTTGATTGGAAGTAATATAGACTCTCGACCCAACAAGTGAAGGAATTGAATCACACAATATCACATATTGAGTCACAACTAGAGCCTAAACGTCTCAATAGTCACAATTGTAGCACATACTCTTGTTATAATCTCATGCTGCCTATCAAAATAATTTTATACGAAGCTAAAAAAAATTTTAACTACTAAAAAAAACAAAATGAAACAAAAGCAAACAAACATAGATGCGAATAGAGAAGTATAGCATGCAATACCACCACCCCACACTTAGTCGGGACACTGTCCTCAGTGGAAAATAAATACGAGAAACCTGGTTGGTCGGACTTATCCTCTATGTCTGGGGTCATACCCCTTGCATTGGAATCATCATCAGAGTAGTCATCCTCAGAAGTTCCTCATAAGTATCCCACTTAATTCCAAGCGTGAGTCGAGGTATTTGCAGCGAGGAGGGTTCTCCTTGGTCCTTGCGACTTCTCTTTTTGCCCTTTTGGGAGGTGGTAGCCTTCTCCTTGCCTTGTCTCGCTTTAGGTGCCATTGTACCTGAGACTAGAAATAGTGTTAGTGGTAGCACAATATCAATGGATAAAATCTATGCACAAGCAATAGGGGTACCACCCCACACTTAGTTTTGTTGACACAAATCAGTGAAGTGAAAGTGGTCGATTACTCAGATTTCGTCGACATACGTTTTAGGAGTTGTATTCCGGCAAGAAAATCAGTGATGTATCACTACTTGCATACATTTCATTACTTTCATGTTAGATATAATAAAACTACTACATAGGGGTTACCACATAATATAGTTACTTTCAACAATCACAACCTCCTATGTCGGCAGGCACTATAAGTCTTATCCCGATGAACGGTATAACCTAACATTTAAGTATCCAAGTAGCAATTTTAAACAATGTTCAAGACTATAGCAATTCCGCAAATAGTATAACAATGCTATTAAAACCAAATTCAAGTCGGAAACAAGTCAAGATGATTCTAACGTATACGTTCACTCACATGATTTTGCATTAACATTCCAAACACATGAACTTCACCAACGATCTTTCAATATGTAGAAATTTATAATAGACATAGAAACGTAGTACTTACGAGAAATAAATGAAGAATAAGAGAGTACTTACTTGCTTGAAGCTTTTGGAGGTGGTTTTGTGAATTGGAAGAGTAAAAAAGAAAATTTTGAGAGGATTTGGATGAATATGCGGAACCTTTAGGTCACTTTGCAATGTGTTGTAAAACTAAGTCCCCTTTATATAGGAAGAGAATGGGTCGGGTTATGACCCATTTACAATCGGTTTTGGAGACAAAAATCCCACATATGCGGCGCATAATGCTTGGCATAGATATGACATATGCGGCGCATTGTCGATAGCATAATGGGACATATGCGCCGCATAGTCTATGGCATTTATAGACATATGCGCCGCATAGTCTATGGCATATGAATATGAGATACTGAGACCAAATGCCATAGCATAGGCGGCGCATAGTCAAAAGCATACCTAGGAATAGGCGGCGCATAGTGTATAGCACACTGGATTCCGAGACCTTAGGCTATAGGATAGGTTGTGCATCATTCGTGGCCTAGTTTTACCAAGGCCTAGCCTTCCTCGATGCCTATTTTGGCGTGAGAAATGCTCAATCCATAGCCTTATGCATCACCATTCCTAACTTACCAACTTTACCATACAATGCATCCAAATCGTCAATTGAAATCAATCTCCTCGTTGCATTCCTCTTGCACCTATATTTGCTCAAAACCAAATGAAAACGATTAGTACGATGGGTTGCCTCCCACCAAGCGCCTTAGTTTTGGTCGTGGCACGACTCTTATTTTTGGATTTTCATTTATCAAGAACAAAACAAGTACTAGAACGAAAGAAAAAATGATAAAACGATAAAACAATAAAATGATAAAACGATGGGTTGCCTCCCATCTAGTGCCTTATTTATTGTCGTGGCTCGACATAGTTACCTCGAGTACTCAGACTTCGTCGAGGTAAATGGTGGATCATTTTCTGAAAGGATTTAGACGACAATGAGGCTTACTTGTAGGCATGCAATCTTCTTCGAGAAGACTCATACGTCTCCCCGGAGGGTCACCAATTATATCATCAATAGTCCAACCCATAGCTCTCATGTATCTCTTTAGAGCAGAGATGAGAGCCTCTACGTGCTATTTACTTAAATCATCCGCACTCACCGGAAGTATATTTATACTTTCCAAGAACACATACCTTAGATAATTGGGGAGCCCTTTTGATTCTAGCATTGGTGGCTCTTCAAGGGAAGTCTTCGCTGTTGGTGACGGTTGATTCTTAAGATCACGGTCCGGTTGCTTAGGAGTATGGGAATAGGACTCTATTTCTGTTAGAGCACCCATAAGTTCTTCATATTCTTTAGCATCCTCATGCTCAACATTCAGCAGCGCAGCGGACAATGGCTCAGCAGTAGGCTGTTTCTCTATAGATAATGCTTTCTTACCTTCATAATGAACATCAGCTACAGAGAACACATCCATATCTCTTGGCTGCTTCATCGCTTTGCACAAATCAAAACGAATCACTTCGTCATTCATTCGAAATAAAAGCTCATTATCTCTCATGTCAATAAGCACACTTCCTGTTGCAAGGAAAGGATGTCCCAAGATTATGGGAACTTCAGAATCCACCTCGCAATCCAAAATCACAAAGTCTGCTGGAAAGATAAATGAAGAAACCTTTACCAAGACATCGCATAGAATACCAACCGGTCATTTTACCGACCTATCCGCCATAACAAGCCTCATATTAGTTGGTGTAGGATCTCCTAACCCCAACTTCTTGTAGATCGATAATGGCATCAAGTTGATGCTGGCTCCTAGGTCACATAATGCTTTGGCAAAGTTCAAAGATCCGACGGTGCAAGGAATAGTGAAAGCTCCGGGGTCGGCCTTCTTCTGAACTATCGATTGGGTAGCAATTGCACTACAATGATGCACATCATCCTTCAGCTCATAACTTGCTGCCCTCTTCTTAGTCAAAAGATCTTTCATAAACTTCGCATACCCAGGCATTTATTCAAGTGCCTCTACCAATGGAACATTAATGGTCAGCTGCTTCAACATAGTCATAAATTTACTGAACTTAGTGTCATCCGCCACCTTCTTCAATCTTTGGGGAAAAGGTGGTGGTGGGTATGGAAGTGTTCTCTCCATGGCTTTCTTCTCCTCTTGCTTCTGTTTTTCCATTTTTTCAGGCTGCACGTCACTGGGCGTGACATCCTTGACGTCAGGACTGGTTGTTGCGGCATCTTCTCCTTTTGCGTTATCATCCATGTCCGCAACTTTGTCAACCACTTGCTTGCCTTTTTCTGAAGGTTCCAGCACCTTACCACTTCTGGTAGTGATGGACATGCATGACCCATCATTCCTTGGGTTTTTCACAGTATCGCTAGGTAAAGTGCCAGCCTTTCTTTGATTGAGTTCTGCTGAAAGTTGGCTCAGTTGCTGCTCTATTTGCTTGATTGAAGTGGAATGAGAATCAACTAGTTGTTTCATGGAGGACAAATCATTAATTACCTCAGTAACTCCCGCGCTCGTTGCTTCCACTCCTTTCAATAATTTAGCCATCATGTCTTCCATACTTCCAGAATTAGATGTGGTGGTATCACGTCTACCAGGGGGAATGTACAAACCACTCTTTTCATTGTTTTTATTCCAACTACCTTGGTCTTTGCTTCCAGATTTATCATAATAGTTTCGACCTTGGTTTCCTTGGGTATTCCCACGGAAACCCCCTGATTGTTCAAGTAGTTGTCTTCCTCTTCCGAATCAGATTCGTCTCTTCCTTTTAGCGCCACAACTTTCACTTTTTCGGTCTTCCCTGATAATAAATGCTTTGTCAGAAGATCCACTTGCGTTTTCATGTGCGCTAAATCTTTATCACGTTCTTCTTCTCTTCTCCTTTGGTCTGCAGTCATGCCTATAGATAAAGTGGGGCTTGTTACCTCAGAATCCCTGGTATGCCAAGCTCTACTTTGTTTCGTCATACGATCTAGCATATTGCTTGCTTGACCAAAGGTGAGATCCATAAAGGATCCTCCAGCCGCATTATCCACCACTGGTTTAGTTATTGAATTCAGGGCTCTATATAATATCTCCATTAGGTGAAGATTAGTCATATGATGGTTTGGGCACCTCGCTAGCTTTGTCTTGAACCTCTCCCATGTTTCATGGAGAGCTTCAGTGGGAAGCTGACGAAAGTTGCTGATTTCATTTCTCAATTGTGCTCATTTGGATGGCGGAAAGAATCTTTCTAGGAAAGCGTCTCTCAATTGCCTCCAATTTGTAATAGAATCAGGAGTCAGCCCATTCAACCATAGAGTTGCCTCCCCAGACAGAGACAATGGAAATAGACGTAATCGAATTGCATTCTGACCAACGCCAGGATTGTCAAAAGACTTGCATGTAGAAATAAAGTTGATGAGATGCATATTCGGATCATCGCCTGCTAGTCTACCAAATAATCCCTTGAGTTGCAATAACTGAATCATGGTGCATGTGATGTTGAACTTGTCTCCGGGCACTAATGGTGGTGGAATTATAGCTCCAGTGGCTCCGGCACCATCAAGATCATCATCATCATCGTCGAAAGCTGGCTGCATAGCTTGGCGTTCAGGCCTAAACCTAGCTTGATGATCTCTTCTGTTGGCAGGTGTTGCGATCTCAGCGGCATGCCTAGGGTTTAGTAGCTCCTCATCGCCCAGGTCCTCATCATCAAGATTTGTTACACGCCCTGGGTTATCAATATTCTACTGATGCGCTTGAGCAACCATCCTTTCAATTTCACGTTGTGCATCCATTGATGCACTGAACAAACCTGAATAAAACAAAAACAACAACTAAAAGTAAAAGTACGAGAATCTTTGACCAAAGGGTCTAGTAATTATTACGAACTTAATTGACACTTGCATTCCCCGGCAACGATGCCAATTTTTGATAACGCTCAATCTACAGCTCTCGTTTGAGTGTAAAGCGGTCGTTAGTAAATATAGAACCCAACCTGGGTTGGGTGTCGATCCCACAGGGAATAGCTTGGCCAACAAGTAAGTAAAATTACTAACCTTTTGGTGCAAGTCTCGTAAGAAGGGGGGATTCTTGTTTTGCAAGTAATGTAAACAAAAGCTGAAAGTAATAAAGTAAAAAGAGAGAGATTGTTACGTTGGTTGTAAACAATGAGAATTGAAGCGTTGGGGTTATGTCCACCTTCTGAGGTATACGTCTCTATTGGCTATGAGTGTGTAGAATTCTGACATGCAATTGCTTATAGAGGATTGTAGTCGATGGTAAATCCAAGTGTCTCTCGACCTAAATAAGGACTATTTCACTTTAACTCTCTCGATCTTAAAGCGTGTCTAACGGTACGAATTCTCCAAGAGGTTAGTCCAGTTACGACACTAGCTTTTTAATAGGAAAGGGTGTCCTACTACCTTGACATTATCTCTTTTCCAGACAAATAACTTTTCTCTCGAACAAGTTAAATGTTAGACTGGCGTATTCTTGCGTTTGCAACCGCAAAGAATGTAGATTAAGATGAAGAGAATAATGATATAAGCAATATACGTGCCTTGAACTCACAAACTCACAGCAATAGATAGTAACTCATTCGGCTTCCATAACCCCAACAGAGAAGTTTAGTTACCCATGAATGCGAAGGAAATCACGATTGACATTGTTATTATATCACGATATTGAGTAATGACGTGTAGATAAAGTGATAGGCGTGAGGCGTGATTCCTTAGCAAGTAACGATTCTCTTGTTGTGGAGTTTAAGAATAGAAGAGTAGAAGAAGAAAAATAGAATTAATGGAAAGATTAGAAGAATTGTAGAGTAATAGAATTGAATTGTAAGACGAGAAGTTAAGAAGATGTTCTAAAATCTCTAGCATGATAGGGTATTTATAATACCCATATTCTACTCCTACTAAGCTAATGAAATAAATAACCAAATCCTACTAGACTAATGAAATCCTTAACCCAAATGTACTAGGTTAAGGTAACATTATCATAATCCACATAAAATAATGAAATACATAACCTAATTGTACTAGGTTAATGTATCATTGTCAAAATCCAGCTTTGTGTCTGTAAGTCCCCAAAGTCTTCAGAATTGTTGTTTTAGCCCGAGACAGATTTTCCATGCAGCAGTTTTGGTCCTTTAGGCGTCCAAACTCCCTTTCCTTCCTTCGTGAGCTTTCTTTAGCGTCAAGTAAGCCATAAAATGCTTAATTATGCATCATTTATACCTGAAACTTTACTAATCATGTTCGTTAGCTCTCTTATAGGAAAAAGGACTAAAAGTGCATGAAATATATAATTTGTTCTCAAAACTAGGCTAAAATATGGGCAAAATTTATTGATATAGGCGCGTAAATTCGCCTATCATCAGTGACACATAGGAATCAAGATATGGCATCAATTCAGCAACAACAACCATGCATGTACCAAGATTATACTGTCCAAACAAGTTAGCAACTAGCAACGTAACCAGTGTGACCTTAGAATAAAGAGGTCCCTCCTCACTCATATGTGAACTCAAGCATGTCAATGCCGGTATGGTCAAGAGACACTCACTCTCAGAAAGAAGTTACAGTCCATGTATGCCAAATACCATAAGCTTTCCCTTATTTTCATTACCGAAGCTTTCAGACAGTTAAGTTAGGATCACTATAGGACTTTTCTTCAGCTTGTAATGTAGGCTTGGGTCTGGTATGATACACAAGGATATTTAAAGTAACTAAGCCTCCTTGGAACTACACTATTTTTGGAGTCTCACTTATCAACCTTTACCTTATTTCTCCCTTTTTTGATTAAAGCACATTCAAGCTCGGTGTAGTTTTTATTCATTCATTTTTTTTTTCACAACTTTTCTTTTCTCATTTTTTTTCTACCACACCCATCCTTACATTTTTTTACCCTTCTTCATACTCACTTTACATCACGCACCCCTATGTTTGCCACCCTCAACTTAGGCTATTTGCCTAAGTCAAAGTGCACAATGTCCAAGGAAGACCAGGGCCAAAACAGGTTCATTGTGATACAAATAGGAAGGTGATAGGTATAATAAAAAGAATAGGCATTTAGGCTCAAAATTAGGATCAATGGATATTATTCACACATGGAAGGTCATTTACGCTAAAAGTGGATTAATATCAACAACGACCTATGATCCTCTCCTAACCGCTATCCTATAACCAGAGCTAGACCAACCGGGAAAGTTCTGGATTTAACACACAACGAGAACTAGGTATATCTCTCACACACATGGCACAAAGGTACATCACAAGCTACTACCCATTCGGTTCATACAATTATTTAGCAATGGTTATCACGTCACTAGTACTAATGCCACAACAAGATGCACAGTGGTCACACATAAATGCATATCACACAGTTATAAAATAGACCTTTGGAGAGGTGTTCAAAAATCAACAAAAACATATTAACTGCCTAAGGTACTTGTATTTCTCCTAGTCAACTACAACATTTTACAACAAATTACAATACGCCTAAACATGCTGGCTCTACTAGGAACAAGACTCCAAGAAAAAGAGGCATGGCAACAAAAATCTCAAGAGGACATCAATACCCATAAGTAGCCCCACCCTCAACTTAAAATCATGAAATATACCCAATGCGTCAAACCAAAACACGAGAGTTAGAAACATACCTGTGGCACCATGGGTGCGAAAATCTGATGTCAATCACATAATACAAATACAAAAAATAAAATACCTTGGGTTACCTCCCAAGCAGCGCCTAATTTAGTGTCGCGGTATGACCCAACTCATCTTTTTCCTCCACCTTGAGGATATAAATTTCACCCCAATTTAGAGTCCATCTTCTTGCCTCGTTCATAGGGGGTGGTACAAAAATTAAGAAGTCGAGTAATAGATTGAGCGTGGTAAACCACTCGGCCTTAAAGTGAGGTGTGTTTTTATGTTGCTTGTCTAATGTAAAATCAAGAATATAGGATTTTTGTTCCTCATATTCACATTCTTCTACTATTTTGAATGATTCCACAGACAAGATATCATTTAAACATAATATAGAAAAGTGCTTTGAATGAGGCCCAATCAATCCTACTTCTAAATTTTCACTATCTACTACACACTCACTTTTATTCTCCTTCTCGACATCTTTACTTCGAATTGGGCTAGAGTCTTTATTAAAGATTATCTTTGTTTCTTCTTTTGCCTCTAGCACCATGTCCCCAATCATGGAATCATCTCTCATGGTTGGTTTGGTTGGTTAGGAAATCACTGAGGGTTGCTTAACATCAAGCTCAACATGAATATAGGGTTCTTGCTCCTCATCTTCACACTCTTCCATTATTTTAAATAATTCCACAGATAAGATATCATCTAAACATAATATAGAAGAATTCTTTGAATGATTAACCTCTATATCCATCTCCTCATGAAGGATTGACTTCATGTCTTGACACATATCACATACGATATCATACATTTTTTTCTGAAGATCTAATATTCATTGAAACATAGCTTTAATGCCACTCTTCCCGGTGCTTCGTTCTTCCCTTTCTTGTCCATAAGACCTATCAAACTCATAAGAAGAACTAGAATTTAGGTTAGCACAATAGGGGGAGGGGGAATTTGGATAATCACTCCAATGTCCGTCATGACCACCACTTAAAGAACAATCATACTCCTGGTAGGATGGAGATAGTACACACATCTCTCTCCAGGGAGCATAGCTACAATCTTTCCAAAAGTGAGATCCATCATAATATGGACATGGATCATTAAGATAAGATTTCCAAGAACCACACTCAAGTTTATTTCATGATGCCATTGTAATAAGTAAACTAAAATACAAATCTACCTAACACAAGAAATAAAAGAAAACTAAAAACAAATATTTACAAGTTTGAATTCAAGCAAGTAGGCTAAAAGTACGCTAAATTATTCTCGGACAACGGTGCTATTTTTGATAATGCTCAACTTATACGTTAATTTAGTGCAAGGCGGTTGTCATCAATATATTTACCCAACTTTGGAGTCAGGGTCGAATCCACGAGGAACAATGTGAGTGGTGATTAAACTAATTTGAAATTATAGCTATATGTTTAATTCAAACAAATGATACGAAAAGATAAAATGGGGTTTTTTTATGATCAAACAAATGTTAAAGTTTTAACTTGCTTCAGAGCTCAAAGCTTAAATTTCAATAGTTCAAATCATTGATAAAGAGAAACTAGGGTTGTGATCACTATGATTATTAATCCCCATTAAATAATAACTGTAGTATTGGGTTCTCATGACTTGTGGGAAACACCAAATTATCAGTTTTAATAGTCCATCTAAGTGTTTCTTAATCTACTTAGATGTTGAACTCCCTAATTCTCTCGAACTTAGGAAATTATTCTATTCATACCGATTTTATCTCAAGTTGATCAATCTTGTTACAACATTAATCATTAGATGGGAGCTTAACCTTCCCAAATCCTTGTTGATAATTCACTACCTTTAGTTTATTTCTCAGTTCGAGCAAATCAACATAAGGCGGGATTTATTGTTTGCAACCAATAAATAACAATCATAACAAAGGAATTATCAAGATATCCCCAAAATCACTCAAACCCTAACCAACTATTAAATCCATGAGAGAAAAATCATAGATCCCACAACCCTAGTTGTGGATTTTAGTTCCACATGAGAAAGAAAGAGATAGAAACAATTATAATCATCATTCAAAGTAATTAAACTTACAAAAGATAAAGTCTGAAGTTGATTCTCTTCTAAGTTCAAGAGAAAATTCCCACAACCAAATCAAAGAATTGAAAATTGAATTCTAAGTTTTTGAGCCCCCAAAAGAGGTGTTTTTATCTTTTCAATAAGTTCAAGATGTTCCGTCCCCTCTTTTATAGAAAACCCTAACATATGCTTTAAATACTTCATCCTAATTATGGAAACAACATCACAGATCACAGTATTTTCTTGGACAGTTGATGACGTGTGTGATGGCTTATCAGGAGTCTGATGCCTTATCAAGAATATCGTCAGCTCCTCTTCACATTTGAACAAGTTCTGTCTTCAGCTGATGATAAAGCCTGACGGCTTATCAGACATGTGATGACTTATCAGAAATATCGTCGCTTCTTCACTTCAAGTTTTCATGCACTGCCTAAGCCCAACGATGAGCTTGATGGCTTATCAAAACTCTGACGGCCTATCATATGTTGTTGTTAGTTCTTCCATCATAATCTCATTCTCTTTCTAAGGCTGACGGAAACTCTAATAGCTTATCACAAGGCTGATGACTTATCAGACAAGTCGTCAGCTATACTTCCCTCTCTACTTGCTCAGAAATCAACTCTTTTACTTTCATTATTGCTAGTTCTCTTGCATCTTGACTTTTACTGCAATATCAAAGAGAAAAAAAAATAAAAAACGATAAAAGTTCCTTAAGACTTTGTAATTATTCTCAGTTAAAATCCTCAATTGTGTTAGTATCTGCTCACACATCATGATTCCATCACCATTCTCATATTTGTATCAATGAACAGGAGAAAAATGGGTGCTCATACATATAAATATTTATCATCTTTTTTCATTGTAGTAATATGAAAATATAATGTTTTTTATAATTTATAGTCTCAATATAATAATATATTTTTTCAACTTATTTTTTTGGAGACTTACTACAATTTAAATATCATGGATAATTTCAATTCTTCGAGTAGTGACATACTGACTTTTTATTTTTGAAACTATCAAATACTTGTATACTATTACTATTTCATAACACTATTTTGTATGATGAACACCTCCTTTTAAGGGGAAAATTATTTTCATGATAGTCAAAATCATTATAAACACCCTTTGTTGCTTTACTTTTATTTTTAATAATTTATTTTTATAATACATGGTAAAATATTTTCTTATGTACCATAAGTACACAATCAATGATATATTTAAAATATTAATTTTGATCATGATCAAACTTTTTATAGACAAGAATCATTTTTTTAAACCTTTAATAGATCATATAAAATATGCTACAACATCAATAATCTTTTCATATCAAAATAATGTTTGCTCTCTCTCAAACCTCTTGTAGAGGTGAGTTTTGGTGTTCATCCAAGCATACATAAGTATATCCTAATTCAAAAATTTAGAATTACATATATATTGAAACAATCATTTTCAAGAATGACTCAGACAATGCTTATTAATTACAAGTCACATTCTCTTCAAGGAATGAAAAATAATCATATGTTTTTACTTCACAAGTTTTCATCTGAAGCTCAGTATCATGCCTTGACATTTATCATATTTATATAACACACCTCAATCTTCACTTTTTTTTTTCTTTTTGATTGAAGATTTACAAAATCTGTCAAATTAGGTAGCAAAACAATTGTGTGCCCAATACTTTCATACCAAATTGATGGTGAATAAAAAATTACTTTCACCTTTTAAAAGATAATTTGGAGAAATCATAGAGTTTCTTCTTTTATTATTATAAAAATGATGATTATTATAATTTTATCCCTTCATGTTTATATTTTTAAGCATTTGTCTTCTTTCAGACTTGTATGTGTTGCTACCACATTCATACCAAGAAATGAAGCAAATAAATGTGGCAGATTTCATTATTTTTCACTGAAATTACATCTGTACTGGTCATCACTATCATCAAATAGTGCATTGAGACTTGAAATCCAACATCTTGTCAATATTAATCGTTTTAGACTAAAATTTGATGGGACTCAAACAGAAAATCTTATTATCCTGGTGCACTGATACTTTAATCGAGGCCTTTAATTGATGAGAGTAACATAAAGGCCAAAATTCAATACGACTCATCCTCGAGTTGTAATCACCATCACATGATGCAAGATAAAATACAATCTAATGTATTTATGTCTTCTTGATAATAATTTAATATTCATTAATAAATCAGTTAGCAAAATTATAAAATTTCCTTTAACAAAAGAAATGAAAAAATCATTAGTCATACTTAGCCTTAGACGAACACCATATACTTGGTTGTTGATTGGCCTCCAGCCCATTACAAAGGCATTGGTGCCTAAAACTATGAATGAAAAGAATATTAGAACTAGAAGATATAATTGAATAACACTCCTTACTTTGAAGAAGTTAGAGATTTTGTATCTAGGGTTTTAGTTAACACTTTCAAGTGTAGTAAATGAGAGACTCGTCCTAGAGAAATATGTTTTTTTCAATAACGTGATGAGGCTGTGAAATGACCGAAACCTATTTAATTTGTGAGTTTTGGGCTGATAACTTAAAGCTAAAAGATTAATAATATGAACAATAAAGTAGACAAGAAATACAAAGAGAAGACAAGTGATGAGTTATTTTCATTCTTGCAAATATCAAGTGTACAAGTCATTCAAGTGTCACCATGTCATGACCCGAGCTGAGACCCTGACCACAACGAGCATCCTAAATCATGAAAGCTCAAGAAATCCCTTGGCATTCTATCATAAGCATGATTTGTAAGAGATGTAGAAAAAAAACAAGGTTCAAGAAAACCTTATAAAAGACTCTATCAATAATGTCACAACAATACATCTATTTAATCTCGTCTATGAAGCTTTTACTAACGATTAACTATCTAGGTTGAAACAAGGTCCCTGGCCAGTTCGTAAAATTGAAAAAACTGAATAATTAAATAGAACGTCTTCTGAAAGATGGAAGGCTTACCAAGTTTGATGATGTCTGAAATAAATTCTAATGCTTTGCTGGACCGTGAGAATGAACCTCTGATCCTACATTATGAGAGAATGCATCCCTTTGGAGAGGGTTAATATATGAAATGTACTGACATGCAGAACAACCTACAAAACATATACTTTATACAAAATAGTCATGAGTATAGAAATCAAATCATAATATAGAGTCAAAACACATGGGCATAAATAAAGACTCCAAGTAATCACTTAAAACATAACTTTTTTCTTTAATTCTGATCTAGATGACGTACTCGACATAGTCTAAAAAATATCAAGGGCTATGTAGGGTTCGGCATTGACTAATCGGTCAAGTCCCCAATTTAAGTTTTCTGCAAGGATTGGAGTGTCTGGTCTAGTATACCAAGCATGAAGCAAGTATGCAAGGATCATCCGTATTTCAAGACATGATCAATCTCAAATTGGTAAAACACGATTTCAAGCAGTGAGTCTTCCTACTTTTGCCTTCTCAGTTAGCCATCTAACTCTCTTTAAGCCCATATTATAGCCTCTTAAAATATACATCTTTCTTATAACATGATCTTTGGTTTGAAATGACAATTATCTGATTTTGTATCGCCATACTAGGAATTACAAGTCTCATATATCATATTACATGTTCTTATTTCACCTCTTACATTTCATGAATCATTTACCACCATAAGATATTTCAAAAGTCAAATAATAAAGCCTTTTCAAATCAATATAGTGGTTTAGGTAAAAAAAATTCTCATTCAAGAATCTTGTAAAAACTGTAGAAGGGACTCATTCCTTTTCAATTTATTCAAATAACCACCATAAATAAACAAGAGCAATAGTAACACGAATAGTAATCTTCAAACCATTTACATGAATAATTAAGCACAAAAAATCATTCACGACCTCATTCTTTCCGTCAATCGCAATATAGTGTAAAAATATACTTAGCATAGTTCATAATTGAGGCATAAGTGCAAATTTGAAAGCATACTTTTTTAGTTATGTGGAATAGGAATATAAATTGACACCCTATAAATTTTAGGTTGTTCTACATATAATTTTCATGAAAAAACAAGAAAATTTAAAATACAAGAAATACCCTTCGTATCCATATAAATAAACAATGTATAAGCTTATAAAAGAAACATTTGAAACTCTAACTTTTCATCATTCATCATAGAATCCACACACGAGTTAAATGCATAATTCTTATCATAAAATGGGATTCATAATTCATGCTCTTCAAACCATTTCAAATCCCAAGTATATATATACATACATATATATGTATATATATACGTATATTTTAAGTCTAAGAAAACATAATTTTCAAGCCCATTAGTATCAAGATCATTTTAGATACCTTTTGAAGAAGGAAAACTGAAGAAGAACCTTGAATTTGGAACTTAAGATCTTTGGAATTGGGAAATTCATCTTGATGTTCTTGGGAGGAAAAGAATGAGGGATTTGGGAGACTTCTACAAGAAGAAAATGATTTTAGGGTTAAAAAATGGGTTAGGAGAGTTATGTAAGTAAAAGGACTATTTTATCTTTGATTTATTAAGAGAAAACATACTTTTACGTCGGGTGGGGTGGGGGGTGTCGTACCGCAGGCCCAATTGCGCACCTTGGACAATATCGCACTAAAATGACCCATAATATTTTACTCCAAACTCGAATAGATGAATGGTTAGTTGCGTTGGAAAGAAGATTTAAATACCTTTAATTTGGTATATAGTAGGACACTCGACTCATTATATACTGCGAAAAATGGTCATTGAAAGTTGACCCAAGTAAGAACGTCTACTAAAACTCAATTGATAGGAAAGTTCTCAACTCAAATTTGAATTAGGAGATTTATATGACCTCAATCTATATCCAAAGATCTTCCCACCCTAAATAATTGATAAAGGATTGATATTCACACTTATATCTAAATAAAAATTATTCGGTTTGATCTATACACGTAGGAAGGACGATTCAACTTCGAGCTCAAAAATGTGGGATGCTACATTATCCCCCCCTTGGCATCATTCGACCTCGAATAATGGATAGGAACTTATTGAAGCTCTAGAAGTATGGAATAAGGGATGTAACTTCACATTAGGAATTCTCCCTCAATTAAATTTACATAGGCATCAAGAAGAGCTTTATGACAACACAAGTAAATCGTGTAAGAACGAATCATGAGATAATAAGACTTGACATAAAAATGACCTTGGATATGAGTTCTATAGAACATAATCATAACGACATACAACATGAATTTACTTTATGATCATAGGTCCTGATTTATATTGATACTTGACATACTTTAAGGGTTTGTTGGGCATAGAAATAGAAGTATTCTTACTCTTAAATGACACGACCAATATCCTTTAAATTTGGTGACACTACTTAACTATTCTTTCTACTAAGAATAACAAACTTATCATTTTCAACTTACAATTTTCCTGCAACACAAAAGTACAAGAGTCTGAGTCTCACTGCGTAGTTCTTCCATGTTGAAGCTTAACCCAAAGTTAAGAAAAGGAGCTAGCTTAACTTATGGGACTTGATAAGTCATCAATTTGACAACTTACTAGCATTTTTAAAGCCTAAACTATCATGCGTTTTCATTGATTTGTTAGTACTTTCTTACTTAATGCTCATTTGTGTAGGTAAAAGTGAAATGAGAAGATGAGCAGGGAAACTTGATAAAAATAAGCTAAGAAGAAGGTGAAAGAGAAGAAATATGAGCAAAAAGGAATAAAAGATGAAATTGTAGGCCTAGGAGTCGACCCTCAGTTACTGTAATCGAGGCCTGAGGGTCGCAATCGCGATCAGTCAACAAATCACATGGAGTGCAATCGTGATATGACTACCACGATCGCATTGTCGCATTCGCGGTCCAAAGATGGCGATTGCAGTAGAGCGAAAAGTTTCAAGGGTATTTTTATAATATTTGGCAAATATGGAATTGAGGCTTAAATAGGGGGTTTTAGTTCATTTTTTACACCATTTTTTATCTTATCTATTATCCTTCATCTTCAACTTATCTTAGTTTTAGAGTTTTGTTTTCTTTGGAGCTTGGAGCATAAATTTGCACTAATTTGAGATAAGAATTAATTAGAGGAACTCCAAAGTATAGATTTGGCATCACCCATTGAAGATTCATTTGATTTTAAAGTGTGGTTTGCCCTCTCTTTATTTTTGATGAATAACTTTGATGAAAATCTTGGTATATTTTTGTTTATTATCTTTATGATTTGCTAGTCTACTTCTAGGGGTTGTGTTTGAGTAGGATGCAAGTATGTGGATATTGATTCTTAGCTCCAATTTGTGGTTAATATCGATGGGTTTCACAAATATTTGAACGCAAAATGGGAATTGTCGGTGAGAACCTTAATTTTCCCTAAAATTCCCACATCATCCTTAAAAGAGGTATATGGGCAGTCTAGATCCTATATCATCCTTGAAAAAGTGATGTAGGTGACATAAACATTTGTGAACAATAATGTAGATATAGTTATTCCTATTTTGTTGCCTTAGAAATAAGGATAAAATATGGAATTTCTATCTCTTGAACATCATCCTAGAAATAGGGATGTTTAATTGAGGTTTTTGGGTTAATTAGAATGTCAATACCCGTGAGGTATTCGAAAGAATCTATGGGTGATATTTTGGTATTTTTTTGAAAGACTAGCACCGAAACTCCGAACCTAGCCTTCCCACTCACACACATTAATTAAAATTAGATGCTATTTTTCATATATCCGCACACACTAATTTGCTCCAAGGAAAAGATAATCCAAAGATCAATTCCTAATAGGTTACACTCTAATTATTCTTATCCTCAAGTTATTTTTCTATAAGCCTAAAAAATTGTTTTATACTTTTGAAAATCTTCTAAATATTCCTCCAAACCACTTGTATCCTAAGTTTGAATCTAACAAGTAACTTTTATTTTATATTTACTCAATCGCCACCCATATTGTTCCTCGTAGATTCGACCCCGACACTTGTTGGATAATTATATTAACAATTACCGCCTTGCACTTAAATTTACTTATAAGTTGAGCATTATCAAATGGCGCCATTGCCGAGGAACAATTTGGCGTATTGAGTTAGTTTGGAAATCTAGCTTACTTGCTTGAATTCAAACTTATAAATATTAATTTGTGATTTTATTTTTTTTGTTTTGTTATATAGGGTTTTTATTTTTGTTTATTTGCTAATATGGCATCTTAGAATGAAAGTGAGTTTGGTGGTTGGAAATCTTATCTTGATGATCTATGTCCATATTGTGATGGACCCCACTTTTGGCAAGATTGTAGATATACTCCTTAGAGAGGGATGTGTGCACCTTATCGTTCCTATTGAGAGTATCATTGTTCTTTATGTGGTGGTCGAGATAGATATTAGAGTGATTGCCCAAATACCTCCTCTCCCCATTATACTAACCCAATTGTAAGTTCTTCTTATGATTTTGATAGGTCTTATGATGAGAAAAAGTAAGAACAATATGTCCAAGACAATGGGATTGAAGCAATGCTTCAACTTATCTTGGATAGAGTGGACATAACGGGGAATAACATACATCTCATGCATCAATCCGTGGGGGCATGTAATAAGGAAATCAAAAAGTTGGAAGAGATGGGTAATAAAGCCAATATTTCAAATACCATAAGTATATCTGCTCTTCTAAATGAGCTTGACATGAAATAATCCTTGATAATTCCCAACAAACCAAACCTAATATGGTTGAAGATGCCGCAATTCAAGAAATGGAACTAGAGTCAAAAGAAGAAAGCAAGCAAACCTCTTATAAAGACTCTAGTCCATTTCGACTTGAGATTATTGAGAAGGATACAACTCTAAAATTAGGAAGAATACCTCACTCAAACCACTTTTCAACATTATACTTAGTGGATTTGATGAAATTCGAACCACCTAAGAAAATAATAAATTTTGGAGATGAGAAGGAAAATCCCTACATTTTGGAGTTTGTCATTCCAAAGGGGAAAAATGTATCCCCACACTTGAAGGCTAATAAATGCAAAATTCAGTGTGTAAAAAGTGAATTTTTTATGCTCTTACCAATACTCAATGAGCCTATTATAAATTTTGATGTGAAGTTGGGTAAAAGGTTTAAATCTTAAAAGTGGCGAGATAGAAAATATTTCATTGTGTCCCCATCTTTGTCCAAAAACCTCAAAGATGTATTGATCTCAAGTTGGGCCTCCGATTCAATTCTTCTAAATGGAGACATAAATGATGGGCAAAAGATGTCGTCCCACAACTTTAACTAAGGCACTTCTTGGGAGTCAATCCAAGGAGTTTTTTTTTGATATTTTCTAATGGTTGTGGTTTAATTTTTAGCTTGTGTTTGGATGTTTGTAGGTGACAACACAAGTTGGAATGGGTACCTCAAGAATGAAACCCCGGATAAGTATATTGGACTTTCACTTTATCACTTTCCTCTCTTAAGTAAGCTTACAATGTATGATCTTTAAAATACAAATGATGATCACATCTCATGATTTCTTTTGGTTTGAATTTAATTCATTTGAGATTAATTTGGTAGAATGGGGTTGTTGGTATGAATATTTTTGAATATTTGCCTTGTCTCAAATGCTAAATTATAAAATTATAGTTTCTATAATGTAATACCCCGAAGTTCCCTAACTAATTTTGTCTCAAGAATGTCAAGTATTAGATTCTAAATTTAATGATGTTTATTCTATGAGGAATTTTCAAGATTTACACTTTTTTTCATGTGGAAAATTCAATAAGCTTTCCATTGATATAAAATTCACCTAAATCCGATAACCGGGTAAGAAGTTATGACTATTTCAAGTTTTCTTCGTAAAACAGCGCCATATTAATCAGTGGCGTGCCACGCCACAAGAGAGAATGGTAATTGTCAAATTCCAGTAGGGGTCCGCAATAGTGGCGTGTCGCACCAAACTTTCAGGTCACAAATGAAATGGTAACACAAAGGCTCTGCATCACGCCATCCCTCAATTGCCCAGTTGTCAAATTCTAGTCACACGGTGCGATAGCGCCGCGTTGTGCCAGGGGCCTAATTCGGGAAAATTTTACTGAAATTAAAAGACGCGTCCAGGGTTAAAAGGGTCAATTTCCCACCCCTATTTAAGCCATTAACATGAGATTCAGCTATTTGGAACCCAAAATATACTAGTTTCTCTCAATTTTCTCTCAAGAACAAGCTAGGGTTTCAATTTCAAGAACATCTCTCCGTCAATCTTCGCTAAATCAAGAACTAAGGTATGATTTGTGTTTATTTATGGATTCTTTTCATCCATAAATCTCAAGAATCCTATTTTAAATTATGAATTATGATATTTATGTTGTGGGTTGGATGTAATCATGTTTATCTTGTTATATGATTTTCAAGTTGGAATATTTATCTGTTTTTCATGAAACTACATTAGCAAGTGAGTGAAATCCATAAATTGAATTATTTATAATGCGTCAATTTGATGATTAGGCCTATGCCCTAAGGGTGCATGCAAGGTGTTTGATAAAATGTCTAGGAGGATAGAAGTTATGCACTATAGCTTAATTGTGATCCAAAATGACTTCCATGCTATTCTTATGTATTGAAATTGTTTGTTGGATTACTCATGAGTTAGCCATATGAAATTATGCTATGTATACATGCTATCTTATTCACGTACCAAGCTATGATAATCAAATGCCCATGAAATATTTTCAATTAATGTATTATGGATTGTTGATGTTAGTCATGTATTCAAAAATGCCATGCCTTGTTAGTTTCCTTCCATCGAGTCCTGGGGGTACTTGTACCCGAAAAATATAGATGTGTGCCTAGAGTTCGTGTTATGTTTTCATGATATCCTCAGTCAAGCCATGATCCATAGAACTCAGTTAGTTATGTTACTCAGGAAAGATCAGTAATACCGTAATCTCAGTACTAGTCCGTAAGTCAGCGAAACTCAGTTAATTCAGTCCAGTTTAGTTCAGTAATCCATGATCAGTGTCTATTCAGATGGGAGTAGGAATTAGCATTGAGTAAATCCAAGGATGGGAACACACACTGTCGGATGAGGGTGTGATTCTTAGATGTCATCCTTGCATTTCAGAACTATGTAGCCAGCATAGGTTGAGACATCAACACTGTAAGATGAGGGTTGATGGGGTGGATAAGCACTGCCAGATGAGGGCCCCACCATTCTTTTTTGGGGACACTGTCAGATGAGGGTCACTCATATTTTGCCCTTACCGGTGGCGCAGTATTGGCACCCTTCTAATTGGGGTTACAGATTGGAACCCAACTCAGATATAATGCATTATTTGGGGCATGTCAATTAGATAACTACTTGCCATAATTTTATTTAGAGAATCAGGACTATCAGATACAATCAATCAGTCTTAGTATTAGAACTCAGATAGTTTTACATAATTCAAGACTTTCAGATACAATTAACTCAGAATAGTATAAAACTCAGCTAGTTACAATAGATTCAAGACGGTCTGATACAGTCACTCATGTTATTAGTTATATCAGCCATCAGAATTCAGTTATCAGTTATGTTAGTTATCAGTAAATTCATGTTATCATGATCTCAGATATAGTTACTATGTATTCATGCATGTATTCTCACATTCATATTAGTCAGTTAGCTAGTATTGTTTATGCATATGAACCCCATGCATTCAGCCTACCTCATATGCATACCAGTACATTCAAAGTACTGATGCATTTTCGCTATGGTGTCTTATACATAGGTTTAGAAGCACGAGCTCCAGAGCATCAGTAGCATTCCAGTCTCAGCAGTCAAAGTTAGCAGTGAGTCCTCATCTCTCGAGGACATGATCATTTATTTATTATCTCATTAAGTAATTTATTAGTTGGAGTTAGTTGGGGATATGTCCCATCAACTCCTCATTCAGATAGTTTAGTCAGTTAGAGGATTTTCAGACTATTATGTTCAGACTATCATGTTATTTCAGTTTTGTTTTGGGTATTTTATACCCCATTCAGATATTATATCTTTATCAGTTATGTAACAATCTTGAACCTTATGGCCTTTCAGTTCATATTTCTGTAATCATACATTATATTACGCAGTATACAGGTACAAATATTAGTCATGGGTTAGATTGTGGTCTTTCGAGGTCATGAGCTCCGTATAGAATTCCAGGTACCATATCCGATGCATTACAAACTTGGTATCAGAGCCTAAGGTTCAATAGAGTCCTAGGAAGTCTTAATGCCGCATCTAGTAGAGTCTTGTACATGGGTATGTTGCGCGACACATTTATGTACAGGAGGCTATGAGATGTTTTAGGAACAGTTTACCTTCTTTCAGTATTCATGTCAAGCCAATGAGCATAATCGTAAGTCAATCTCTCAGTATAATCCATTTCTTCTTTTCTTCTACAGAACATGCCTCCTAAAAGAAAAAATGGGAATCAGTCAGCCCCTCAGCCCGAAGAACCTTGGGGTGAACATGTTTCTCATGAAGAGTTTAGAGCTGCATTCACTTCTCTTGCTCAGTCAGTTACTGCTCAGAATGAACGAAAAGATGTCATTCTATCCAACCCAGTGGACAATTCAGCTGCAACCAAGATTTGAGACTTTACCTAAATAAATCCTCCATCCTTTCTCGGGTCTAAGCCAGATGAGGACCCTCAGGAATTCATCGATCTGGTTCAGAAGGTTATAGACATCATGGGGGTTACTTCTATTGAAAGTGCTAAGCTAGCTACATACCAATTGTAGGATGTTTCCCACACTTGGTTTAAACAGTGGAAGTCAGAAAGGCCTGATGATGCAGGGCCTATTGAGTGGGAGGAGTTTGTCACTGCATTCTTAGTGAGGTTCTTTCCCCTAGAGCTGTGAGAATCCAAGGTGTTAGAATTCATCAACCTTAGGTAGGGAAACATGATGGTGAAGGAGTATTCTCTTAAGTTTACTCAATTGGATAGATATGCCCCTCATGTGGTTGAAGACAACAGGGCCAAGAAGAGTAAATTTGTTTCTGGGGTGAATGATAGTGTGGTCAACGAGTATAGGTCTGTGATGTTGAATAGTGACATGACTTTAGCCAGGCTTATGAATCATTCTTAGTAGATAGAAGATCAAAAGATTAAGATGAGGGAGAAGCATAATAAGATAGCAAAGACAGATAGTTTCAACTTTGCTCAACCTAAATCAGAAGAAGGAAACCGTTCTCAATTTCATCCTAAGCCGTCAGTTCCAGGTCCTTCATCATCTAGTGCTCCATCTCTTATGTTCAAGGACGGTAATAAAGATAGGGCGCTAGGCTCTAAGCCTCAGGGCAGTGTCAGCAATGCCCGAACTAATCCCCTTTGTTAGACTTGTGGTAAGAACCATAAGGGTGCTTGCAGAGCTGGTAGAGATGTTTGTTTTGGATGTGGTATTCCAGGCCACAGAGTCAGATATTGTCCCCAGTTAGGTTATTAGGATCAGTAGAAGCTTTCCTCAGCTCAGTCCGATTGCCCAAATCAGTAAGGTACCACTTCCAGTGCTACTAGTGGGCGATGCCTAAATAGACTCTATGCTCTCCAGTCCCGTCAAGATCAAGAAAATTCTCTTGATGTTGTTACTGGTATGTTACAGATCTTTCATATGCATGTTTATGCTTTGCTAGATCCAGGAGCTTCTTTCTCTTTTGTTACTCCTTATATAGTAGTTGATTTCAGAGTCAGTCCAGAAATTTTAGCAGAGCCCTTATCAGTCTCTACCCTAGTGGGTAAAACTATCATAGCCCAGCGGGTACACAGGAACTTCCCGATTATGATATTTCAGAAAGTCACTTCAGCAGACTTAGTCGAATTAGAGATGACTGATTTTGATGTCAGTCGAGTTAGAGATGACTAATTTTGAAGTCATTCTCGGCATGGATTGTCTTCATTCCTACTATGCCATAGTCGACTACAGAAATAGAATAGTCTAGTTTTAATTTTTGAATGAACCCATCCTAGAGTGGAAGGGTAGTGTATCTGCTTTCAGAGGTCAGGTTATTTTTTTACTTTCGGGCAAGGAAAGTGATATCTAAGGGATGTGTCTATCATTTTTTTTGAGTTAAGGAATCTAGTTCCGAATATCCCAGTCTTGAATCAGTCCCAGTCATGAGTGAATATTTAGATGTCTTTCCCAAAGATCTTCTAGGGATTTCTCTCGAAAGGGAAATAGACTTCGACATTAATCTTCTTCCAGATACTCAGCTTATATCTATTCTTCCATATAGAATGGCACCAACAAAACTCATAGAACTGAAAGAACAGTTGAAGGATCTCTTAGATAAGGGATTCATCAGACCCAGTGTGTCCTTGTGGGGTGCACCAGTCTTATTCATGCGAATGAAAGATCGTTCTCTCAGAATGTGCATAGACTACCGTCAACTCAATAAATTCATGGTCAAGAACAAGTATCCATTTCCCAGAATAGATGACTTATTTGACCAAATTTAGGGTGCCAGTTATTTCTCTAAGATAGACCTCAGATCCGACTATCATAAGCTCAGAGTCAGAGAATATGACATTCCAAAAACAGCCTTCCGTACTCGGTATGGTCACTTTGAATTTCTTATCATGTCCTTTGGTCTTACCAATGCCCCAACAAATTTTATGGACTTGATGAACCACGTGTTCAAGCAATATTTGGACATATTTTTCATATTCTTTATAGATGATATTCTGGTCTATTCCCACAGTGAGTGTGATCATATAGAACATCTCAGAATTATATTTCAAACTCTCTAAGATTATCAGATGTTTGCCAAATTTAGTAAGTGCAAATTTTGGCTAAGTCCTGTAGCATTTCTTGGCCATGTTGTTTCAGGTGATGGAATTTGAGTATATCCTCAAAAGACCGAAGCGGTAAGAAACTAGGCCAGACCTGTCTCTCCATCAGATATCAGGAGTTTCTTTGGTTTGGCTGGCTATTACAGATGGTTTTTGAGGGATTTTATTCTATTGCATCCCCGATGTCTAGATTGACTCAGAAGAAAGTCAAGTTTCAGTGGTCAGATCCTTTTTAGAAGAATTTTTAGGAGTTGAAGACTCGACTCACCTCAGCCCTAGATTTAGCTCTTCCAGATTGTCCAAATGGGTTTGTAGTGTACTGTGATGCATCCAGAGTAGGTTTAGGTTGTGTCCTCATACAGCATGGTAAGGTCATAGCCTATGCCTCCAGACAGCTTAAACCCCATGAGAAGAATTATCCTACTCATGATCTTGTGTTAGCAGCCATAGTATTTGCCTTAAAGATTTAGAGGGATTATCTATACGGAGTTCACATAGATGTGTTCACAGATCATAAGAGCCTTCAGTATGTCTTTTCTCAAAAACATCTTAACAAAAACATCTTAATCTTCATCAGAGAAGATGGTTAGAGCTCTTGAAAAATTATGACATGAGTGTTCTTTATCATCTGGGTAAGGCCAATATAGTGGCCGATGCTCTCAGTAGACTGTCTATGGGTAGTGTTGCTCATGTTGAGGACAATAAGAAGAAGTTAGCTTAGGAAGTCCATCAGCTTACTAGACTAGGCGTTCGCTTAGTCAATATAGATGAGGGTGATATCTGAGTTCAAAATAGTTCAGAATTATCTATAGTTTCTGAGGTAGAATAAAAGAAAGATAGAAATCCCAGTTTAGTCAAGTTGAAAGAGTCAGTTAAGGATCATAAAGTGGAGGTTTTCTCCCAAGGGGGAGATGCTATTCTGCGTTGTCAGGGTCGTTTGTGTGTTCTAGCTTTAGATGAATTAAGGCAGCTAATTCTTGCAGAAGTGCATGGTGCGCGCTACTCTATTCATCTAGGGGCCACAAAGATGTACTGCGACTTGCGGGAGATCTATTGGTGGAGTGGAATGAAGAGGGATGTTACAGAGTTTGTGGCTAAGTTCTCTACATGTCAGCGGGTTAAGATAGAGCATCAGAAGCCTAGTGGACCTTGTAGGAATTCATTATTCCTACTTAGAAATGGGAAGAAGTGAACATGGACTTCATGATGGGTTTGTCTCAAACTCGTCATCAGAATGACTCAGTCTGGGTCGTTGTAGATAGGATGACCAAGTCAGCTTATTTTCTCCCAAATCATACTTCTTATTTAGTCGAGGATTATGCCAAACTCTACATCAAAGAGTTGGTCAGATTGCACGTTGTTCCGTTATCTATTATCTCAAATAGAGGTACCCACTTTACCTCTTATTTTTGGAAAGTGTTCCAAAAGGGTCTTGATACCCAAATTCATTTCAGTAAAACCTTTCACCCTCAGATAGATGGTAAAGCAGAAAGGACCATTTAGAACCTAGAAGATATACTAAGGGCGTGTGCAATTGATTTCAATGGTAGTTGGGATGACCACTTCCCTTTGATTGAGTTTGCATACAACAATAACTATCATTCCAGTATTCAGATGGCTCCATTCAAAGCTCTCTATGGTAGGAGGTGCAGATCTCCAATCAGTTGGTTTGAAGTTAGTGAGGCCTCAGTTATAGGGACTGACTTAGTATTCGATGCCTTAAAAAAAATCCAGTTGATCAGAGAAAGACTTCGGGCTACTCAGAGCTGACATCAGTCTTATGCAGATATGCATAGAAAGGATCGTGAGTTCGAGATTGGTGACCATGTCTATCTAAATATCTCTCCCATGAAGGGAGTGAAGAGGTTCGACAAAAAGGGAAAGATCAGTCCCCGATATATCGGCCCCTTCAAAATTCTCAGTCGTATCGGCAAGGTAGCTTATGAGCTCGAATTTCCTTCAAATCTAGCCTCAGTTCATCCAGTCTTCCATGTATCTTTGCTCAAGAAGTGTATAGGTGAACCAACAGTTGTAGTCCCTATTTAGAGCATAGATGTTCAGAACAACCTCTCTAATGAGGAGATTCCAGTCGAAATTCTAAACTACCAGACTCGTAGACTGAGGAACAAAGAAGTCCCTCTAGTCAAAGTTCTTTGGAAGAATCAGTCTATTGAGGGAGCTACTTGGGAAGAAGAAGAAGACATACGTACCAAGTACCCTCACCTCTTTTCCGCTGACTCAGATCAAGCTCAAGGTAATAGTTCTCCTTAAGTTTTTTAGTTTTTATGTCCAGATTTCAGTTATGACTTGGTATCAACCTCATGTTCAGGATTCTATTTTTTTAAACGTGGTACTAAGTACCATTGCATATCCAATTATATGTTCATGCATAAGATTAGTCATGTGTTCATGGATCAGCCATGCATTCTCCTTGTGAGAAGACACCGTTATTAGAAATCTCAGTTATGTAATCAGTTTTGTCATGTATTCAAGTATCAGATATATGTGATCAGCCTATCAGTACTCTCAGTCATGCATTCATGTATCAGCTCAGTCATGAAATCATGCATCAAATATGCATGCTCTGTATGAATCTCAGAAATGTCAGTTATGTAGTCATGTTTCAGTGTTCATGTTCAGAATATACTTTGGCTTATCGTTTCTCCCCCCTCAGTCGGTCTTATTCAAGGACGAATGTTCTCGAGGGGGAGATATTGTAATACCCTAAAATTTCCTAACTAATTTTGTCTCAATTGTCAATTACTAGTAGGGGTCTGCAATAGTGGCACGTCACGCCAAACTTCAGTCGCAAATGAAGTGGCAACGCGATGGCTCCGTATCCTGCCATCCCTCAATATCCCAGTTGTCAAATTCCAGTTACACGGCGCGATAGCGTCGCATCGCGCTAGGGGTCCAATTTGGAAAAATATCACTGAAATTAAAAGACGCATCCGGGGTTAAAGGGGTCAATTTTTCACCCTATTTAAGCCCTTTAACACGAGATTCAGCTATTTGGAATCCAATATATACTTGTTTCTCTTAATTTTCTCTCAAGAACAAGCTAGGGTTTCAATTTCAAGAAAATCTCTCCGTCAATCTTTGCTAAATCAAGAACTAAGGTATGCGTTGTGTTGATTTATGGATTTGTTTCATCCATAAAGCTCAAGTATCCTATTTTAAATTATGAATTATGATATTTATGTTGTGGGTTGGTTGTAACCATGTTTATCTTGTTATATGATTCCCATGTTGGAATATTTATGTGTTTTTCATGAAACTACATTAGAAAGTGAGTGAAATTGTTAATTAAATTATTTATAATGTGTCAATTTGATGGTTAGGCCTATGCCCTAAGGGTGCATGCAAGGTGTTTCATAAAATGCCTAGGAGGATAGAAATTATGTACTATAGCTTAATTAAGATCCAAAAGGACTTCCATACTATTCTTATGTATTGAAATTGTTTGTCGAATTGCTCATGAGTTAGCCATATGAAATTATGCTATGTATACATGCTATCTTATTAACATACCAAGCTATAATAATGAAATGCCCATGAAATATCTTCAATCATTGTATTATGGATTGTTGATGTTAAACATGTATTCAAGAATGTCATGACTTGTCAGTTTTCTTCCATCGAGTCCTAGGGGTACTTGTACCCAAAAAATATAGTTGTGTGCCTATAGTCCATGTCATGTTTTCATGATATCCTCAGTCAAGCCATGATCCATAGAACTCAGTCAGTTATGTGACTCAGGAAATCTCAGTAATACAGTAATCTCAGTACTAGTCCGTCAGTCAATGGAACTCAGTTAATTCAGTCCAGTTCAGTTTAGTAATCTATGAATAGTATCTATTCAGATAGGAGTAGGAATTAGCATTGAGTTAACCCAAGGATGGGAACACACACTGTCAGGTGAGGGTGTGATTCTTAGAAGTCATCCTTGCATTCCAGAACTATGTAGCCAGGATAGGTTGAGACATCAACACTGCCAGATGAGGGTTGATAAGGTGGATAAGCATTATCAGATGAGGGCCCCACCGTTCTTTTTTGGGGACACTGTCAGATGAGGGTCACTCATAGCTTGTCCTTACTGGTGGCGCGGTATTGACACCCTTCCAATTGGGGTTACAGATTGCACCTCAACACAACTATAATGCATTATTTAGGGCATGTCGGTTACATAACTACTTCCCACAGTTTCAGTTACAGAATCAAGACTGTCAAATACAGTCAATCAGTCTCAGTATTTTAACTCAGATAGTTCTATAGACTTCAGGTCTGTCAGATATAGTCAACTTAGAATACAACAAAACTCAGCTAGTTCTATCAGATTTAGGACTGTTAGATACAGTCACTCATGTTATCAGTTATATCATCCATCAGAATTCAGTTATCAGTCATGTTAGTTATCAGTAAATTTATGTTATCACGATCTCAGATATAGTTATTATGTATTCATGCATGTATTCTCACATTCATATTAGCCAGTTAGCTAGTATTGTTCATGTATACGAACCCCTGTATTCAGACTACCTCACATGCATACCAGTACTTTCAAAGTACTAACGCATTTGCGCTATGGTGTCTTATACCATAGGTTTAGAAGCACGAGCTTTAGAGTATTAGTAGCATTCCAGTCTCAGCAGTTAGAGTTAGCAGTGAGTCCTCATCTCTTGAGGACATGATCATTTATTTATTATCTCATTAGGTAATTTATTAGTTGGAGTTAGTTGAGGACATGTCCCATCAGCTCTTCATTCAGACAGTTCAGTCAGTTAGAGGCTTTCCAGACTATCATGTTCAAACTATCAGGTTATTTCAATTTTGTTTTGGGTATTTCATACCCCAGTCAGATGTTATATCTTTATCAGTTATGTTACTGTCTTGAACCATATGGTCTTTCAGTTCATGTTTCTGCAATCATACAGTATATTATGCACTATATAGGTACAAATATCAGTCATGAATTAGCTTGTGGTCCTTCGGGGTCATGAGCATCGTATAGAATTTCGGGGTACCAGATACGAGGTGTTACATATACACTAGTACATACCATGTATTTGATGAAACACCCACTTGAGGTTTCTTTGCTTAATTAAGTAGTAGGTGATTTAATTAGGTTAGTATGATTAAAAGTGGTGTAGTTGGTGATGAATCGGTGCATTGGGATTGTTCACATGTGTTGTTATTTTTTATATTCAAGCTTTTACTTTTCATGCACACCATATGTTTGTTAAAATGTGAATAAGAGAGAAATGCCTTATATAATTGTAAAGGTTAATGTGAACTTTCTTGGGGCATTGTGTCATCATTTTGGAGTATAGCTTTGAGTCCAACTAGTCTTAAGACTGGGATAACCGGTGGTTTTTGGTTGAAGTTGTTCATGAAAGTTGAGTCCATGGTATGATCGATTAGTGTCCGGGTGAAGTCTAAGTAACCCGAAAGACTTGAATGCTTGTCTTGCCCTATGATAGATTGGGTGACGCCATTATTAAGGGTATAGGGTCGTTTGTGTTCCTATTGGTTCTATGAGTGTTTTATGAGTTAAATGAACGATACGTGAAATTGTGAGAAAAGAATCCCATGAAGTTTAATGATAATGTTGCCTTGCATGCACCTAAGTTTTTCTTTAATTGTTTAGGAAGAGGCAAAAGTTAAAAAATTCTTTCCAAATGTCATTGGCAAGAAATAAAATGATTTGAGAAAAACCAAAAATATAGTTTTCTTTGTAAAAAAGATCAAGGATGTGTTTGAGCTTTCTTTTGAGCGAGACCATTAAATTCCATTTTGGTTCTCTCTCTTTACAAGGATGGTTCCTTAACTTGGAGATTCTTATTAAGCTTAAATTGCTCAAATTGGTTGGGAGATTAACTTTTTGCTCTATCAGTACAATGCCATGTGTTGTGAGATTTTTGAATAATTCTTATATATATGTATAGTCTAGAAATTGTCCCGAGTGTGTTCAGAGCGAAATCCTAGACAAGCTTGGTTTGGAGAATGACCCGTGGCCATTTTTGACCCTTCACATAGCCAAAATTCCACCTTAACATTTTTCCTAGTTAACCCCTTTGAGCCCTTTTGCCCATTTTTCTTTATTTTTGAAATAATAACCTTGCTAAAACACCTAAGCCTATTAAAATCTTCTTTTTGGCACTTAACCTTCTTTGACGAATTAAATGATTCAAAGTAATGGAATATAGGCAAAAGCCTAAGTTTGGGGGGGATTAATGTGACGTGCTAAGATGAGCCAAGAAAGGAGTATGTAAGGTGGTCAAATCATTTTCTTAAGGGAAAAGAGACATACTTGATGGTAAAGTTGTTTAGCCTAGCCCATAAAATGTGATGAGAAATGGGGCAAACTAGGGGGATAAGAAGTGCTTAAAATTATTAAGTCTTGAAAAAGCCAAAGAAATGAAGAAAGAAAATGGTGGCTTTGAATTGTTTTGTAAATGCTAATAAAAAGGAGAAATATGGGAAATGATTCGAAGGAGAATAAGGTGGATAGTTTGAAAATCTTGGGGTAGAAGGGGTCAAGAAATTGAATTGTAGGAGGTGTTTTAGTCACTTGATCCATTGATGTTCATTCCCACACTTTAAACCGTCATCTTGACCCACAAGACCTTGGTGATTCCAAACAAGGTAAGTCTACATTAGTGGCGAAAAACACAAAGGGCAAACCTATGGTTCTACTCATTATACTTGAATTTCTTTGCGAGAGTAAGTGTGAATTCTTTTATTATTTGAGCTCCTTTAGAAATTTCAATATCTTTTGTGTGTGTAGACCTAACTCTTTCTCATGAGCGATATTGATACTTTTGAGTACATGGTGAAATCTTACTCTCGATACGGGTAAATAGGTGAAATAAGTTGCATTGTGAAGATTGAGAAATTTTTTGAAGATTTTATGTTTCCTCTTAAGATGCTTTGTTGATTTGGAAGATTCATTTGATACAAACTTATGTCCTTGCTTCATAATACGTGCTTATTGAAAAATTTTGGTTCACTTGTTGCCATGACATGTTTGGAAAGTCTTTGTAGAGCTTTGTTAGCTTAGTCCTTTAGTATAGTTTTATTTTGGGTAGAATTGAGTTAAATAGACTATCTTGTTGAATTGTTCTTGGTTTCTTGAGGACAAGCAATAGTTTAAGTTTGAGGGTGTTGATAAGTCATTAATTTGACAACTTACTAGCATTTTTAAGCCTAAACTATCATGCTTTTTCATTGATTTGTTGTTACTTTCTTACTTAATGCACATTTGTGTAGGTCAAAGTGAAATGAGAAGATGAGCAAGGAAACTTCCTAAATATGAGCTAAGGAGAAGGTAAAAGAGAAGAAATGTGAGCAAAAAGAACAAAAGTTTAAATTGCAGTCCCAGGAGTCGACCCTCAGTTACCGCGATCACGGCCTGAGGGTCGCGATATCCATCAGTTAATAAGTCATACGGAGTGCGATCTCGATATGACTACCGCAATCGTGTTGTTATGATCGTATTCCAAAGATGGCGGTCGCGGTAGAGCAGAAAAGTTTCAAGGAAATTTTGGTAATATTTGGCAAATATGGAATTGGGGCTTAAATAGGGGGTTTTAGTTCATTTTTTTCACACCATCTTTTATCTTATCTATTATCCTTCATCTTCAACTTATCTTAGTTTTAGGGTTTTGTTTTCTTTGGGGCTTGGACCTTAAATTTGTACTAATTTGAGACAAGAATTAATTAGACAAACTCCAAATTATAGATTTGGAATCACCCATTGAAGATTCATTGGATTTTAAATTGTGGTCTGCCCTCTCTTTATTTTTTATGAATAACTTTGATGGAAATCTTGGTATATTTGTGTTTATTATCTTTATGATTTGCTGGTATACCACTTGGGGCTATGTTTGAGTAGGATGCAAGTGTGTGGATATTGATTCTTAGCTTTAATTTATGGTTAATGATGATGGGTTTCACAAATGTTTGAATGCAAAATAGGAATTGTTGGTGAGAACATCATTTTTTTCTAAAATTCCCATATCATCCTTGAAAGAGGGATGTGGGTAGTCTAGATCCTACATAATCCTTGAAAGAGGGATATAGGTGACATAAACATTTGTGAACAATAATGTAGATGGTAGTTATTCCGGTTTTGTTGTCTTAGAAATAAGGATAAAATGTGGAATTGCTATCTTGAACATCATCCTACATATAGGGATGCTTAATTAGGGTTTTTGGGTTGATTAGAATGTCAACACCCATGAGGTATTCGAAAGAATCTATGGGTGACATTTTGGTGTTTTGTTGAAAGACTAGCACTGAAACTCCGAACCTAGCCTACCCACTCACACACATTAATAAAATTAGATGTTATTTTTCATATATCAGCACACACTAATTTTCTCCAAGGAAAACTAAATCCTAAGATTCGTTCTTAATAGGTTTCACTCTAATTATTCTTAGCCTCAAGTTAGTTTTCTTGAAGACCAAAAATAAAATTGTTTTATACTTTTGAAAATCTTCTAAACATTCCACCAAACCACTTGTATCCTAAGTTTGAATCTAACAAGTAACTTCTAAACATTCCACCAAACCACTTGGATTCGACCCCGAATCTTGTTGGGTAATTATATTGACAACTACTACCTTTCACTTAAACTGACGTGTAAGTTGAGCATTATCAAACAATCTTAGGACCCTATACTCTACATCCCTTCAATAATACTACTCTATCTTTTCACTATAATCAAACAACCTCAGGTCATCATCAAGGAGTACTATCCACATAACACAATGGTTTCTGTATCTATCAATTATAACATTCAAACCTACCATTACTAAACCCACTCTATGGATCTCCCCACCAAAAACCAATAACTTCAAATATTTTCACAAAGATTTTCACCACGTATCTCATTCCTAACTATATCACATAACTAAAGTTTATCTAACTTTTTTCTCTTCATTTATAACCTCAGCTCGAGTAGTCACACCAAATTTTTTCTCAATAAGAAACATCTACTATCTTATCAATCATTACTCCACTAAACACCACTATAATCATCATCATAACATGAGGAATACCATCAAGCAACTAGTGTACGAGTATCAGGGATAGGGGTGACACTGTTCAGTTATAACATATATTTGTTGCACTACTCAAGATGGGTTTTGTGAGGTAAGATGTGATATAATAGGCATGCAGCGCTTCATGTATCAAACACCAAGATCATAAATAGAGGGTCGTTCAATCACGAGTTCTTAGGAACAAGCACGGTGAGAAATATGAATGCATATATCATGAGTTTTATAACATAAAGTTGGGATTCATATATTTAGAGGATAAGACAAAAATTGCTACTTAAAGTTATTGCTTCTCATTTTAAGAACTGAAAATGGCCATGGGTTTGCACAGATAGTATTACTTTGGGCTATACATAACATAAAATGAGTCGAAAACATACAAAAAGTATGGTTTCTGTAACACCCCGATTCGCTGAATCGGAATGCTACACGGTGCTTATGACCCCGAGGGACCTTTAGCTAACCCATGACTAATATCTGTACCTGTATACTGCAAATCATGATATAAAAATATGGAATACATAGAAATGTAAGGCCATAAGTTTCAACTGAATACAATTATGTGGGTGAAAATACCCAAAACTACTCAATCTGAACGTAAATCTGAACATAAATCTGAAAGCCTCTAAACTATCTGAATAAGGAGTTGAAGGAACATGTCTCCAACTAACTCCGTACAACTGAACTGAAGAAATAAATAAATGAATTAAATCATATTGTCCTCGAATCAATGAGGACTCACTGTGTCTCTGCGACTGAAATGCTACCGCGACTGCTGGGCTGGAGCTCGTGTCTCAGAACCTATGGTGTAATATGAAAAGAAAGCACCATAGCGCAAATGCGTCAGTACAACTGGAGTACTGAGTATACGAGGAAGGTAGGCTGAACATAAAGGGTTTCATGCATGAACAACACTGACTGACTAATATAAACGTGGGAGTGCAAATACACATATATAGAAATTGGGACCATGAATTTGTGATAACATGACCTGTAAGCTAATACATGGTTTACTGATAAATGTCATGACTGATACTGAAACTATTAACATGGACGAATGTATCTGACAGTCCTGTATATACTAAAATCTGAAGAACGCCCTGAGTTCTTTTACTGAGACTTATACTGAAACTATGGGGAGTAGTGTTAAACCGACATGCCCCATGTATGCCGTTATGGCTAAGCTGGGGTCCAATATCTACCCCGACTGGAGGGGTGTCAATACCGTACCACGAGTAAGGACAACCTGTGAGTGACCCTTATCTGGCGGGTGCTCAATGAGAATGGTGGGAACCCTAAACTGGCAGGTTAAGCCACCTCATCAACCCTAATCTGACGGGTTAAGATATCTCAACCTACACTGGCTACGTAGTTCTAGAACACAAGGATGACTACTAAGAATCCCACCCAGAACTGGCGGGTGAGTTTCCATCCCTGGGTTCACTCGGTGCTAACCTCTACTCCCATCTGAAGGGACTCGACATAAATAACTGACTGGGCATGACTTAATCTTACTGAATTTCATTGATTGGCGGAATGTTATTGATATTTGACAACTGACTAAGATCATGAGGTTTTCCTGAGTCACATGACTGACTGAAGTCTATGGAATCATATCTTGAGTTCAGATATCGTGAAACATGACATGGATCTAGGCACATACCTATAGTTTTCGGGTACAAGTACCCCCAGGACTCGATGGAAGGAAACTGTCACACATGACAGACTTGATCATAAGAGTAGAGTCCATAGTTTACAATATCATAAGTAGGGATCTCATACTAAGCATGGTTATCAACAATGTATTGCATGGAAAGGATTTTATATCACATGGAAGTACTTGCACAATCTTAAAATCATGTTCATTGCATAATCATATTGGCAACACATACCAATAGTATGGAAGTTCATGTGGATTGCATGGTTATCATACATCTTGTTCATAAGTAGGATTTGTAAGTAAACATAGAATAATATCATAAGAATAGTTCATGAGTAATCCAACAACATTTACAAGGTACATTATCAACATAGAAGTCATTGGAACGTAAGGGCATATTATGAATCCTTCACTTAGTCACAATTTAGCTATATTGCATGATTTCTAGTTTCTTAGGCATTTTATCAAATACCTTACATGCACATCTTAAGCATTGGTTAAATAATCAAATTATACATAATGAACAACCAAATTTACATATTTTCAACTCATATGATATCATGAATTCATAAAAACATACAAAGATTCCATCTTGGGAATCACCCAATATCAAAAACATGATCATCAATACCCATCAATATAGAAATCATACTTTATGATGAAAAATAGGGTTATTTAGCTTTAGGGATGAAAGGGATCCATAAATCAACTCACGCATACCTTAGAAGGAAGATTCTTGATGATTGACGGAGGAATTTCCTTGAAATTGGATCTTCAAGCTTAGTTATGCAACCCTAGTTGTTTTTCTATTTTAGTGCTATTGGATGATGATATTTGAGATGATAATAGGGTTGTAATATGTTTAGAAGCTATATATTTTGTAGGGTTAAGTTTAGGGACATGTAAGGAGTGTTAAAGGACTTACTTACCCTTAAAATAACTCAAAACAAAGTGTTTTTTGCACCTGGAACTGACTTAGGCGGAGCCCAAGTGATCGCCTATGCTTGGGTTGGGCGGCACCTAACCAATCGCCTATGCTTGGGTTGGGCGGCGCCTAACCAATCGCCTATGCTTACTGTCTCTCACGAAAATGGGCATAACTTTTTGCTCGGGTATTGGATTAAGGAGAAATTGGTATCGTTGGAAAGATAATTAGATTCTATACTATTTGGTTGGTCTAAATCAGCCAAAATACCATATTAAAATTAAGTTATACTCATTCAAAGATGACCCTTGCAAAATCGATCACTAAAACTTGATGGATTCAAAAACTCTTAGCTTGTATTACCTTAAGTGACTCATATGAACATGCTTAATGCATCATAAGCTATCCTATCACTAGGATATTCATTGTAAGTCATGTACTCAAGTATGAATCAAAGAATTGGACATTTCATACTTAGGAATACTTATTCTCTTCCTAGCTTAGAAACATGCGGGGTATTACAATATCTCCCCCTTGGGAACATTCATCCTCGAATGAGAATTTACTGAGAAGGGATACAAGACAATAGAACCTGAATTGATCATGAAAAACTAAAACTTGATCTCATGACCGACATGCTAAACATACTGAACTCGTGCATATCTGATGCACGGACAACTGACACATGAATGTATGATTGAGTATGAAACGGTTAATAGGTACCAAGTTTATACTGGAAACATAAATGTGAAATTGAATAAGATTAAGTAGAACTGTTACCTTAAGCTTGATATAAAATGGCGGGGAAGAGGTGAGGATACTTGGTACGCATATCTGCTTCTTCTTCCCAAGTAGCTCCCTCATGAGACTGATTTTGCCAAAGAACCTTGACTAGAGGGACTTCTTTGTTCCTCAATCTACAAATTTGATAATCTAAGATTTCGACTGGAATCTCTTCATAGGAGAGGCTGTTCTGAATGTCGATGCTCTGAATAGGGACAACAACTATTGGGTCACCTATGCACTTCTTTAGCAAAGAGACATGGAAGACTGGATGGACTGAGTCTAGATATGAAGGCAACTCAAGCTCATAAGCTACCTTGCCTAAGATATTTTAGGAATAGTTTTCCTTCTTTCAGTATTCACGTCATACCAATGAGCATAGGGTCAAAGTTAAACTCTCAGTCATGAATCAGTATGCGGATGCCCGGTGCATCACCCCAGTATCTCAGTAAGGTGAGCATTTGTAGAGGGACATAGTTTCCCAAGGGGGAGATACTCCATTATTTCCTCAAGGTTCTCATATCTTAAATAAATTTTCTCTTTGAATAAAGAATCCAGTTTAGAATAGAGGGTAATCATAAGTTAACCTTCAAAGTCCCAACCTCATCTATGGGCCAAGTATTCAGAGGCTCGGTTCAGTTCACAAAATTCAGTTTATATGTTATGGTTCAGCCTTAGTCATGTTCTCAGGTTTCAGTTCATTCATACTTCTAGCATAATCATGGGTTCATCAGTGCTTTTCAGTCATGTAATAATTTTCTTAAACTTACTCAGTTCCCTGCTCAGATCCCCATTACAAACTTAGTACTAAGTACCCTTGCATCAGACATGCATTCTCACTACAAGAAATTCAGTTCATCAGAATATTCAGTCATGTACTCATAAGTTAATTATCATCCATTCATTAGATATGCATGAATTCAGCTTATTAGTCATACATCAGATATGCATGTTCAGTATGTTATATTCAGATATTCAGTCATGTCAGTCATGAGATTATGTTTTGGTTATTTATGTTTAGTATGTACGTCAGTTTATGTTCTTCCCCTCACTCTGAGTCTCATTCGAGGACGAATGTTCTCAAGGGAGATATTGTAATACCTGTATGTTTCCTAGCGTGAAAAGTTACTCAAGAACATTAGAAGCTTTCTTTGAAAGATGAATCCTCTTTTTAACACGTGGTATTTTCAATATTTTCACTTTTTTCATATGGGAAATTCAATAAGCTTTCCATCGATACCAAATTCACCAAAATCTGACACCCAGGTGAAGAGTTGGAGCCTTTTTAGTGAGACAGTGTATCACCTGAGCCTTAAACGCATTGCAGAGATAGCTCAAATGGCAATAGTCAATTTCTAATGTTTCTCCATGATAGTGGCACGTCGTGCCAAACTTTCAGGTCACAGACAAGGTGGCAACGCGATAGCTCCGCATCGCGCTCTAAATGCTCAGAAATCCACTGTACCGGCTGTCTTTAATCCGAAAGGCATGACTTTATAAAGAAAGACTTAGATTTAAATTGTTTTCTCAATAAATAAAAATAGACACTTAGCTTGGAGTAGCTTGGAGTTTGTTTTTCAATAAATATGATGTGTAAAATCCTACTCAGTACTCCCTCTCTCCTATAGTTTCTTCTTATGTATGCTCTTTTAGCTTACGTTTTTCCCGGTTTGGTTTTTTTTTTTTTTTTTTTTTTTTTTTTTTTTTTTTTTTTTTCTTTTTTTTTTTTTTTTTTTTTTTTTTTTTTTAAACAGAATTACCCTGTTTATCTTACCCTGTTCATCTCTCTCTTTTAACCTATACTCTTAATAACTTCTTCTTTAACCACACCCCGGAATTTCTACCTGGCTAACAACATATGTCCTGGCGTCTATTCAGCAGACTTTAGCGGACTTTCAAAGCCAGAATTCCTCAAAGCCAGAATTCCTAGGAATTTACAGGTTAATCCATCGTTGTTACTAAGAAGTTAAAAGATTAACCATATACTAAGGGTAATAAAATTTACATAAATTTACATGATGTTTAAAACAAATAAAACTTCATAAATATTTTTGTGGGAAAAACATAAGTGTAAATAAGAACTTACATGAAGTAACTAGGGGAGAGGTTTCCCTTTCGGGAACCCCCTTAAGACTGAAACAGAACTTGAAACGTTTATAAACTTTCTAAATATTACACCACTGGATGTTTTACAAGGGATGGATTTTATGGGTTTCAGGGAAGGTTATACACATTGAGAGGGAAGAGGAATATGTTGTGGTTTTTTTTGGTTTTTTCCTTCTTTCTTACTACTAAGTCTTAAGCCCTTTTTATAGGCAAAAACTAAGGGAAAGGAGTGGTCGTAAACACAACTACGTGGCCTCTCTATATGTGGCCGACACTTTAAAAGATAAAGATAAGAAAGAATCGTAATAATGCTTGTCGGGTACACATTGGGACCCATCGTCACATGCATTATTGTTTCTTTCTTGACTTTGTCAGACGCGTGCCTCTCAGTTTTTCTTTCTTTTTGAGAAAGTAGTGATAAAGGAAGCATCTTTTCTGACACGGACTTGACTTTTCTGACACGGACTTGACTCATACATAACTTTATTATTTACAGGACACAAAGTGGGCATTCCCACCTACAACTTTATTTACTTAGTATAGTCTTGTCTTTTTCTGGATTGTCTTCTTCTCAACTAAGTATCCAAGTTGTGCAGGGTAATTGAATCGAAACTCATTCCTGAGTCATCGTCTTCGTGAGGATCCTGAGCATCTTGGAAATTATTATCTTCATTTATGTCTTCTTCTGATACCATATCTTCTTCTGGAACTAATCTATCTGTGCTTGTACCAGGTTGTTCATTTATATGTTTATCTAGAGTCTGCTGGCTGAAGAATTTATCTAGTGTTTGCTTAATTATAGTCTCTATGGTTTCATTCTTCTTTCTGGAGATTGATATCCTTTTTGAAGTCTTACTACTCGATCTTTCTTTCTTTCTTTCTTTTGTCTTGATGAAGAACAATCTTCATCTTCACTTTTTGGCAAAGTGACAGCCTTGAACGGATTTGATTTGTCTTTACCGGTTACCGTTTGAACCGGACTAGCTGTACCAACATCCGGTACAGTGGATTTCTGAGCATTTAGAGGGAAATGCACACCCGCCTCATCCATTTTTTGAGGAGATGGAGAACTCTGTTTATGTGTCTGAGTACCAGCATCAGTCTTCATTTTGATCTGAAGCCTTGCTTCTAATACTTGTACCTGTTTGATAAGTCTTGTATTTTCCATAAGGAGAGCTTCTTTCTGAGCGTTGAGTTTCTTGAAGTTCTCAGTCATGGAAGAACAATGATCACAGAAAATTATTTTCCCTGTGTCTTTCTGTACATTATACTGGGGTATTTTGTCTGGGTTTTGTCTTAGTGAAGGAGATATATAGTAGTTTGGTCCTAGGTATCCTCTAGCATGATTAGTGGCTTCAGTAAAGTCATTAAAACCTTTAAAAAGTGGAGTCTTAAAACCTTGTATGGATTCTAATACCTCTATCCAAGTATGAAAAATACCATTTGTCTTACCATGAATAACTACATAATATTTAAATTTTGGCTTGCTCTTTTCTGCCATGTATTGACATAGCGAATTCATAGAGGCCATAAAGTGGTTACGATTTTGTTTATTATATGAAATCCATAAGTTATCTACTAAACATTTTTGAGGTCTGTCTAAAACATAGTCTGGTCTTACTCTAAATGATATATTACTTTCTGGATATGCAACTAAATTGAAAGGTCCAAAATAAATTCTTTCCATTGCTTCTATAGAGTCTATTGGTCTAAAATTTAGATTACCTAATACACTCTGTTGGTAGGAGTCTGATGAAGTACCTATGCCTTTGCCCTTATCTGCAGGAGGCTGGCTTGTTGGTCTCATGCTGAAAACAAATAAATAAAACTCAGCTTTATTTATTTATTCCTAACTGTAGTCGACTTAGTTGGTCAGCTAAGTCATTTTCTTTTCCCTTAATATGTTCGAAAATAATATTTTTATAAATAGATATTGTATCTAAAAAGTTTAACCATCTTCTCCTACTGCTAGTTTTATCATTTATTTTCTGGTGAAATTTTACTATGGCTTCACAATCTGTTCTGACTAAAATTTCTTCTTTATTTAATATATATAACTTAAAACTATTTAGCCCATATATTATTGCCAATACTTCTAAATCTATAGAGCTTTTATTCCCTTTTTCTTTATAAGCTCCGCTCTGGTAACCACATATTTGTTCTTCGTTTTTATTACTGTATTTATTTGGTCTAGCTTTTAGGATAGCTCCCCATCCTAAATCGCTTCCATCGGTTTGAATAATTAGATAATCTGATTCTAATGGTATTTTTAAATCTGGAATATTTTTTACTTTTTCCTTTATTTTTTGGACTAATTTTACATCCTCTATGTTGAAATTTTTCTGTCCTTTACTACCTGTTTTGGCATATAAAGGTCCAGCTATTTTTCCTAAATCTTGTATGAAATTTCTAGCATAATTTACTAAACCTAGAAATTTTTGTAAATCTTTTGTTTTTTCTAGTTTATCTGGCATTTCTAATACCTTTTTGGCTATATGTGGTTGTAATTTTACCTTTCCATTTCCTAATGTTATTCCTAAGAAATTAATATAGGTTTTACATAATTCCATCTTCTTTTTACTTACTATTATTCCATGTTTGACGAATAATCTAAAGACTATTTGTAAATGTCCTAGATGTTCTTGCATGTTTTGACTGAATACTAAAATATCATCTACATAGACTAATATGAAATGCTTATATTCTCCGAAAATGTTATCCATTTTTCGTTGAAAAATTGGTGGGGCTGTCTTTAATCCGAAAGGCATGACTAACCATTCGAAATGTCCTCCGGGACATGTGAATGCTGTCCATTCGATGCTTTCTGGATGCATCTTTACTTGCCAATATCCGGATTTACAGTCAAATTTGCTATATATCCTTTTATTTTGGATTCTATTGATTAATTCATTCTTGTCTGGTAGTTTATATGCGTCTGTTCTGGTATTATCATTTAATCTTTTGTAATTTATAACCATACGAGCTTTTCCTCTTACTTGCTCACTATGATTTCTCACTATAAAAGCTGCTGATCTATGTTTAGATGTAGATCTTCTTATTACTCCTAACTTTAAAAGTTCCTTTATCTGTGTATCAAATTCATTAGTGTCTTCATTATTTGCTTCTATAGGGGCTGTTTTTATAGTATATTCTGGGTTTATAATATCTAATTTACACGTTAATTCATTAGCATCCCAATGAGCTAATGGCTTTTCTCCTATTATTTCCATTTTGTCTAATATAGATATTATATTGTCTAAATCTTTTGGGCCGTTTATTATCCCTATTTTATCTATTCCTTTCCTGAAATTATAGAATTGGGTTTCTATACTAATTAACGTATATTCCTTCTCTATAGGTTCTAAATATTCCTCTCCTTCTACATTAAGTAGAGTATAATTTTTTGTATTTTCTTTCGACAGGTTGCTGCATTGTGTATTTTGGCAATCTTCGCAGCAAGGCTCTTGAAGAGTTTTCTTTTTATTCGTATTTAATGTTCTATGTATTGTAGGCAAGATTTTGGTCTGAACTGGTGTGTAAGTTAGATCTTTAAATAACATTATCCCGTCTCGTGTTAGAAGACATCCTCCTTTATCTTGTATACAAAATTTTAATCCTATGACAAAGTCTGAGCCTATGTTTAAATCTCTAGCTAATATTCTATTTACCTTATAGACTGGGTTGTAAAATTGATTACAAGTATTTAAGAAACTTATTTGCGCATTTTCTATATAATATCGATTAACATTCTGAGTGCCATCCATTTGAGTGGCTAGTATGGGTCTTTCAAGTAGTTTTATTAGATATTCTGGTACTATTGCTTTGTTAATTAAACAGCTAGTACATCCTGGATCTATTAATGCTAGTGTTTCTATTTCTATATTTTGTATTTTAATTTTTACCAGAACTTTTATAGTAGAAAATTCTTTGTCTTCATTACATATGAGAGTTGTGTTATTCTTCTCTGTGTTCATAAGTTCCGCTTCTAGTTTGTCTAAATGTACTGTGCCTACTGTTTCTTGGGTCTCTATCTCTTCTTTCATTTTTCCTTTCTCTAGAGTAGTTAATCTTTGTTCTAGATCATTTAATCGAGTTTCTAAAGTAGATACTCTTAAATTTAAAATCTGATTATTTGTATATTTTTGTCCATTATTGGTTTGTGATTCTACTTTTATTTTTAAAGTATTTTCTATACAATTTATACATGCTTCTAAGTAACACTTTTTACATTTTGCCCTATTATCTTTACTTGGGTACCAACTACATATACGACACCTATTACTATCTAAACCCTTATTTCTTTGGAAGTCATGTTCACATTCTTGTGTAATATTCATTAGGTTGTTTATTACTAGGTTATTTAAATCTAAGTCATCTATTTCTTGACCTAATTCGTTAACTAAGTTATCTTCCTCTGAATCTGAAGAAACAGATTTATTTTCTTGATCAGTTATATCAATGCTAATTATGGAATATATACTTTCTGTATCTGACATGTATTCATCGACATTTAAAAGTGTTTCTTGAAAATCTTCTATTAGCTGAGAATTTCTTGTTCTATTATTATTTCTTTTGGGGCATATATTGGCTAAATGATCTGTGCTGCCACACGTATAACATTCTAGCTTATTTCTGTAATTTCTATCATTTCTATATTTTCTAACATGTCTATCCCTATTTAACCAGGGTTTTTTAGCTTTTGATTTTCGTAAGAAATATTGTTTTCTACCATATGGTTTTTGTTTATTTTGTTTCCTGTATTTTTTATGTGGTTTTTGATCGTAATTCTGGGTTGTGTATATAACTGATTTACAGAAATTCATTTCATTTCTTTTTAGTTGTTTTTGTATCTGTATATTTGTACATTTTTCCGTTAAGATATCCATTATATGTTGTGCTCTATGTCCTATTGTCCATTTAAAATTCGGGTTTGCTGCTACCCCATCTCTTTTATACCATCTATCTTCTATTTCTCTTCCTAATGCTCCAGGTAATTTATTAAATAATTTTTTACCTAATTCTTCATTAAACGTGTTTCCACTTATGGTACAATAATAGAAATAATCTTGTAAAAATTTCTTTATGTATACCCAGTGTGAAATGCTTAATTGTTCTAATTTTATTAATGCTTCTTTTTGTAAAGCTATCAATCCACTATTCGGATCTTTTCCAGTTAATAACATGTGCATTTTATTTGTAAAATTATAGGGATTTGGTCCCATACTTAATAATATTTGAAAATCATGTGGGCAATTGGTTTTAAAACTTTCCCACGTAGCTTTAGCGGATTCTCCTAAGAAAGTTTCTAAATATTTATACATTGTTTCTGTATCGGTTTCACTATAATGTCTTAAGTAATCAGCTGCTACTATTCCTTTCCATAAATCTATTACTGTATCCCACATTTGGGGATCGTGTGCTGCAATATTTAAGATTTTTCCTTTACTACCTCCTTCTTGGAGTTTAATAGGTTCTTCTATGGGCATTCTTTTTCCTGCTGGTTTTATGTAGTCTTTTACTTCTGTGTCTGGGTTTACTCTTATTGCAGGTCTTCTAGGTACATTTCCTGTACTGTAATCTATTGGTTGAGGATTAGGATTCGTTTGTTGGAAAGGGCTAGCACTAGAGGAGCTGGCTGGTTCTAATTCAGCTAATTCTTTGTAACTAATATTAGAACTTAATACTGAAAATGTATCTTCTTCGAATTTATTTAGGAAGGGTTCATTATTTCTATATCCTAAATTATCACTGCGTTTCAAGCAGGTTCTGAAATGTTCCCTACATTCGTTTATTAACATATTGCCTTTTTGACATCCTTTACATTTAAAAGTTATGTTTTTATGTTCTTCTGCTAGATTTTCTGCTTTTTCTATTGCTATATCTACTTCATATCCTTCTTGTAAAACTTCTATATTCATAAATTCACTTTCTGTTTCTACATTACTTTCGGTTTCATCGTCGTCTAGAATTCTTTTTGTAGTATAGTTATAATCTGTAAATCTTACCGAAGTTTCACCTTTACTTGTTGTATATAGTAAGTGTGAGTCTGGTGTAAAAGTCTTTGGTTTTGTAAATTTATTTAGATTCCATTCTAATCCTGCATATATTTCTGGATCTATTTTTATTGGTTTTATAAGACTTATGCCTTTATTACCCATTATTTCAACTACATCATTTACCTTTAATTTAAATTTGGTATTGCTACTTAAGGTTAATTTACCAATAAAACCTATGCACATTAATAAATTATTTCCACTATTCATTTCTTCGTATCCTTTAGTTTGAACTC